>JAQJVL010000678.1:0-450258 GCA_035578905.1 Stictocephala bisonia | reverse complement strand
TATTTCTGTTATTTATTAACTTATCATTTAAACTAGCATATCGTTGAGTTTGGCTTAACATAGCTTTGTAAATTACGTGCCCTAAAATTTGTTGATAAAAAGTTTAGATTTTGTTATATCTGCCTTTGAAATATTTGGACAGCCGCTATTTTGAAACTGATAATCTTATAAATTCACTCTTTTTACATGAAGTGTCTTTGTAAGGTCAAACGTAATACGAAAATTCAGTACTGTACGTCAAATAGTTTTTGAGATATTAAAACTTTTGTAAAAAACACATACAGACACACAGACACAAAACGATTCGAGATGGGACATATGTTACATTGCATTATTTTCGTGTATTGACCTGACAAACAATCCTCTAAAATATGTGGCAGTTGAAGCTGAACATCCTTTATGTTTAAAGACTATAATTCTTCTAAAGTATAATTGATAAAATAAAGAGTTACCGATGTCTTATCAAATATATTATAGATATAGGTAAAGGTCAAACTATTAGTAAACCATAGACTTGGTACTGAATACATATACATATGTATACGTATGTGGTTTACTAAATGTTTGACCTTTACCTATATCTATAATATATTTGATAAGACATCAGTAACTCTTCTGTATTTTATCAATTATACTTTAGATGAATTATAAAATTTATTTTTATTGATATTAATAAACTTAAATTTGTTATATTATCCACGTTCAATTAATTTATCTATATAAATGTACACAAAAAGTGATAAATATCTGATATTGTTTGGTAAAAAATAATTAAAATTACATTTTGTCAATTTAATCGTCTATTGAATAAAGATTTAAAAAATGTTGGACAGTTTGATAATGATATGGATAAGTTTAAAATGCATACTTTCATTTTGACATACTTATCAAATTATAATAATACCATTAGTAATAACGTTAATAATTATATTGGACATTAAAGTATATCAAAATATTAAATGTATAAGTATACTATACCAAGAATGGTATAAAGCAATTTTAAAATTTTTTCAATAAGCGTTGATTCATAAAAAGCTCGACTGAGTGTACAACTTTCGATATTTTTTAGTAAAAAATATGATTAAGGTTGAAACGTTTATAAATTAAAGTGAGGAGCTGTGCTTTATTTTGGGTTTAACATTACATAAAACTCGAGTAACAAGTTGGACTATTTTGTTTTTCTGAGTCCTAATACATTCGTTTACGACCAACTTTGTACTCATAGTGGTATTGAGCTCTTCCTTCTGTGTTAAGATAAGCTACATTTCATCCACATGGTCAATTTAAAATTGGACCTCATGAAAAGTAATTTATTTTATTAAATATTAAATAATTTATAGTATAAAATATAACTTAAAATTTATTAATATAATATAATTTATTATATAACATAATTTATTTGACAAAATATTGACAAAAAAATGTAATATTAAATATGCTATGAATTCCTAATATTTTCACTTTTACAATCCATACAAACTTTAGCGGGGACAATATTCCCCTTTCTAAATATCGATCATTTAATCTCTATTGAGCACTCGCAGAGTTTCCCTCTTTGGGAGAAACTTAGGGCTTGTAAACTGACGCTGACTTATACTATGTCTTATAACACCCTGATACATTTTTGTCTTTGGTAAAACACAAAGATAATGAACACCATAACACCTGTCAAAGTTCATGTAAGGCACATTGATAATTATGTATAAATTGGCAATACATTTAATTTGTTACAATAATTGGATTCTCAATGATTCTTTTTACATTTCAAAATGCCATATTGAAAGAATATATTTGTAACTTGTTCCTAGAACATGATATTGAGAAATTTAAAAACAATATTTAACAGGAATATATATTCAATTCGCTATATTCCACAATAGGTTTTTCAATTGATAGTCCTCCTATTACTTAGTTATTATAACAATTTTATGTAATTAGGAATTATTACTTTCATGAATTGTTTAGTCAAATAACGTTTTTCTTCTAATAAATGGGATATCAGTATAAATTACCTATGTAACCTGTGACATAATGACTATTTCTTCAAAATGTTCTGACAGAATTTACAGTAGAAAATATATTGCAATAACATTTTTTTCAAGTTAAATTGAAATATAAAATTATCTATCGTCTGTAAATTGCCATAGATAGTAAAAAGAAAAATAAATATAAACGATAGATAATTCAGTATAGTTATTCAAGTATAGATACATTCAGTCCATTTCAGGCTCACTAGCACTAAACTCCTTTCACACAACAGTTTTACGCAATAATCATAAAAGTATAATCCAAATGATTAGAGCGACTTTATTAAAAATATATGTCTTACGTGGAATTTACTCCACAGGATACTTTGTTTACCTCACTTTAGATTTTAAATTGAAATCTTTCTTGAGTACAGTTTTCATTAAGCTTTTAAATATACTTAATATTTCGAAGTAAATCTAGTAAGTTAATGACTTAACAACTCTTTAAGAGATACTCTTGATCAAGGGAACAATTATTTTCCTAATTTATACATTTGTGCTAAACATTATTTTGCCTCATTTAAGGTTAACAAAACCTCTCAATACAAAAAGATATCAACCACACAAAAATGTATAAAATATATAAATCTTGATATTCTATGTTTTCTTAATGTTTATAATAGGGGACCTTATTTTGTTCCATATTCTAAAAGTTTTGTTGGAAATTCAAATGTTATTAACTATTTTAGCTAAGGAAACAAAGGCACTTGTAACGTCAGCTTATTTTCCAATGCTCAACCGTCGTGTTTACACTGTTCTGATCGGTATTGATTGAGGTCCTGTTTTATATTCAGGACCTACTCCTACTGTTTACTCGCCGTTCTACCCTTACTCATCACTTTGGTATTTTCTTAACACTATAAGTCGTCGTAAAATATATATATTTTCCGAAAATTTGTAATTTTATGTTTACAACCAAGCCATTATTTACTATTATATTCATATTAGTTATTTTAAATGAAATCTGCCCACTATAATCTTCTATGTACTGATTTTGAAGTAAAATTACTAATAAAATACAATAACATTACACATAACATTGCCACCTTGGTTTCTTAGAAAGTAAGGCTTCGGACTGTGATGGAAAAGTCCCGATCTAACGGTGCGTACTTCACTCATGGGATGTATGAAATTAAACTCACGAACGTGTCTGCAAGTTCATTTCAACTGGAAAGTGAAATTTTTAAATGTTTATATACAAAATCTCTTATTTTATATTTATTTTATTTCTATTCTGTTCTATAAAATTATCCTAGTTTATAACAGTGATAGGTCGTCATTATTATTGATTATTTATTTTATTGATTTTTATGGACAGTTTTTTATGACTTTAATACTACATTTACAGTTGAAATTTATTAGAATCTAATATATGCGTATTTACTTTTAATTTATGTGTTTTTACATCTTGAATTATAATAACGTTTACTTGTAACATTCTACTTTACTATTAAGGATATATGTGTTCCATGTAGCTTTTTGGATTTGCATGGTGGCATTACGATGATTGTAATGTTATTTTAAGTTTATTAAATAACTGTAAATACAGAGTAAAAAAATATGGAATCACTTGCACAATTTGAATCTTGATTTCACAAGTGAAATCTTGTACACCATTAACGACAATTGGTCTTTTAAGTGGGTCGCGCTACGAGGAGTTGAACTCGAATCTTCAATGTAAGCCTAAGTAAAGTTTGGTATCAAATTAAAGGTATATTCAAAAGAAATTAATTACCCCAAACTGGACTTTAAAAGGCTAATTATCTCCAGAGTAGTGGTCATTTTAATTTCAAAGTAACTTATATATTTACTTTGAAATTAATAATTTTATTTCTCCACTATTTAATGTCGTGAAGTAAGTTATTCTGATCAAACATTATACTTTATGGAACACAATTATTGAACCAAATTAAATGATAAATCTATCTATGGAAAAAAATAACGTTGTTGGAAGAGCATACACATATTTGTTCCACCTTGTATATCTTGGTGGATCACATAAGTAAATGATCTTTGTTCAGGTCAGTAGTTATTGTTTGTATGGAGTCTCAAAACTAGAATGATCCATTCTTTGATGCATTGACCTTAAAAATGTTCAGTTTTCATGTTTAACGTTAGAAATGAACCATATGTTGAAATACTAATAATTTTTAAATCATCAAACATGACTGTAAACATTTACAACTCAGAGATAGGTAATTATAATACTTGTGCATATATTTTTCAATAACTATATATAGTTTGGACGTTTTTGCAGTTTACTTAAAACATAACCAAGAACAAATTAGGAAGCAGTATATTTTGACTCAATTAAATATTATTATTAAAATATGAACCCATTTTTTAATTAGTTAGAACTCATAGTTTATAATTTAAGTTAATATGATTCAAAAACTTAAAAAAGGCTGGTTTACGATGGATATAACGTAATGTGATTTAAAACATAAAAAGATATTACTAGGTATTTGCGAAGAACATGTTTACTTTCTATAAAATATGATAATTAACATATATAACAAGTCTTGCTCTTTTATTGAACTTACCTGTGGTAATGTATAGAACGTACACCCTAATATGTTATTGTCGGCTTGTCTGATACACGGCCATTATAGTTAAATTGTACGTTTACCACATACTATTATATGCTTCATAAGTATACGATATTCTTATAAGAAAATCTCTAAAAAATTATTGCTCCTTTTTAACAAATACGAAGTTCTGAGAAAAGATTCTAACTACGTTGCATCTATTCAGAATGTATCCAATAATAGGAAACTTAGAAATGTCCACATTGACAGTACTTTAGTCTCCTTTACTGGATACAGAGTTATTATTAAAAAGAATGTATATTTCCTCACTTGCGTTAACAGGAAAACGTCCGCAAAATATCTCAATAATGTTATGAGTAGTAATGTATTTTATTTTAAATGCTGCTGTTTGAGAGTGTCTCTTAAACTTATTAACACAACAAATATAATTCTCATAAAAAATGAAACTTAAGATTATTCATATCATAGTACAGATACTACTTAAAACTATTTTAACAGTGCATTAATAATATTTAAACAACATTAAATTTTAATTTTGATCCGTACAGTAAAGTATATATCAAGGGACTACAATGTCCACTTTTCCCTTACGCAAATCCGTATTATATCTTGCATTTTTAATCCTAAGAATACTAACCTATATTGGTTATAAGATCATTATAGATAATGCTCATGCTATACGTATACATTACGTTACCGGTTCCTTTAGATTTGTTTAATACATGAATGCGTCTTTTTAATCCTAAGAATACTAACCTATATTGGTTATAAGATCATTATAGATAATGCTCATGCTATACGTATACATTACGTTACCGGTTCCTTTAGATTTGTTTAATGCATGAATGCGTCTTTTTAATCCTAAGAATACTAACCTATATTGGTTATAAGATCATTATAGATAATGCTCATGCTATACGTATACATAACGTTAATGGTTCCTTTAGATTTTTAAATACATGAATGCGTCTTTTTAATCCTAAGAATACTAACCTATATTGGTTATAAGATCATTATAGATAATGCTCAAGCTATACGTATAAATTACGTTACCGGTTCCTTTAGATTTGTTTAATACATGAATGCGTCTTTTTAATCCTAAGAATACTAACCTATATTGGTTATAAGATCATTATAGATAATGCTCATGCTATACGTATACATTACGTTACCGGTTCCTTTAGATTTGTTTAATGCATGAATGCGTCTTTTTAATCCTAAGAATACTAACCTATATTAGTTATAAGATCATTATAGATAATGCTCATGCTATACGTATACATAACGTTAATGGTTCCTTTAGATTTTTAAATACATGAATGCGTCTTTTTAATCCTAAGAATACTAACCTATATTGGTTATAAGATCATTATAGATAATGCTCAAGCTATACGTAAAAATTACGTTACCGGTTCCTTTAGATTTGTTTAATACATGAATGCGTCTTTTTAATCCTAAGAATACTAACCTATATTGGTTATAAGATCATTATAGATAATGCTCAAGCTATACGTATAAATTACGTTACCGGTTCCTTTAGATTTGTTTAATACATGAATGCGTCTTTTTAATCCTAAGAATACTAACCTATATTGGTTATAGGATCATTATAGATAATGCTCATGCTATACGTATTCATTACGTTACCGGTTCCTTTAGATTTGTTTAATACATGAATGCGTCTTTTTAATCCTAAGAATACTAACCTATATTGGTTATAAGATCATTATAGATAATGCTCAAGCTATACGTATAAATTACGTTACCGGTTCCTTTAGATTTGTTTAATACATGAATGCGTCTTTTTAATCCTAAGAATACTAACCTATATTGGTTATAGGATCATTATAGATAATGCTCATGCTATACGTATTCATTACGTTAATGGTTCCTTTAGATTTGTTTAATACATGAATGCGTCTTTTTAATCCTAAGAATACTAACCTATATTGGTTATAAGATCATTATAGATAATGCTCAAGCTATACGTATAAATTACGTTACCGGTTCCTTTAGATTTGTTTAATACATGAATGCGTCTTTTTAATCCTAAGAATACTAACCTATATTGGTTATAAGATCATTATAGATAATGCTGATGCTATACGTATACATTACGTTAATGGTTCCTTTAGATTTTTTAAATACATGAATGCGTCTTTTTAATCCTAAGAATACTAACCTATATTGGTTATAAGATCATTAAAGATAATGCTCATGCTATACGTATACATTACGTTAATGGTTCCTTTAGATTTGTTTAATACATGAATGCGTCTTTTTAATCCTAAGAATACTAACCTATATTGGTTATAAGATCATTAAAGATAATGCTCATGCTATACGTATACATTACGTTAATGGTTCCTTTAGATTTGTTTAATACATGAATGCGTCTTTTTAATCCTAAGAATACTAACCTATATTGGTTATAAGATCATTATAGATAATGCTCATGCTATACGTATACATTACGTTAATGGTTCCTTTAGATTTGTTTAATACATGAATGCGTCTTTTTAATCCTAAGAATACTAACCTATATTGGTTATAAGATCATTATAGATAATGCTCATGCTATACGTATACATTACGTTAATGGTTCCTTTAGATTTGTTTAATACATGAATGCGTCTTTTTAATCCTAAGAATACTAACCTATATTGGTTATAAGATCATTATAGATAATGCTCATGCTATACGTATACATTACGTTAATGGTTCCTTTAGATTTGTTTAATACATGAATGCGTCTTTTTAATCCTAAGAATACTAACCTATATTGGTTATAAGATCATTATAGATAATGCTCATGCTATACGTATACATTACGTTACCGGTTCCTTTAGATTTGTTTAATACATGAATGCGTCTTTTTAATCCTAAGAATACTAACCTATATTGGTTATAAGATCATCGTAGATAATGCTCATGCTATACGTATACATAACGTTAATGGTTCCTTTAGATTTGTTTAATACATGAATGCGTCTTTTTAATCCTAAGAATACTAACCTATATTGGTTATAAGATCATTATAGATAATGCTCATGCTATACGTATACATTACGTTAATGGTTACTTTAGATTTTTTAAATACATGAATGCGTCTTTTTAATCCTAAAAATACTAACCTATATTGGTTATAAGATCATTATAGATAATGCTCATGCTATACGTATACATTACGTTAATGGTTACTTTAGATTTTTTAAATACATGAATGCGTCTTTTTAATCCTAAGAATACTAACCTATATTGGTTATAAGATCATTATAGATAATGCTGATGTTATACGTATACATTACGTTAATGGTTACTTTAGATTTTTTAAATACATGAATGCGTCTTTTTAGCCTTTATATTTTTAAATAAAAATAAAAATGTATTTTTAAAAAATTAATAAAATCAAAATATCCCGTCTGTCTATGTCACCTACTTAATTTTTTCTTCCAAACTTAAACATTTGTTATGACGCATATAAGGTAACTAAATAAGTTATTTTAGTACACCGCTTTGCATAGTTATATGTTTTTTATTTTATAAATACATACCACTATTTTGTTGTTTTATTTTTGGCAGGATTATGTAGTTAAAAATCTTTTAAAATCTAAGATAGTTAGCTAACATTAAAATCTTAAAGATGGATTTTGTTAAAATATTAATGTAAACATATTTCATGGTTGTACATATTACATTCCACTTGTACTACATTTAATTAAGAAACTTATACGGTAATACATATATATATATATATATATATATATATATATATATATATATATATATATATATATATATATATATATATAATCATTTACAACATTTATATTAAAAAATAATTACAAATAATTATCCATCAAATATCTTATAATTTGTTTTAGTATCTAAAATCTTCGTTTTGGTTGTACAGGTGGTCCCTTAATCTTCTTTACGATGGACTATTAAGGGATTAAACTACCACATTAAAAGTTGATACTATTTCTATCAGGGTTTATTGTATTTTAGTAATTTTATGTTATTTAATTCAAAATTACCTAGTAGAATAAATAGCTATATACAAATGTTGTATTAAACTTATACTTCCATTCCTGTAAAGAATTTGATATTAATTTCAGAGTCCAAACCTAAGACCGAGTAAGTATTACAGAATGCCCTTTGCAGATCGGTACATCTTTACTAGTTTAATGACGTTTTGGTTCAACGTAAGGTTAGAATCACTACTCGTACATGCAAGTAGTATAATATACTGAAAGGAAACAAGCATTAACCTAATATTGGATTTAGAAAATATAAAATATTAGTAAAGTGTATACTCAGTCACATATTTTTTATGTAAAGACTCACATCTACCTCAAATTTATGTAAAGATTAAATAAAAATGTATTGATACACAACTTAAAATGTACGATATTTAATGTATTTCACAAATAGCTCTTTAGAATTTTCATATCGGATTCTTGGTTTAAATTTTCCATGAACTGTTTTAAAGAAAATTATAAATTAAACTCTAGCTTTATATTTAAATAAAAAAAACAGGAAGTAGTTTAAATAACGAATTTCAGGAACTATTTGCTGTATTTTGCTAAATAGCATTTTTATTTTTCATAAAATCTTACATAGTTTTAGACACATTTCTTGCGGCGTTTTTAGATTGATAGGCATTGTTATGTCATAATAAACCAGACAATAATGGTTTTTGTGCAATTGCAATTCCTACGAACATACTGTAGCAAATGTAAAACTTGTGCTTGTATTTTGACTCGTGGTTGCATTATTTATTTGTAAAGGCATGTATTTAGAATAAAGAAAAAAGTAACATTTAATACAGTATTAAATATGTAATACTTATGACTAAACCTAAAAGATATATGGTTCTAGTAAACTATGGTTTGACATCTGTAGTATGAAATCTCCTTAATGTAACTGTTGCGATTATAGCTTTCAACCATTTAGAACATTATTAACTTTTTCTTCCTAAATAGCTATGCGAACCCTATTAAAAACGATATGCGAAGCCTAATATAAACAAAACATTTTTAGTTTATATTACTTTTATCTATAATAAATACCAATTAGTTGGCAATATATAAAATTAGATACTAGCTCCAGTTTATGACCTATGTAAACATAACAATACTTAATAAATAAAGTCAGAAACTTCCATTTGGTAAAATATTCAGTCCAATATGCGGAATACAGTCACGTTTCAAGCCTTAATTGCGTTCCGTGGTGAGACGTGAGCCTTTACTCTCCCTGTGTGAATTTATAGTACTTTTATATTAAATTCCAATTAAATCATTTATTATGGTACGATTAATGTGATTTTTAAGTAATACATTTTAAATGTTAAAATTATTGGTGTTTTGCCTCTCGAAGTTTAATATGTAACATAGTACATTATACATAATACATGTTAATACACAAGTTAAATGTAATGTTTTCTGAGTGCACAATACATACTAGAAAGACTATTAATTACTAACCACATATGTACGATATTTTTCACGTTATTTTGCGTTGGTAATTGTCATTAATTTACATAATTATTATTATCATTACATTATTTGTATACAGTGCAACGTGTTTTATAGGACAGCATCATACATCCGGTAAGCTACTTGATAAGTTATCAACATTAATTCTAGTGTTAGTCCTAATTTTGTTCCACTTTTTTATAATATGTTTCAAATTCATAAGCTTTTTACTTATTGTCTTGATTTTAATAGCCTCATTTATTAATAAATGACTTTCAGGTGTACGCTTATTACTAAATATCTATTTTTAATCAGGCTGATGTATGTTACGATTATATTGAAGATAAGCTCTACTTTATTACCAATACTTAATAACAGTAATAATTGGACTTCAGATTGTTAAAGATAAACATAATTTTTTTATGATTATTCACAAATTACACTTCCATAATATATTATTATCTGACAATGAGATAGTTATCTTGAATTAAAATTTGTGTTTAAAGTAATAGTTGACAAAATGCTTATTTTACAATTTTTAGTTTTGAATTACTGTGTTTTTTTTCACATTACCAGTGCATAACCTATGTTTGTTTTAACACAACTGGTATAATTTCACTTTCTTATAAATGTATTACAGGTTCATTCCTAGTCCATATGACATTCTAACATATACCTCTCGGTTGATTCTCATATTTTAAGATTTATATAGATATACTACATATGGTTAAAACTGTATAGCAGTCATGCTTTAATGATACTCTAAACATATAGGTTGGATATAATATATCTTGTGAAAGTGTACAACTTTTGAAATTAACGTTGCTCAATTTATTTACTTATTTTTTTATTGACCTAATTCGATCAGACCTTATCTGACTTTGACTTACATATTCAGTTGAACAACCTTTAAACTAATATCCTATATTAAAATATCAATGGAAAGAGCGAGAGAGAGAGAGAGAGAGAGAGAGAGAGAGAGAGAGAGAGAGAGAGAGAGAGAGAGAGAGAGAGAGAGAGAGAGAGAGAGAGAGAGAGAGAGAGAGAGAGAGAGAGAGAGAGAGAGAGAGAGAGAGAGAGAGAGAGAGAGAGAGAGAGAGAGAGAGAGAGAGAGAGAGAGAGAGAGAGAGAGAGAGAGAGAGAGAGAGAGAGAGAGAGAGAGAGAGAGAGAGAGAGAGAGAGAGAGAGAGAGAGAGAGAGAGAGAGAGAGAGAGAGAGAGAGAGAGAGAGAGAGAGAGAGAGAGAGAGAGAGAGAGAGAGAGAGAGAGAGAGAGAGAGAGAGAGAGAGAGAGAGAGAGAGAGAGAGAGAGAGAGAGAGAGAGAGAGAGAGAGAGAGAGAGAGAGAGAGAGAGAGAGAGAGAGAGAGAGAGAGAGAGAGAGAGAGAGAGAGAGAGAGAGAGAGAGAGAGAGAGAGAGAGAGAGAGAGAGAGAGAGAGAGAGAGAGAGAGAGAGAGAGAGAGAGAGAGAGAGAGAGAGAGAGAGAGAGAGAGAGAGAGAGAGAGAGAGAGAGAGAGAGAGAGAGAGAGAGAGAGAGAGAGAGAGAGAGAGAGAGAGAGAGAGAGAGAGAGAGAGAGAGAGAGAGAGAGAGAGAGAGAGAGAGAGAGAGAGAGAGAGAGAGAGAGAGAGAGAGAGAGAGAGAGAGAGAGAGAGAGAGAGAGAGAGAGAGAGAGAGAGAGAGAGAGAGAGAGAGAGAGAGAGAGAGAGAGAGAGAGAGAGAGAGAGAGAGAGAGAGAGAGAGAGAGAGAGAGAGAGAGAGAGAGAGAGAGAGAGAGAGAGAGAGAGAGAGAGAGAGAGAGAGAGAGAGAGAGAGAGAGAGAGAGAGAGAGAGAGAGAGAGAGAGAGAGAGAGAGAGAGAGAGAGAGAGAGAGAGAGAGAGAGAGAGAGAGAGAGAGAGAGAGAGAGAGAGAGATTATTAAAAACCTTTGATTTAATAACAAAAATTAATCAAAATATTTATTGTTTAAGAAGTATGAATAAACGTTTGTAATGAGTTACACTTAAATGAATAATATTATTTTAATGAAAAATATATTTCTAATTATTGTCACAGTTAGCTAAATCAGCTTTAAAATGTATTCGAAAAACTTTAAACTAGAAGGTACCAACTTGATCAGTAATTAGGTTAAAATTTTTTTTATGATTATAACAATGGGGATGAGGCATGTGACATAGTTCTTACAATACTAATAAAATGAGCTCTGCAGGCATAATACTTCCCGGAAAGTGAAGTCTAGCTACATTTTATTTTCATTTGTTTCTTAACTTAAGGCTAAAATGTTAGTGTAAGTAAAAGTCTTGGAACTCATTAAATACCTTATTCTTGTTAATATTTTCTTGTAGAAAGTTTAAAACATTGTCAGGGTTTCTTTTTAAAGTAAATCAATTTTAATTTTACCAAGTAAGAACAGTTTTTCTTATCAAATGTAAAGTGAAATTCACTCTATTTTTGCTATTAGTTAAATTGAATAAGGTAATTGTAATGTTCATTTTAAAGAATCATACATATATTATACGTATGTTACGACTACAAATGTTGTAATTTATGGTTAAAATGTATGTTTCTTTGTTTTGGGTTTCATATTTTAAACAAATTATTACTCATACTTGGTACCATTTCAACAAAAAAAAGCGTCATTTTATGCTTGTTGCATAAACTATTTTAATATTTAATATGTTACATAGCTTATTAATCATTTCGGAATACGTCCAATAGAACATGCAGGCCTACCAATCAACTCAGGAGTTTAATATACATAAAACACGATCCATGAATAAATTTAGCTTTAAATCAGTATTAGCTTTTAGATTTAATGTTCAAATTGTACATATATTATTGTTTAAACCAGTTTTAATATTTTTATTACTAAAAATACATCCATGTACGGATTGGTTGTAAAGAAATATATTATTAGAAAATAAACATAAACATTTAATTACTTTAAAACAATATATATATATATATATATATATATATCAATCAAAAGAACTATACACTGTTAAATTAGTTAAAATTCAAATTAAATATATATATTTTAAAAACTTAAGCACTATGCATCTTATAAAGATGTCAGGATTAACATGTGTTATGAAAGATTCGTTTTCACAATTTCACAAAAATATTTAATTTAACAAAAAAATAAACAAATTATAGAGATTTAGAGCGACAAGATCTGGTCCACATTTAGTAAAAGGGTTAAGTCTTATAATGGCAATATTTAAGAACATACAACATTAGCTAACAGTTCATCTCTCAACAATTTCAATTGAATATGTGTATTTTTATATAATATTTCCAGCATATAGTAAGCAACACCTTCAGTATAGCTTAGTCGGCACTGGTGGCGCAGTGCTGTAACCCAGCTACTTGGGGACAAAGTGTTTGGAAGATTGTAGGCGATAGGTTCCATGTTCGGTTCTCTTAATACCGACACGGCGTCCACTCAATGGTTGTCATCAATATAGACACTGCTAGAGAAGTCTGGAGAGTCCGCGTTGAATGGTAATCAAGGTTCGGGTGTTGTGTAGAGAAGAGAACTAAGTGTCAAACTTATCAGTTAGCTGAAAATCAGACCAACAATACGTGGTTTGGATTTCACGTAAAGCTGTAGGTCCCATAGTTGCCCTGGCTATTTGGCTATTAATAGATGGTCCTTTCTGAGCTAAGTCGAACTCAGATAGTAACAATGACTACACTCGTTCATCTACACTCACCACACTCATTCATGCCTCATATTCGCCCATATCTCTTCGATTGGCGTCTTAGAGATGAATAATGAATGAAGATTGAATAGCTGTAATTATTTAAACGGAACAAATTTCGTTATTCTAAAATAATGCATTAAATATTATTATTTTTTAATTTTATTGAGGCTATCACAAAAAGCTGTAGTTCATTGATGTAAGAAGTTTGCATTTAGGAGTTTCTAGGTTATCATATTATATTTTTTAACACAGGTTTTATTGTGGGTAGATAGGGTCAGTTGTTTTTATAAATATACTTTAAAAAAAATAAAATACATAAATAACAATATGACGAAGAACATTAGGTATAGTTGAAATGCTCAAAATAACATTAAAAATTATGCAAATACACTTATGAAGTACGGTCAAACAGGATATTTTGACCTTCTCTTTATTAAAAACTTCCAATTTCCTTACTTAAAAAATTCAAATATAAGTAGCTTCCCTTTCCTAGGGTATGAAACGGGTGGTAGTAGTGAATGTTTTATCAGATTTGAAGTTGCTGGAAATAAAATAAGTATTCTATGTCCAAGGTAAATAAATGCACTCTGTAAATAACTGTCATGTACATTGCGGCAGGGTGGTTATTGTCTGGCCCAGGAGAAGAGTTTGAATCTTACATCTCCTCCTGTCTAAACACGTAACACTTCTGAGGATATCCATTGTTATATATAGATATACGAATTTGAAAGTAAAGGTTTTAGTAAAAATATTGCATAAAAAGATGTTTTAAGATGGATAATATAGTTACTTACAATTTATAATGTGTAAAATAAAAAATATCTTTAATAACTAGTATCAAATGAATGATATTTTGTGTAAATATATAACGGTTTCTTTCATAGCAACAGGATAAAAAGCAGGACCCATGAGTGCCTTAATATACAGTCATGTAATTTTAAACACTTACTCCGTTAATCTCTGTCACAATGTAGACTAATAGTTTTATACACATACCGTCATGCCCTAATGTACAGTCATGTATTTTTGAACACTTCCTCCTTTAATCTCTGTCACAATCTAGAATGACAGTTTTGTACACATACCGTCATGACCTAATGTACAGTCATGTATTTGTGAACACTTCCTCCATTAATTTGTTACAAATTAGACTGACTGGATAGTATACATACTGTCATGCCTTAATGTACAGTCATGTATTTGTGAACACTTTCTCCGTTAATTTGTTACAATGTAGACTGACTGGTTAGTACACATACTGTCATGCCCTAATGTACATTCATGTATTTGTGAACACTTCCTCCGTTAATGTGTTACAATGTAGACTGACAGTTTTGTACACATACTGTCATGCCCTAATGTATAGTCATGTATTTTTGAACACTTTCTCTGTTAATCTCTGTCACAATGTAGACTAATAGTTTTATACACTTACGGTCATGACCTATTGTACAGTCATGTATTTTTGAACACTTTCTCTGTTAATCTCTGTCACAATGTAGACTAATAGTTTTATACACATACCGTCATGCCCTAATGTACAGTCATGTATTTTTGAACACTTTCTCTGTTAATCTATGTCACAATGTAGACTGACAGTTTTGTACACATACCATCATGCCCTAATGTACAGTCATGTATTTTTGAACACTTTCTCTGTTAATCTATGTCACAATGTAGACTGACAGTTTTGTACACATACCGTCATGCCCTAATGTACAGTCATGTATTTGTGAACCCTTTCTCTGTGTCACCCACATATGACATACACGGCTCTAACGACCAACTCAACCTACCTACAGGCATGACTCTTAGTAAGTCACCCACATACGACATACACGGCTCTAACGACCAACTCAACCTACCTACAGGCATGACTCTTAGTAAGTCACCCACATACGACATACACGGCTCTAACGACCAACTCAACCTACCTACACGCATGACTCATAGTAAGTCACCCACATATTACATACACGGCTCTGACGACCTACCCATACGAATGACTCTTGGTATGTCCCCTACATACGACAAGCACGGCTCTGACGACCTACCTACAAGCATACCTCATGGTAAGTCTCCTACATACGACATACACGGCTCTGACGACCAGTTCAACTTACCTACAGGCATGACTCTTAGTAAGTCACCTTAATTTAACAATTTCTCTGTCAATTTATCACAATTAACGGAGGAAGTGTTCACAATTAACGGAATGACTGACAGAGTTTTCACACACTGTCATGCCCTAATGTACAGTCATGTATTTTTGGTCACCTTCTCCGTTAATCTCTGTCACAATGTAGACTAACAGTTTTGTACACATACCGTCATGCCCTAATGTACAGTCATGTATTTGTGAACACTTCCTCCGTTAATGTGTTACAATGTAGACTGACAGTTTTGTACACATACCGTCATGCCCTGATGTACAGTCATATATTTTTGAACACTTTCTCTGTAAATTTGTCACAATTAACGAAGGACGTTTTCATAGTTAATGGCATGACTCACAGGGTTTTCACATACCGTCATGCCCTAATGTACACTGTACAGTCATTTTTTTTAACACTTTCTCTGTCAATTTGCCACAATTAACGGAAGAAGTTTTCACAACTAACGGCATGACTGACAGGGTTTTCACATACCATCATGCCCTAATGTACAGTCATGTATTTGTGAACACCTCTTTCGTTTCACAATGTAGCCTGACAGGTTAGTACACATACTGTCATGCCTTAATGTACAGTCATGTGTTTGGAAACACTTCCTCAGTTAATGTGTCACAATTTAGACTGACAGGTTTGAACACATATCGTCATGAATTATGTACAGTTATTTATTTGTGAACACTTCCTCCGTTAATGTATCACAATGTAGACTGACAGTTTTTTACACATACTGTCAGTCAAGTTACCCTCGTTGGACGCTATTTCGTTTGATTATGCGACATTTTATTTCAACGGTAGTTTCAACTATGTGAAACTAATAGTAATCATTGTGTTTCGTCCTCAACGTGAAGGAACATGAGTAAAAACCTTATTCTTAATTTATAGTATTAAAAATTATGAAAAGAAAGTTATGTAATACATTGTCCTTGTTCAATTTGTTTAGTTTCCATATATCAAGCAATATTTTACACTAATATAAAGGTATTTTGGCCCATATACGTTACACTATTTTTTTAAATAGCATAAGTCAAGGATATTAGAGACTGTTTTAGCTGTCTTTTATGATCTACAGCTAATTAGTTAATTATGGGATTTTTAATGGTCCTTGTACTTAAATGTTCAGTTCATAGAATGTTGAATGATATTTCCCCTAGGTAAGTAAGTACATCAAGACCAGGAGAAACACTGGAGACTAATTAATTATATTATAGTGTTAGACTTAATAAAAGTCTCATCATAAGACGCAGCTAAATTTTACCAAGGTTACCTCATATGTATGAAATTAAAATTTGTCCAAACTTATTATTTAGAATAAACCTTAAATTAATAATATTCATACACCATAAACAATGTAATTTGATTTATACTCCATTTTAAATCGAGGATATCAGTCGGAAATCAAACTGTCGATTCAACTCAAGTTAACGAATGTTTAAGGAGACGTGTTCCACCTTTGTAACAATCAGTACATTTTAACAAGTGGATTTATTAAGCTTGTTAAAATGAACACGTAAGTCCTCTTAGCCATAATCATTTTGTTCCCCTTTAACGATCAAGTATCTACAGTTTGCTTGAACTGAGTATTTATTTATATATATAAAGAAATATATATAAACAAAATTAGAATAGAAACGGGATCATCCTATTTCATTACTAAAACCAGCTAACAATCATTTTTCATGGTTGTTTGCAGGATTTTGTATTTTAACTGAGTTTGCGTGATAGATGAAAAGCACAAATTCTTTTATATCCTGATAAATAATATTTAAATAACTATATATACTTCAAGAGTACGTAGGTAGCATTACATTTATTTAATAATTTAAAATTACTTGTTCAAAATATTTATATGCAAAAAATTAAGGCAACAGTCTACAATTTATTTTGTTGGAATTGAGAATTTTAGATGCAGGATATATTCCAATATTGTGTTTTAATTACTTTTATAAATATCACATAAAATACTATATGGAATTATCATAAATACAGAAATACAAATATTACATAAACAATTCCGTCCTGGAAGGAGGACGCCTTGAACAAGTTGTTTATAATATTATAAGGAAACTTGATTAATTTATTATCTCGGCGTAAACTCATAGTTAAAGTGACAATTGGAAAATAATTTCTTGTTTTTGTATATTGTATACAAATATGCCCTTCTATAGCGTTGAGTATAGTATTATTATTATTATTATTAGATTTGAGAAAACTAACGTAAAAATTGGTAAGAATTTGAGAGAGTATTGGCCTTAAAGTTAACATATTAACAACAGAAGACACAAGTGTTCTCAGTGTTGAAGCAACAAGTGAACTAGATAGGACGTCTAGCAGGGATGCAGGAATGAAGATGACCGATGAAGGGCTTAGACATCATGCTAGAAAAAAAGACTATTTTGAGTACCCGAAAGAGGACTGCAAAATGTGATTGTAATGCAGGTTTAGAATAAATTGAGAAAAGTAGCACAAATCAAAGAGTTATGTAGAGTTATTTATGTCATTAGACGGTTATATGAGCCTAATCACTTATAGAAAAGTACAGTAGTATGTTTCTTATTTTAATTGTCTGAAAATTTAAAAACGTATGGGAATTAAATTAATAAGACTAGGCGTAAAATTGTATTCATGCTGAATAGCTTCATGAATATAAACTTTTTTTTTTTACTAACAATTGGTAATTTCCTCTTTCTTAAATCGTCTATTAGTATTTGTTGTATTTAAGTAACTCTTGATCGATATAAAACAGTTTTTCTAAAATCACATTTAGTATTGTCTTGCATGATTGTGAATTTATTACTGTCATATTAAATGTATCACAAACTAAGAACCTAAAGTCCAAACAACCAGTATTGAGTACCAAATCATTTAATGGTTATGGATAATGTTAGCATGAATCATAATCATTCAAAAATATTTTTCCAGGTGAAATGATAATGGAAAATAGAGATTTATGTTAAAAATCTACCATGGGTGCATTTGCAGACACGTATCAGTAACATTTATCAAACATTTTTTAAACCATATATATTCCACCAAGTATATACAACATTAAGGTGACCACAACAGAACAGTAATAATGTACGGTTTTGTTTATCTTTACGTCGGTACTTTTGTAAATGGTCTCATCCTTTCTTAGAAGTCATAAAACATTTAACTTTTAGTAGGAAAAAATGAATGTATTATTTTTAATATACAACGTTATCTTTAAAATTAAAACATTTTTATTGTATTTACCAATTATTTCTGAAGCTATGTGCTAAAACATTTTTTAATAATAGGAAGTAGCTCTAAGGCTGGATTGTAATAACAAATTAAACTTATCCTTTGAGTGACGTCAGATTGTATTGCTAAAAAGTTTATTTTATTTGGATTAAAATGTATGTTTAATTAGCATAATTTAATATAAAATTATTTATATTATCATAAAATTTCTTCATTACACAAACTTGTAACCAACATTAACGTTTACCAGATTTTCTTAGGTACTAATTTGTTGTTGATAGTTTAAACGACGGGGAAAATCAAACTGCTCTACCCTAGAAAAGTGTATCCGAAAAATGTATTTAAGTTCTTGTAAGTATAGTATGAAAAAGAAAACTAACATTTCAGCCATATTTAGGGAATAAGATTAGCGAAAATGTTAATTATTTAATTACTAAAACAAATAAATTAAGATAATGTAATTATAAATAATAAAATTAATTATAAATGCACAGTGAAAATCTGTTATCCTAATAATTACTGTAAATTAGTCAATACATATTGTTGATAAAGTTAAACGAATTATTTTGAGCTGTTCAGTTTCACAATCTGACGCGTTTATAAATGTATGTTGCTATATGAAATTGAAGTGAACACTCAATATTTTTCTTATCATAAAAGTTTAAGCTATATGAAATTATGTAGGCCTCAATTTTTATAAAATTATTTGACTAAAAAGTAAGAAAGGCAAAATAAAGGACATAAACATATATATACTTTAATATTAATGATTTTTCATGAAGTCCCTAGATTGAATTTCCCTAATACATAAACTATTCATATTTCAAAGACCAAAGCTATCGAACTATTGGCTTAGTACTCAAACAAGTGTTAACATTAATACTCTCTCTAACGGGATCATCCCTATATTGACATAGCAGCACCTTTGGCTATTAACACAAATACGAAAACGGGCTTTGTAACGCGAGTAAATGCTGTTATTACAACGGTTTCCTTGTTTATTTTCGGAACATTTCGGATTAAATAAACTTACAATAGTCCATGTAATTAATTGAACGTTTTTTCTAATTAAATTGTGTTAGTAGGTAATATTTTTATTTAAAATTTTAATCATTTTATGTATAAAATAAAATAAAACATTATTCAAAAATCTTACAGTGTAAGTAAAGGGGCAAATAAAAACATAGCTTTATAAAAAAAGTAAATAAATGAAATCTTAACAAACATACAGTGCATGAATTACTAATTTTTGTGTGAATAATAATTAATTATTATATTTAAGTGTACTATGCATTAATATTATTTTGCAAATATGAATCCACTAAAAGTCACTATTTATAAGTATGATACAATTTATCTTAGCCTATATAAATATAAGATAATAAATAAATTTTATCGAACTCATTAAAGCAAGTGAAAATTAGTTTTGTGTGTGTGTGTGTGTTTGTGTGTGTGTGTGTGTGTGTGTGTGTGTGTGTGTGTGTGTGTGTGTGTGTGTGTGTGTGTGTGTGTGTGTGTGTTTGTGTGTGT
This sequence comes from Stictocephala bisonia, assembly GCA_035578905.1. Classification (NCBI taxonomy): domain Eukaryota; kingdom Metazoa; phylum Arthropoda; class Insecta; order Hemiptera; family Membracidae; genus Stictocephala; species Stictocephala bisonia. The sequence goes on along the minus strand of JAQJVL010000678.1, from coordinate 429,580 downwards.
GTGTGTGTGTGTGTGTGTGTGTGTGTGTGTGTGTGTGTGTGTGTGTGTGTGTGTGTGTGTGTGTGTGTGTGTGTGTGGTGTGTGTGTGTGTGTGTGTGTGTGTGTGTGTGTGTGTGTGTGTGTGTGTGTGTGTGTGTGTGTGTGTGTGTGTGTGTGTGTGTGTGTACAGTGGTATTGACCCTACCAGCCTCCTATTCACGTATTGTGGTATTGACCCTACCAAACCCCTATTCACCTACGGTGGTATTGACCCTACCAACCTCTTATTCACGTACGGTGGTATTGACCCTACCAACCGCCTATTCACGTCCGGTGGTATTGACTCTACCAAATTCCTATTCACGTACGGGGGTATTGAATCTACCAAACACCTATTTACGTACGGTGGTATTGACAATACCAAACACCTATTTACGTACAGGGGTATTGACTCTTCCAAACACCTATTTACGTACAGTGATACTGACTCTACCAACTTCCTATTGACGTACGGTGGTATTGACTCTACCAAACACCTATTTACGTAAGGTGGTACTGACTCTACCAACTTCCTATTCAAGTACAGTGGTATTGACTCTACTAAAATCCTATTTACGTACGGTGTTATTGACACTAACAAACACCTATTCACGTACGGTTGTTTTGACACTAACAAACACCTATTCACGTACGGTTGTATTGACCCTACCAAACTCCTATTGACGTACGGTGGTATTGATCCTACCAACCTTCATGTACGGTGCTATTGACCCTGCTCTGCACCCATATACGTATAAAGCGATATTGCCCCTCCTGTCAATATCAATTGATATTGAAAGTGTTATATCAAAAACCACATGGAGAACATATTATATGCTAAACACTAACTTGATATGAAGTGAATGCTAGCTTGTTACTAGTTTGTACCTTAATTTAACTAATTAATAGGTGACTGTGCTAAGTTTCATAGTGATATTTAGTAATCAATATATTTTTTTTTATAAATTGACTATGAATGAAGTGACCTTCAAATTGTTAATAAATTAATCTCAAAAGTAAATCAAATACACATAGGAATACTGTAATAGTGCTTTTTAGCTTAGTCCTTTATAAAACTGTAGAAGAACCCTTTATTATGTTGTAAGTATTGTATGATTATATTAAGTATCTTTAATAAATTGATGTATACATTGTATGTTAATAGATTATAGACAGTTAAATCATTATTCTCTGTTATACGTAATTGGGTAACTAATTGTAGTTTTTAATTCAATTTTCTTTTCATAATATTTATATAACATAAAACCATTCCTTACTTTATCATAATAACATATTATCAGGAAAAATAATTAATAACTTAAATGTATTCAAAGCAGCATTTTTAATAACTCTTTACTATAAATATAATTAATATTTATACAACTCTCAACACTTGGTATAAAGCGTCAGCTCTACAACCAGAAGTAACAATGTTCCCAGCGTCGTCTCATCGGTCCATCTCTGTCAGAGAGTGGATTGGCACTGACGTTTAGCAAATAACTTTTGTATTACTTCACCTTCGTGCTAGTAGTAAAGTTGAGTAACAATATTTAAATCAACTAAAATTAAATAATAGTTAATAAATTATTAATTTATTTATAGTATTCTAGTTCTTCCTTATTTCTGATAAATGTAATATAACATAGCATAAACGCTATAAAAACAATTAAAATGATAATTACAACAAGATAATCAAATGCAGCAATAAGTTATGAGACCATAAAGTAAAAAAAGAAAAATAAAATATAAAAACTAATAATGACTAAGTATAATGTCATCTTATAATTATGTAGGTTTAAAGTTATAATCGTAAAACGACGTAGTATTTTAACATCTGGTACTAAGCATTTATTTTATAGAATTTGCATTATTTTAAATTGTATATTGGTAGTTACTTTCTTAGTCCTTTTAAATGATACAGTATCACGCTTATCATACGCTGAAAATCAGACCATCTCTACTTGGTTTGGAGTCCACGTAAAGGTGTAGGTGCCTTACTTGCCCTATTCATTGGCATATTAATTAATGACCCTTTATAAGCAACTATCAATCTTAGTTAGTGGCAATAACTACATTCGATCAATTACACTCATCACACACGTGTCATATTGGGCCTCATCTCTACTACTGGCGTTCTAATATTGATTTATAAGTATTACATATAGTGTTTATAAACTGTATGATACTCTTATTGGTTAAACTACCAAAGCGTGACTGGTAAATTTCAAACATTTTTATCTTATACGTTGTATTGTATATTTATAAAACGTTTCCATGGTTATTTTTAATTTCTGTGGTATCTTTTATAATAATTAAAAATAAAATAAATATTGTTGCATAAACTGCTAATTATAATTAATTTTATGCATAATAAATAATTTTTTTTAATTATTTATTATACTATATAATTATAATTATAATTATACTAAAAATAATTATTTTTATGCAAAGGGCTTAATAAACAATATTATTTCATTATTTCGCTTGTTTTGTAGTATTTTAATGCCCTAGCCTCATCTAAGTAAATAATTATATATTGAATACATTGTGATAAAACATTTTCCATTTTTAATGTATAATGTTAAACATTTTTAAAATGTCTAAGATGTTGAACAAATACTAATTTATGTTCAATATTTAAGTGTCAGTAAGTAAATACGTTATAATCTTGATTCTAACTGGGATATCAAAATTGTTTATCTGATGAAATTGAATGGAGTTTATAAATTGTTTAAGTCCGCGAGATTATCATATTAACATTTATCATGTTTTAGTATATTCTAAAGCAATTAATTTTTTTACTACCTAGTAATAAATTGGCCTAAGTAGTAATTAAATTTTTTTAACAATTTTATTTTAGACTATCTGTACCCACCCGCTTCACCGGTCATGGAGTTTGAAGACCTGCCATCAAAATCATAACTAAAAAACTCCAACAATTCAAAAACATAAAAAATTACTTAAGTAAATCAAACTAAATACTTAGTTTTTGAAAACAAATATTTAATATACCATCCAAATTAGAACAGGTGATGTTATGAATAATTTACTACTTTATCGAATTATTTTTAACTGTAAAGGTTTATCCTACCACAAGTTTATTTGATTAGATTTTATTTAACAGCTGTTAATCAAAAAATCAATCAATTAATATACATCCATAAGAATACCATAGCAAATTTGAAGGCCAGTGGGACGGATTCCTGAGGTAAGAGAAGAAAATCCTTTCTTAGTGAGCCTCTAGAAGCCAAGATAAACCTATATAAAAATTGTCAAGTCAATTAAACGTATAGTTTTGGAGAAATAGTGATGAGTGGTCAATGGATTATATATATACTGTATATATATATATTACTATAGTTGACTCTGAATCAGTTAAATATCGGGTTTCTCACCATATTTAGCCATGTCCTATGAGCTGGCTATGCATTTGGTCAAATTAAATTGTATTTGCCTTTTATAGCTATAGATGATAGACGATTGATTTTAAGCAATGTAATGTAGACAGTAAATCGTATATGTGTATTATACAAGTGTTTTAAAACTATGGGGCGAAACTTCAGGAAATGATTAAATAGGGAAAAATAAACAAAACATTCCTATGAAGATGTGTGTCTTATCTGGCTTAGTTTGGCATATGTCTGCGTGTTTAAAAAAAATACCTTATCTCCTAAACGGTATTAGCTATAGTTTTGAAACTTCACAAGAATATTTAACTTTACACCACAAAATACTCTATGAAAATATAAGATAATATTTTTACCCGTTTAAAATGGCAGCCGTTTAAAAATGATAATATTGAATTTTATGAAAACCGAAGAAAAATAAAACAAATTGTTTTGACTCCTAATATTTGGCTTAAAAAGACGCAACTCTTTTTGGTGCCTCATTTGTTACAATCACAGAGTAATTAACTGAGGAAAATGTAATCCTTATATATAATACGTGAAACAGTTTTTTGTCAACTCAACTCCTCCTTTATTTCATAACTAATTGAAACGATCGAGGTGTCAAAAGAGTTGCCTCTGTTTTTGGATGTCCAATAAGGTCTTAATTATGTGAATTATTCACCCTGAAGAACACGTGAAGACCTCATAGTTTGTTTTTTGAACACAAGAATAACAAGAAGAGAGATTTATAGCGATCGAAAAGTAACATCTATTCAATGTAAATAATAATTTACAAAAGGTTTTAACACATGTTTAAGTGTAAACAATGGTGTTTTTAATATTAATCAGGTTAAATTGTCCATAATGTTAAACCAGGAAAGGTTATAGGCAGGGTTATGTAATCTAATGCAGTTATTTTATGTATCTAATTAATCTTTGCATATTAAAAAAAAATTAAATAAAAAAGTTTGAAATAGACAAAGTAATATCATTGGGTGTTTATGACAATAAATAGGTAGAAAGGCAATTAATGTGAGTGAGATACTGTAAATAAATGTAATATTGTGATTGTACGTTATACAGATAACCTAGTATTATTTGTTGCCAGGAGTCACTAGCCGAGGCCACAGGCCGAGGTGTATCGAGCCCAGTGAATGATCGGATTGGCGTGCAGTCTAGGTGTCCCCTAGATTTTCTGATTTTGTGCAAAATGTTTTTGCCACTTTTGTATATTTATGTCTATTGCACCACCAGTGAAATTATTAGTGCCTCCTGACGTCTAATAAACTTCTATGTGACTGACCAAGGCCAATTAGTTTTTACGTTTCTGTTGCGTTGGTTTATTTTTGGATAATGATTTGTTTGTTATTATATTCATGTTTGAATATCCCACTGAATAGCATTTTAAACATATGCTTCTTAGTGTTTTGCATAATTTCATCATCCAAAATAGTTTAAGTAAAATATACTCATTTACAACTGACCTGAAATAGAATAGTGAAGATGAATAACGTTTTAAATTTTAAAATGTCATTAACAAATTTAAGCAATAAAATGTTTGTTACCATGTTTTACATGCATAAAGCAATACAATGTTTGTTTCCATGATTTACATACATAAAGCAATTAAATGTTTGTTTCCATGATTTACATGCATAAAACAATTATATTTTTGTTTCCATCGTTTACATGCATAAAGTAATAAAATGTTTGTTTCCATGGTTTACATGCCTAAAGCAATAAAATGTTTGTTTCATGGTTTATATGCTTAAAGCAATACAATTTTTGTTACCATGGTTACATGCATAAAGCAATAAAATGTTAGTTTCATGGTTTACATGCATAAAGCAATACAATGTTTGTTTCCATGGTTTACATACATAAAGCAATTAAATGTTTGTTTCCATGATTTACATGCATAAAGCAATTATATTTTTGTTTCCATCGTTTACATGCATAAAGTAATAAAATGTTTGTTTCCATGGTTTACATGCCTAAAGCAATAAAATGTTAGTTTCATGGTTTACATGCATAAAGCAATAACGTACATTATTTCTAACTATTTTCTTGATAATTATTGTCCTACTTTTCGTTCGTAAATTGATAAAAAGTGTTCTGTATGCTTTAAAAAATAAATAAGTCACTTACTTATTTAAGTTTATCAAGGAACTCAATTTAAATATATAAAAACATTTTCAAGAACAGTGTAAAAATGATTGCAATTTAAATACTTATATAAGTTTTGATGCAGTCAAGTTTTATTTTTTAAAAGTTTTGCCTGACATACTACGTGAGTTGTTAAGTTATTTATACACTATTTATATGGTTAATGTTTTTACTTAACTAATACGATAAAAGTTGCTTGATTTGACAAATTTACCTTAAGTAGTGAAACCAACCTAATTCCTCTGTATATAAAACTTTGCCAAACATAATTGATTTATTTCATACCACTTTAAATAAACACCTTTGAGCTACTGAGTAAATACCTTCACTAAACACAGATTTCCCTGTATGGTTGGATCTCAACAGCTGTTTGAATTCTCAGCACGTTTTGCCGTTCTCCCCGCGATGGACAATTTCCTTAATAGTGCAGTTTCAGCTTAGTAGTACATAAGAGAGAATAAAATACTTTGGGAGAACATGTAGAGTAAAACGTTAGCAATATGAAATAATTAGACTAGACGGTGTGAAACAATACGTGACTGAAGAATGAAACATCTTAATGTAATTACTTTACGAAAACTGGTTCGTTATTCAACAATGTTATATATAAAATAAACCAACCCTTATGTAAATCTTAAGGACTTTGATTCAAATCAGATAACAAAAAATAAATCATGGTTTGAAGGAATATTCAAACCAACTAAAGAATAATAATTAGGCCATATTAATTTAATTGATTTACCTCATAAACTTCATGAAGTTGTTTTCATAAAGAATAAGTAACGTTTTGGTCATAATAAATTGAGAACCCATATATACATATATGTCTTTATATACAATAGGCAAAGCCCCAGCTGACTCACTCATCACTAACTCTCCAACTCACCATGAAGGTAGACAGCTGAATTGTTGAACACTGATTATGTAGGTCTTAAATAAAACAGCTAAGTATTTTTAACACCAGTATGTCCATAGAGATCCATCCCACAGGCCGTAAAGTTACTATATTATGCTTATAACAAACAATTAATTAATATAAATAAATACAAAAATTAAACATCTGTTGATAATAAATCTGTAATTATTATATCGTGAATTTTCCCAGAGTTGGTCATATTACGAACGCATAAACACTGTTTACACCATTGGTCATAATACTGTCAATGCGCATTACCACGTACAAAAATACGGGGTGTTAGGTCCCAATAAACAAATAATTAGTAAAATACTGTTTTCCAAAATATTTAATAGAAAATATACATGTCATATTATAACTATACAAGTATATGAAGTAACGATGCCACTTTTATCTAAAATAAATAAAATGTATCAATAATTATATAAAAATAGTTATTATAATATAAAAATATAATAATTTATATACATTTGCAGATTATTACAGTCAAGTGTTATTCTTATGTTAATAAAACCTGAATTACTCACAAATATATCCAACTACAACAGGTCAATTATGATGAAGTAAAACATTATATTTTTTAACAACTTAAACTTTATAGTGCTAATAAGTGAATACCTTTTTATGAAATGACATATTTTTTTATGTTATTTCTTAAATATATTATATTTCATTAAATTATTATAAATAACAAAGCCGGGAAAAGCCTAATACACATTGAAACTTAAAGTCGAAGCTCTATTTACTTTTTATTAATGATTGTATACTTGATAATAATAATAAATATCAAACGGAAACGTTAAATAAAAACAATATATTGTTGAAAATACTGTATATACTCAGTTAATACTTTTTCATTACATTTTACAAAATATACAGAAAATTAAAACTATACTTACTTTTAAAATGTTTATTAATAATTCTATTTAGCTAATAATAATTTAAACAATTTAATTATTATTAAAATAATTCTCAAAAATAAAACGAGTGATCGATCATTTTTGTTATGTACAAATCTATTCAGAGAGAATTTCCAAATTGCCTTTAGCAATACATCAGTAAAATGAACCTGAACTATAAAGCCCTTTTTTTAACGTCAAATTTCATTACGCCATTCTTATCAGTTAGTGTATAATGATGATCCTTTAAAGCAAAAGCATTATTCAAAGCTAGTACATTTTTGTATTTGTCATCTTAATGAAGACTGTGAACCCAAATGTCAACTAGCATGGGGTTTGTTTAGCACTGTGCAGTGTTTGTGAAGGTCAATAGGATCACAATGCCTGGCTGTAGGCGGTCAACACAAGCTTGTTATTAGACATAATTATAAATGCTTTTGTTTGACGATGTAACGATGTCTTAAACTAAAATGATTCTTATTGCATTGCCTTTGTGTTTGAAATATCGATCGATTATTCAAAATATTCAGTGTTAGATTTTTCATTAATATAAGTATCTATTACACAATCTACATAAATATATATTTTACTTAAGAATAACAGTTTGATTACCAATTGATTTACTAGGAATGTAAAACAGTGGCTTAAAATTGTACAAGGTTTAAATATAAATATTATGCAACAACTAGTAATATTATTAGTAAGTATAATAGGTAATAACATTTTAAGAAATGTAAATTTCACACATCTTCTCCCGAAAAAAAAATTAAATAATAAAAGTTTCCCGTAGACTTTAAAAATATATAATTTTATCATTATATACAACACTTTATCTAGAGGGAGGTAATTCATAATGTATGAGCTGCTTACTTCATTATTCTATTTTTTTATCCGAGATGCATCTTTAAATAATGAAAACAACAAGTTAATAAAATTAAATAACAAAGTACATTTTTTTTAATACCATTTCATTTTATTTTATAATAAAACCATTATTTTATGTTTATAATTTTTTTTATCGATAGGCCTACTAATTTTTTTATTTATCATTAATGTTACCTGTACTCCAACATATACATTCTTAATTTAGAAGGTACCCTTGGCTAAAATTATGATTCTAAGATAGTTTTTATGTTGTACTGAACCTTATTATTTATTAAAGATTGTACAGCTCTGTACTTTCAATGTAACTATGCTATAGGTTAAAATCCTAAATGCTACAAAATAAATAATATCTTTACTATTAACCAACACTACTTAATAAATTTTAATCAACATTCCATTTTCAACTAACGTGCAATAGTAATTAAAACTCATTTATATTAGTCATTTAAGCAAAAAATTTTCAAACTAATTAATATGTAGAGTAAATGTTTAAAACTTAAGATACCTTATTAACAAACAAACTTTTAAAAATGAGTGCTTCTTCATGGTGCGGTGATATTTATTAAATTTACTATCAATTTTATGATACATTCATAAAAAAAATCTTAAACGTTCAGAGTAACGAATTAGTCGTAGTTAAAAAAGTTAATAACAATATGTCATAAATGAACAAAAGCTGTAAGTAAGGGTGGATCAGTGGCAAACCATTGAGTTGGTCCTGAATATAAAATAGATCCTCAGTCAATACCGACCCAGACTGACCAAACAATGAGGATGGAGCGTTAGGGAATCGTTACTAGTAATACTAACGAAAACCATCCGCTGCAGTGAAAAACATATTTCCATAATTTACCCTAACGTATATAACAAGATTTGCTTATAATTAGCTAACGCTAAAAAACCTTAATAATAATTAACCTAATTCCTCATGTACTACGAAATTTCCACATTTTAAAACACATACACGTCATATATTTGTGCGATGTTCACTTGAACATAGTATAACTTAGACATATATTTGGAACAATAGCAGAGACACTATATCTATTTTATTTGTAGCATCTCATGTGTTAATATTTGGCTAAGATTTGGATAATTTATCATATTAGGGAAATACTATAATAACTGTGAAATGTAAATATTTGTAATCTAAGTTTTTTCAATTGTTTCCTTTAACACTTTTACTAAATATCAGTATTTTTGCTGACCTATACACCCAATAATCAATTTAATGAAACTAAAATTAGTACATGAGAAAATATGTAAAAGATAATTAAAAAAGTAAATAATAGTAGGTATATTTCTATATAACTAGAATCTACAGTTTCCGTTAACAACCGCGTCAAGGTACTATCTACAATATTTACAAGTTACAATATTTACAAGTGTAGATAGTACCTTGACGCGGTTGTCACCGGTAACTGTAGATTCTAGTTATGACACCGGCCGCTTAAGCCTAAGTTCTAAGATTATATTTCTATATGTTTTAATGCAAGTTATTTTGAAAACAAAGGTATTTTGAATACTTAAGAACTATTTTGCATAGCTAAATTATGCAATCCACTCACCATATTACGTCGATAGAAAGATTTTTCCATTTAAAACTAATAAAACTATCTTCTAAAATGCATGTCAGATTATGTATTCTTAACAGATATTTGAATACAAAATACTAACAACATCTGGACATATTACAATTTATGGTGTTTTTAGTTTATTTATAAATGTTCTGTTGTTTGATTGTATGCTGATATCTATAAAGATCCTTTTTAAATGTTATCCGAGTACGAACACAAAATTATGACTAAATGTTGTGATTCAGTAAACTTTATGCGTGCTGATGTGATATGTAATGGTAATGACAGTTCTTATGTGTATGACGTATACTGAGTTGAATGTAACTACTTACATTTATAAGATAACAACAATTCATAGATCGTAAATCCAATATAAAATTTATTTTTAATGTAACACAAACGTTTTCGAAAGCAAAGCTTCCATCTTCAGGTTATTTTATTTATACTTACATTTAGTGAGTGATCATGTTGATAATTTAAAAAACTTATATATCATCGTAATATTTAGTGGTAATACAAAAAATTATAATTTTGTACGTAAAAAAACAATATAATAATGATTAAGAATAAATTAGACAGGTAAAATTCTACAACAATCTAGGACAGAAAATGTTGACAACTTTCGATTGTTAAATACATTTAACAATCGAAATTAAATAAAATTAAATAAAATAAAACACATTACAATGTGTTTTATTTTATTTAATTTTTTTTTAATTTAATATATTTTTTTACTAAACTTTGTTTTCTTTGGTAAAGTACTAGATATTTATTTATTACATAACTTATATTTATTGGATTCTTTTTTGCCTACAATCTTTAAAATCTGTTGAATTTATATGTAATGTTTATATTTTTTTCAATTTTTTCATTGAGTTTTTGGACTATGATTAGATTAGTACATTTTATGAAATATTTTTATCAATTGAAATTTCTTTGTAAATGTTACACATTTTTATTTGCTATTTATAGTATTGGGATTAGTATATATTATAGTTGTGTTACGTACATATGGAATTATTAAGTAATAAAATTAAGGTTTTATAGTTCAAATATAAGTATGAAATTACTTTTACCCATCCTTTATTGTCATCAGTAATTTATTAGCTATTAATTGTATTATAAATAAAAATGATTCGCTTAGAAATAAATAATACAAAATGATGTATAGTAACATTATTGATATTACAAATAAATACATTTTAACTTATCAGTATACAAACGCAGTATTTGTTCAACAACTGTAAAATAATTGAATACGAACACAAGCAAACCGTCAATCACCAAGTGATATAAATACAGTAGTCCCTCTATAATCCGGCCCTGCATCAGTCCACCCAACTCCCCCCCATCAGTTATCCGGCCAGTTCTATCGTTATTGATAAAAAAACCAAAACAGGTTATGGTTAAAAAAAAAAAAAAAAAAAAAAACAAAGTGGGAGATAGCTTTCATATCAGGAATGTTTCAGAAGTGAAAATGGCTGATAAACAGAACAATAAAACGACAATTTCTGACCAAAAGATAAATGAAATAACTTTGTCAGACCATACGATAAACAAAATAACTCCGTCAGAAAATATCTGCCCACAGTCGGCCTATTTCCTTATCAGTACTATAAGCACTTGAAAGAACAGATAACATTAGAATTCCAAAGGCAGTAAAGAGAAGATCGTCCTTGAAGCCTGAGCTCCACCCTTGTTTATACTGACCCTTTCTTATCACTTCCTGCCGGATAAAAACACTTGATGAGAACATTTCATTCTGTTTACAATTCATATCACATTATGAATATTATTATGCTTCTAGTTTTATAGTGTATAATAATTAAAAAGTTTTTATAGTGAGTTAAATATATTAGAGTTTCTTTGTTTAGACATGTTATTAATAAGGCAAAACAATGCATTAAAAAAAGAAACGAAATATTATTGAAGAATACATTTGTAAGATAATATTCTGTCAGCACAAGATCTCTCTTAATCATTTTGATTTTTTTATTTTTATCAGTAGTTCCATTTTATTTTGAATATTTTTTCTTTTTTGGCAGAGTTTTAAAGGATTAAAGTTTTTAATTAATGTAAGCTTTTTAACTTGTTTTTTATGCATATGAAACAGTTTAATGTAACACCATTTCAACTGGTGTACCATACTTTTCTTACTTTGAAACTATTGTACATCTTTATTGTAAAAATTGACTTTTTTAGTTACAATATACATTCTATTATGTAATTCAAGCATGTTTTGCAATTGAACTCCAGTAATCCGGCCTTAAATCCAACACATTCCTGGTCTAAATTGTGTCGGATTAATACGGGACTTAATGTATTTAGTTGCGTAATGCTAGAATTAAAAATGCTAATCTATCTACAAAGTGCACTTCCAATCAAATTTATAGTCTTGGTTAAACTGTTGAACATGTAATAGGTGTTGCAGTGACGACGAATGGAGAGATACTGGCTTAGTGTAGTACTGGGTGACGTCAGGTCTGTTTTGTAAGTGTCATAGAAGGGCAAATATTCCAGTATACACGTTTAAAAAAAAGAAATGTAAGTAAATAATATCAATATATTGTTGCATATATCTCAGACGTTTTGCATCAAGCTCTGGCAATTGTATTAATAAGTAAACGTCAATAACCAAACCCCAGCCTTAAACTAAGTAAATGATTGTCATAAAATTGTAGCTACTCGATCCTTTTAGTGTGGTTTCTCTAAAATAATAACCAAACTGGACTGGCATAGTCTGGGGTTGTATGACCAAGGCAGCATAATACTCCAAGAGCATGATTGCTAAGTGTATATCACTTCTAGTCCTACTAATAGTGAAACCTAAAATGTAGGGTGTTTTTTATTAAAATCAATAATAAAAAATGAATAAACTTGTTTCATTTGTCCTTAGTTATGCAATTCTAACAATTTAGATATGGAACAGTAATACAGTGAAACGATTATTTTGTATAAACAATTCTGCATCGTCATTGCATAAAAATAGCCCATTACTACTATTATCTAATTTTCTTTTAGATAAAGAAATTCAATACGATATAAACCCTCGTAATAAATGATGTCACATGTCCACATCCAACAATCACAATTGTTATTGAAAAATAAGAATACATATCCGGCATTGTTGACCGGAAACGTTGGAGCACCGGAAGAAAGATAATTGGCAGCCATTGTATAACATCCACAGTGATTCCTCCCAGTACAATGCTGATATTTAAAGCACTATCAATTCACCGTAGGGAAAACTAAAATCAATCGTAGTTGGTAATTTAAAGAAAATCGTGATTGAATTTTTTATTAAAATAGGTTGATAAATGAGTCGTTGGTCTTTTATGATAATTTTATGTGCATAAAAATTAAAACAAAGTTGAAAATGGAACATCTTGGATTCCCATCTTATTTACTATTGACATAAAAAACACAAAACACATGTAAAAACCATAATATTATGCTTTTTGAAAGATATCAACTGTGAAATAGAAAATATGATATTAGATTGTTATCTATCGACTTTAAAATAATACATTTTATACGGAAATATTAAATTATATTTAACAAAAATAATTAGTTTAAAATGGTTTACTAACCTAGTAGTTAAACATCATCTTATCTCCAATAACTTTTTTCTGTTAAAGATATATTAATTGACATGTAAGGTCTCAATAGAAAGGATATCTTACAGTTAACAAGTAAAGTTATAACAACTGTTTCAATTAAATTTATACTTTTAGATATATTGAGGTTAAATCATGGAATTTTACAATAACAATCATAAGGAATATATTTATAACACTCATATATCTGTATAGGCACATGTAAGTTTAATTATATTTATAAAAAGTGAACTGTTTTGGAAATCGACCCCTAAAAGGTCAATCAATATAAAGTTGCTTAAAAATTCAACTAATTTTCCACTATTAGTAAAAATAGGACATTTTTGACAAACGCAAATTTTAACAACTTTCTAAGTGCGGCCATATTTTTCATATGAGTCCAAAACGACCAACAATTTTTGAGCATGTCTTTATACTATTGTATTTCTATTTTATAAAATCACATTCCAATTGGCAAAACATGTGCCAAAAAATAGGCTAAATAGCAAACAAATAGGCTGTTCAGATGTATTTTTCTTAAATCTTGTGAGATAAGACCCATATTATTCTTACTTTTTATAATTTTATTCTTTTAAAATGTCGCATCAAACATTGTTTTGTATATGTTGAGATCTACGAGATGTTGACGTCGAAAAACCTGATATTTTTCTATTTGGTCAAAATTGCCAAGTTTAAAATGCTATATCGTGCCCTTGACTAATCGCGAAAAAAAAATAAGAAAAGAATCTTGAAGATTATTTTACATATTTAAATTAAGTCATCATACAGATTTCCATTAGTGAACACTTTTGGTGCTATTAAAAAAAGTAGAAAAAATATTACATTTCGGAGTAAATATTTTAATATTGAATGCTCTATTAATCATTAGGAGTGCGTTTTATTGGAAAGTTTTTAAATACCTTTTCCTTAAGTGGGAGATAGCTTTCATATCAGGAATGTTTCAGAAGTGAAAATGGCTGATAAACAGAACAATAAAACGACAATTTCTGACCAAAAGATAAATGAAATAACTTTGTCAGACCGTACGATAAACAAAATAACTCCGTCAGAAAATATCTGCCCACAGTCGGCCTATTTCCTTATCAGTACTATAAGCACTTGAAAGAACAGATAACATTAGAATTCCAAAGGCAGTAAAGAGGAAGAACGTCCTTGAAGCCTGAGCTCCACACTTGTTTATACTGACCCTTTCTTATCACTTCCTGCCGGATAAAAACACTTGATGAGAACATTTCATTCTGTTTACAATTCATATCACATTATGAATATTATTATGCTTCTAGTTTTATAGTGTATAATAATTAAAAGGTTTTTATAGTGAGTTAAATATATTTGAGTTTCTTTGTTTAGACATGTTATTAATAATGCAAAACAACGCATTAAAAAAAGAAACGAAATATTATTGAAGAATACATTTTTAAGATAATATTATGTCAGCACAAGATCTCTCTTAATCATTTTGAATTTTTTTATTTTTATCAGTAGTTACATTTTATTTTGAATATTTTTTCTTTTTTGGCAGAGTTTTAAAGGATTAATGTTTTCAATTAATGTAAGCTTTTTAACTTGTTTTTTTATGCTTATGAAACAGTTTAATGTAACACCGTTTCAACTGGTGTACCATACTTTTCTTACTTTGAAACTATTATACATCTTTATTGTAAAAATTGACTTTTTTAGTTACAATATACATTCTATTATGTAATTCAAGCATGTTTTGCAATTGAACTCCAGTATTCCGGCCTTAAATCCAACACATACCTGGTCTGAATTGTGTCGGATTAATAAGAGACTTAATGTATTTAGTTGCGTAATGCTAGAATTAAAAATGCTAATCTATCTACAAAGTGCACTTCGAATCAAATTTATAGTCTTGGTAAACTGTTGAACATGTAATAGGTGTTGCAGTGACGACGAATGGAGATATACTGGCTTAATGTAGTACTGGGTGACGTCAGGTCTGTTTTGTAAGTGTCATAAAAGGGTAAATATTCCAGTATACACGTTTAAAAAAAAGCAATGTAAGTAAATAATATCAATATATTTTTGCATATATCTCAGACGTTTTGCATCAAGCTCTGGCAATTGTATTTATAAGTAAACGTCAATAACCAAACCCCAGCCTTAAACTAAGTAAATGATTGTCATAAAATTGTAGCTACTCGATCCTTTTAGTGTGGTTTCTCTAAAATAATAACCAAACTGGACTGGCATAGTCTGGGGTTGTATGACCAAGGCAGCATAAATTACTCCAAGAGCAAGATTGCTGTGTATATCACTTCTAGTCCTACTAATAGTGAAACCCAAAATGTAGGTTGTTTTTTATTAAAATCAATAATAAAAAAATGAATAAACTTGTTTCATTTGTCCTTAGTTATGCAATTCTGACAATTTAGATATGGAACAATAATACAGTGAAACGATTATTTTGTATAAACAATTCTGCATCGTCATTGCATAAAAAATAGCCCATTACTACTATTATCTAATTTTCTTTTAGATAAAGAAATTCAATACGATATAAACCCTCGTAATAAATGATGTCACATGTCCACATCCAACAATCACAATTGTTATTGAAAAATAAGAATACATATCCGGCATAGTTGACCGGAAACGTTGGAGCACCGGAAGAAAGATAATTGGCAGCCATTGTATAACATCCACAGTGATTCCTCCCAGTACAATGCTGATATTTAAAGCATTATACACCATCAATTCACCGTAGGGAAAACTAAAATCAATCGTAGTTGGTAATTTAAAGAAAATAGTGATTGAATTTTTTATTAAAATAGGTTGATAAATGAGTCGTTGGTCTCATATGATAATTTTATGTGCATAAAAATTAAAACAAAGTTGGAAATGGAACATCTTGGATTCCCATCTTATTTACTATTGACATAAAAAACACAAAACACAGTCATGTAAAAACCATAATATTATGCTTTTTGAAAGATATCAACTGTGAAATAGAAAATATGATTTTAGACTGTTATCTATCGACTTTAAAATAATACATTTTATACGTAAATATAAAATTATATTTAACAAAAATAATTAGTTTAAAATGGTTTACTAACCTAGTAGTTAAACATAATCTTATCTCTAATAACTTTTTTCTGTTAAAGATATATTAATTGACATGTAAGGTCTCAATAGAAAGGATAACTTACAGTTAACAAGTAAAGTTATAACAACTGTTTCAATTAAATTTATACTTTTAGATATATTGAAGTTAAATCATGGAATTTTACAATAAAAATCATAAGGAATATAATTATAACACTCATATATCTGTATAGGCACATGTAAGTTTAATTATATTTATAAAAAGTGAACTGTTAAGGAAATCGACCCCTAAAAGGTCAATCAATATAAAGTTTCTTAAAAATTCAACTAATTTTCCACTATTAGTAAAAATAGGACATTTTTGACAAACGCAAATTTTAACAACTTTCTAAGTGCGGCCATATTTTTCATATGAGTCCAAAACGACCAACAATTTTTGAGCATGTCTTTATACTATTGTTTTTCTATTTTATAAAATCACATTCCAATTGGCAAAACATGTTTAGACACAAAGTGCCAAAAAATAGGCTAAATAGCAAACAAATAGGCTGTTCAGATGTAGTTTTCTTAAATCTTCTGAGATAAGACCCATATTATTCTTACTTTTTATAATTTTATTCTTTTAAAATGTCGCATCAAACATTGTTTTGTATATGTTGAGATCTACAAGATGTTGACGTCGAAAAAACCTGATATTTTTCTATTTGGTCAAAATTGCCAAGTTTAAAATGCTATATCGTGCCCTTGACTAATCGCGAAAAAAAATAAGAAAAGAATCTTGAAGATTATTTTACATATTTAAATTAAGTCATCATGCAGATTTCCATTAGTGAACACTTTTGGTGGTATTAAAAAAAGTAGAAAAAATATTTCATTTCGGAGTAAAGATTTTAATATTGAATGCTCTATTAATCAGTAGGAGTGCGTTTTATTGAAAAGTTTTTAAATATCTTTTCTTCATAAAATGGGTTATGTAACTTATTTTGTATTAAGCTTCAATATTTTGTCCCCCCCCCCCATATGAAGGTACCAACCCCCCAACCCAACTACCACGCGGGCAGGCAACGTGGTATATTTCAAGTAACTACATATTCCTTGATATAATACAACCAATTTCAAGTGAATATAGTAGTTTTCTATTTAATCGTTCCTATTTACTTGGTTTAATGCACTATTTAGGACCCAAATTAACCATATCAATAAGATTATTTCATATGAATTTGCACCTTATGATAACATTACTTTAAAAATATATTTTTATTCTATTTATAACAAATTAATTCATGTCTGTTGAGTGTGTTTCTTGCTCTTATGACGTAATATTTAGTTTATTTTAGCTATATGGAAATTGTGTTACCTTATTCTGGACCAATTCAAAATAATAAGTGAATGTAAAAATCGGATAGAGGCTAATCTTACGATTTGGACGTAGAAATATAATCTTTCCATGCATGTTACTAAAGGATACTTGGCTTGGGATAATAGAACCTTTGCCAAAAGAGGGTAATTCCTGTCTTGAAATTTTGGGTAATCAGACTTCACTAGTATGTTAAATTAATTTTCTGTGATATATACATGTTAGTTATATTATATATTTAGATACTACTAAAGTAAATAAATCTTAGGCCTACAGATAATTTTTTAGTTAGTACGGTCTCAGAAACGGTTGTTTCCTACAAATAGAAATATTCCTAAAGATTTGTACTCTACGTCATTTTAAATTTGAGATTGACCATATCTGAAACACATACTTTTCGAACCTTGTCCAGTTAACTTTCTTGATCAATATTTAATTTTACTATCTCATTACATTCATGTATTTAATAAAAAAACCGTGTAAGTATTGTTATGAAAAGAAAACATTTTTTTAAACTGAACAATTGTATTAATGAAAATATAATGGTAAATCATAACTAACGTAAAATAGCAACCTACAGCTTTGTATACATTAATAGGGAATTATGTCTTCTCGGAAAGAGGTAACTTCGATTCGTGTAATACGATTTAAGATCCAAGAGTGAGCTTCGATTAATTTTCTTTGACCTTTTAAGAAAATCAAATATATTTTAGCCGTCCTTGTTAAAACAGAACTTTCCAAATTTATTCAAAATCATGTATTGATTAAATTTAATTTACTATACTTTTGAATGTTTTTGGTCAGTTAAACAAATTACATTATCATTTTCACAAATCCTTTTACATCATCAATCATTAATAAAATACACCATCAATGGTGTTTTTGTAGCATATTTCTGAAAACTTCCTATTTAAAATTGAATTCAAGAAGAAGTATACCATACATAGACGTACTGATAAATTAAAATCGTCTTTATGTAACTGTCCAAGTAAAAATAAGGGGGCAGACTAAGTTATTTATGGTTTAAAACGTACTGTTACAAAAACTAATTTGGAAGCATGATAGTGTGAAATAATGAATCATTATACTAATAAGCATCTGAACCACAATTTACAATGCAATTGTTGTGAAATAGCAAAGTTTAACTCAGGTGTGTCTCTGTAAACTTACACGTTTCCCACTTACAGTTTAACCTCCAACTTCAATGATAGTACCTTTACATAAATATCATATTTTTCAGTAAGAGATTATTGGTATATGTAAACTAGCACATCCAATCTAGATAGCTAGAAAGTGTCTCTTAAACTCTGAGAACGGAAACCATTTTAATACGATAATTTCTAGTATAATATTTTTATAAATTTTGATACTTAGGGGTTTATAATTTTTTAAAATACTATTCAGTATCTAGGTCAATTAAATTTACATTTTGTTCATATTTAATTAATGATTCAAGCTTTGATGACTTTATTCAAATTCGAATAAAAATGTAGCATGTTGAGTATTATTATATATTTTGAACTAGTTTATACTTCTTAATATGTGGATACAATGGACCTCATATATCGTAAAATATATTTTAGAATAAGCTTTTGTAAGAGAGGTTTTTCTTAAAACAGTGCTGCCACAACAACACTATCGGCTATTTACACTGTCCCCTCAACACATTGTAAATGAAGTCAAGACCCAGAATGTAACGTTATAAATGGCTGCTGTTTAGTCACCTCCAACATCTGCATTGCAAATCTAATGGCACCATAAATCTCCTTAGTTTACAGCTATTCCTAAATAAACGTACTTTTTTATTGTATTTAGTTACATTTAACCTATATACCAGATATCACGAGTCTGCTGACTTGAATGAAGCCTTACACGCATTTTTACCAAGTGCACTGAGCGTCCGACAATCTATACCTATATATGCTATAATAACCAATATAAATAGTCACGTAAAGAAGATTATTTTGAATGTCACAGTAGTTAAATATTATTTTAAATTTAAAAGCATTAACAAATATATATTACTTTCTAATTTTTCTTCATTTATAGAGAACTAAATGTTGTTTCGTTATCTTGGGCTAATTACAAATATTATAATTGTATTATACATCAGCTGAGAGTGAGAAAGACAGTACACATGTTTGTATAGTGCACCTTGAACCCATACTTTGATTGATTAAGCGTTGAATGCCTCCTCTCTTTACAACGCTCAAGCTGGAGCGTCTTCCTTTTTGCCATATGTCTCGTCTTGCTGACCAGTGTACAAGCCCGTTCTGTCCCCTCGTGCCTTTATGAAGACTCTAAGATCTCACCAACTACCACAACTCGGTAAGTTGGTGATCTCATTATGTACAAAAACTGGGGTGCGTAAAGCGTATTTGCGACCTCTAGAATAATGATGATTAACATGATTTCAGGAAGACCGCTTCCCATCTCACACACGCCACCAGCTACAAGGACCCCTTAGTGTGCTGATGCAGGAAAGAATGTGAGCCAAATCTCTGTACAGATCTAATGATACGTGGTGAGTGAACCTTTTTATTTATATTAAGGTACTTGGAAAAAGTTTTTTAATATATTCTAATTTCCGTTCATAAATGTTTTTAACAATGGAAACACTATACTAATTCACAATGAATAAATGTATAATTGCATACAAATTAGGATATCCAAACAAGCCATACATGGTGTTTAGGTGGTTATGGCTGGCTAATACTTTCATGTCATAGGTCACAATATTTTGAGCCTCAAATTTGAACCAGCACTTTCTATATAAACACTCATAAGTCAAGCCGGGAGATTCTGTAAACGGACTTACATTCCTATCTAAATAAAAATTGCCTAATTTTAGGGGTATATATATATCTGCGTATACCCCATGTAATATTAAAGAAAATAAAAAAGAACAAAACAAGTCATTTAAATTTTCCGAACAAGATGTTTGTTAAAATATTTACTGTGTATGCGTGTTACCATATTAATATGTTATCTCAAGCAGTTAAAATGCTACACTCGTCCACCACCGGCTTCTGAAACTAAATTACCTCACGCTAGTGGGAATGTTGTTTGAGTGTGCACACATGCTTGTCTTGGCTCCTGTTAAAACCTGTTTTTTAATTGGATTTTCCTTTACATTCACTGCTAGTTTTGTGCAGTAAAGTCAAGTACATTTAATACACTTAAAAACGAACGACTTAATTTCGAATTGGTTATCAATATATTTTAACGGGTTCAAAATGTCTAAATGGAACATTTATATTACGTTGTGGTAGAAGATTATTCTAGGCGACATATTAAAATATATAAGCTAGTTGGTGTAAAAGGAAAAAATACAACGAACAAATATTTTTTATAATAATGTAAAAGTGAGTTTCTTTTACTAGAATAATTATGAATAGAATATTTTCAATAAAACAATTTCAATATTTGAAATAATTACTACCGATTTGTTTTTATTTTGCAATTTGCTTCTTCCTTAGTCTATACATTTGTATTGTTATATGTTATGAGGGAAATCTAGCATCTACTTTCTAAATGTAAAAATTAGTACATATGAAATAAGAGCTTGTTATTTTTAAGGGTTTCTACATAAACGTGATTATTATTATTTTAAAGAATTTATATATAATAATTTTTGTATCTAGTTACATTTATTGGGATATATTTAAATTTTATAAACAAGATCATGCCTCCAAATTATTATTCATTTCAGTCCTTAAACTACAAACAGGTTTTTCTTCATATGCTTGCCCTTTGTGTGTATGCGTGATAAGGGTTAATTGCCCATTTTGGTAAGACATACAACCATTCTGAAGTACAAAGCCTGTTGTGTACAGGAATGTATTTCTGTAGATCCACATAGTACTGTACAACAATGGTGCTTGTTCTTACATTATAAACACCTAGCTCTTCATGTGCTTGTCCTTTGTAATAAGACATACAACCATTCTGAAGTACAAAGCCTGTTGTGTACAGGAATGTATTTGTGTAGATCTACATAGTACTGTACAACAATGGTGCTTGTCCTTACATTATAAACACCTAGCTCTTCATGTGCTTGTCCTTTGTAATAAGACATACAACCATTCTGAAGTACAAAGCCTGTTGTGTACAGGAATGTATTTGTGTAGATCTACATAGTACTGTACAACAATGGTGCTTGTTCTTACATTATAAACACCTAGCTCTTCATGTGCTTGTCCTTTGTAATAAGACATACAACCATTCTGAAGTACAAAGCCTGTTGTGTACGGGAATGTATTTGTGTAGATCCACATAGTACTGTACAACAATGGTGCTTGTTCTTACATTATAAACAGCTAGCTCTTCATGTGCTTGTCCTTTGTAATAAGACATACAACTATTCTGAAGTAACAAGCCTGTTGTGCAGGAATGTATTTGTGTAGATCCACATAGTACTGTATAACAATAGTGCTTGTTCTTACATTATAAACACCTAGCTCTTCATGTGCTTGTCCTTTGTAATAAGACATACAACCATTCTGAAGTACAAAGCCTGTTGTGTACAGGAATGTATTTGTGTAGATCCACATAGTACTGTACAACAATGGTGCTTGTTCTTACATTATAAACACCTAGCTCTTCATGTGCTTGTCCTTTGTAATAAGACATACAACCATTCTGAAGTACAAAGCCTGTTGTGTACAGGAATGTATTTGTGTAGATCCACATAGTACTGTACAACAATGGTGCTTGTTCTTACATTATAAACACCTAGCTCTTCATGTGCTTGTCCTTTGTAATAAGACATACAACCATTCTGAAGTACAAAGCCTGTTGTGTACAGGAATGTATTTGTGTAGATCCACATAGTACTGTACAACAATGGTGCTTGTTCTTACATTATAAACACCTAGCTCTTCATGTGCTTGTCCTTTGTAATAAGACATACAACCATTCTGAAGTACAAAGCCTGTTGTGTACAGGAATGTATTTGTGTAGATCCACATAGTACTGTACAACAATGGTGCTTGTTCTTACATTATAAACACCTAACTCTTCATGTGCTTGTCCTTTGTAATAAGACATACAACCATTCTGAAGTACAAAGCCTGTTGTGTACAGGAATGTATTTGTGTAGATCCACATAGTACTGTACAACAATGGTGCTTGTTCTTACATTATAAACACCTAGCTCTTCATGTGCTTGTCCTTTGTAATAAGACATACAACCATTCTGAAGTACAAAGCCTGTTGTGTACAGGAATGTATTTGTGTAGATCCACATAGTACTGTACAACAATGGTGCTTGTCTTACATTATAAACACCTAGCTCTTCATGTGCTTGTCCTTTGTAATAAGACATACAACCATTCTGAAGTACAAAGCCTGTTGTGTACAGGAATGTATTTGTGTAGATCCACATAGTACTGTACAACAATGGTGCTTGTTCTTACATTATAAACACCTAGCTCTTCATGTGCTTGTCCTTTGTAATAAGACATACAACCATTCTGAAGTACAAAGCCTGTTGTGTACAGGAATGTATTTGTGTAGATCCACATAGTACTGTACAACAATGGTGCTTGTTCTTACATTATAAACACCTAGCTCTTCATGTGCTTGTCCTTTGTAATAAGACATACAACCATTCTGAAGTACAAAGCCTGTTGTGTACAGGAATGTATTTGTGTAGATCCACATAGTACTGTACAACAATGGTGCTTGTTCTTACATTATAAACAGCTAGCTCTTCATGTGATTGTCCTTTGTAATAAGACATACAACCATTCTGAAGTACAAAGCCTGTTGTGTACAGGAATGTATTTGTGTAGATCCACATAGTACTGTACAACAATGGTGCTTGTTCTTACATTATAAACACCTAGCTCTTCATATGCTTGTCCTTTGTAATAAGACATACAACCATTCAGAAGTACAAAGCCTGTTGTGTACAGGAATGTATTTGTGTAGATCCACATAGTACTGTACAACAATGGTGCTTGTTCTTACATTATAAACACCTAGCTCTTCATGTGCTTGTCCTTTGTAATAAGACATACAACCATTCTGAAGTACAAAGCCTGTTGTGTACAGGAATGTATTTGTGTAGATCCACATAGTACTGTACAACAATGGTGCTTGTTCTTACATTATAAACACCTAGCTCTTCATGTGCTTGTCCTTTGTAATAAGACATACAACCATTCTGAAGTACAAAGCCTGTTGTGTACAGGAATGTATTTGTGTAGATCCACATAGTACTGTACAACAATGGTGCTTGTTCTTACATTATAAACACCTAGCTCTTCATGTGCTTGTCCTTTGTAATAAGACATACAACCATTCTGAAGTACAAAGCCTGTTGTGTACAGGAATGTATTTGTGTAGATCCACATAGTACTGTACAACAATGGTGCTTGTTCTTACATTATAAACAGCTAGCTCTTCATGTGCTTGTCCTTTGTAATAAGACATACAACCATTCTGAAGTACAAAGCCTGTTGTGTACAGGAATGTATTTGTGTAGATCCACATAGTACTGTACAACAATGGTGCTTGTTCTTACATTATAAACAGCTAGCTCTTCATGTGGTTGTCCTTTGTAATGAGACATACAACCATTCTGAAGTACAAAGCCTGTTGTGTACAGGAATGTATTTGTGTAGATCCACATAGTACTGTACAACAATGGTGCTTGTTCTTACATTATAAACACCTAACTCTTCATGTGCTTGTCCTTTGTAATAAGACATACAACCATTCTGAAGTACAAAGCCTGTTGTGTACAGGAATGTATTTGTGTAGATCCACATAGTACTGTACAACAATGGTGCTTGTTCTTACATTATAAACACCTAGCTCTTCATGTGCTTGTCCTTTGTAATAAGACATACAACCATTCTGAAGTACAAAGCCTGTTGTGCAGGAATGTATTTGTGTAGATCCACATAGTACTGTACAACAATGGTGCTTGTTCTTACATTATAAACACCTAGCTCTTCATGTGCTTGTCCTTTGTAATAAGACATACAACCATTCTGAAGTACAAAGCCTGTTGTGTACAGGAATGTATTTGTGTAGATCCACATAGTACTGTACAACAATGGTGCTTGTTCTTACATTATAAACACCTAGCTCTTCATGTGCTTGTCCTTTGTAATAAGACATACAACCATTCTGAAGTACAAAGCCTGTTGTGTACAGGAATGTATTTGTGTAGATCCACATAGTACTGTACAACAATGGTGCTTGTTCTTACATTATAAACACCTAGCTCTTCATGTGCTTGTCCTTTGTAATAAGACATACAACCATTCTGAAGTACAAAGCCTGTTGTGTACAGGAATGTATTTGTGTAGATCCACATAGTACTGTACAACAATGGTGCTTGTTCTTACATTATAAACACCTAGCTCTTCATGTGCTTGTCCTTTGTAATAAGACATACAACCATTCTGAAGTACAAAGCCTGTTGTGTACAGGAATGTATTTGTGTAGATCCACATAGTACTGTACAACAATGGTGCTTGTTCTTACATTATAAACACCTAGCTCTTCATGTGCTTGTCCTTTGTAATAAGACATACAACCATTCTGAAGTACAAAGCCTGTTGTGTACAGGAATGTATTTGTGTAGATCCACATAGTACTGTACAACAATGGTGCTTGTTCTTACATTATAAACACCTAGCTCTTCATGTGCTTGTCCTTTGTAATAAGACATACAACCATTCTGAAGTACAAAGCCTGTTGTGTACAGGAATGTATTTGTGTAGATCCACATAGTACTGTACAACAATGGTGCTTGTTCTTACATTATAAACACCTAGCTCTTCATGTGCTTGTCCTTTGTAATAAGACATACAACCATTCTGAAGTACAAAGCCTGTTGTGTACAGGAATGTATTTGTGTAGATCCACATAGTACTGTACAACAATGGTGCTTGTTCTTACATTATAAACAGCTAGCTCTTCATGTGATTGTCCTTTGTAATAAGACATACAACCATTCTGAAGTACAAAGCCTGTTGTGTACAGGAATGTATTTGTGTAGATCCACATAGTACTGTACAACAATGGTGCTTGTTCTTACATTATAAACAGCTAGCTCTTCATGTGCTTGTCCTTTGTAATAAGACATACAACCATTCTGAAGTACAAAGCCTGTTGTGTACAGGAATGTATTTGTGTAGATCCACATAGTACTGTACAACAATGGTGCTTGTCCTTACATTATAAACACCTAACTCTTCATGTGCTTGTCCTTTGTAATAAGACATACAACCATTCTGAAGTACAAAGCCTGTTGTGTACAGGAATGTATTTGTGTAGATCCACATAGTACTGTACAACAATGGTGCTTGTTCTTACATTATAAACACCTAGCTCTTCATGTGCTTGTCCTTTGTAATAAGACATACAACCATTCTGAAGTACAAAGCCTGTTGTGTACAGGAATGTATTTGTGTAGATCCACATAGTACTGTACAACAATGGTGCTTGTTCTTACATTATAAACACCTAGCTCTTCATGTGCTTGTCCTTTGTAATAAGACATACAACCATTCTGAAGTACAAAGCCTGTTGTGTACAGGAATGTATTTGTGTAGATCCACATAGTACTGTACAACAATGGTGCTTGTTCTTACATTATAAACACCTAGCTCTTCATGTGCTTGTCCTTTGTAATAAGACATACAACCATTCTGAAGTACAAAGCCTGTTGTGTACAGGAATGTATTTGTGTAGATCCACATAGTACTGTACAACAATGGTGCTTGTTCTTACATTATAAACAGCCTAGCTCTTCATGTGCTTGTCCTTTGTAATAAGACATACAACCATTCTGAAGTACAAAGCCTGTTGTGTACAGGAATGTATTTGTGTAGATCCACATAGTACTGTACAACAATGGTGCTTGTTCTTACATTATAAACACCTAGCTCTTCATGTGCTTGTCCTTTGTAATAAGACATACAACCATTCTGAAGTACAAAGCCTGTTGTGTACAGGAATGTATTTGTGTAGATCCACATAGTACTGTACAACAATGGTGCTTGTTCTTACATTATAAACAGCTAGCTCTTCATGTGCTTGTCCTTTGTAATAAGACATACAACCATTCTGAAGTACAAAGCCTGTTGTGTACAGGAATGTATTTGTGTAGATCCACATAGTACTGTACAACAATGGTGCTTGTTCTTACATTATAAACAGGCTAGCTCTTCATGTGCTTGTCCTTTGTAATAAGACATACAACCATTCTGAAGTACAAAGCCTGTTGTGTACAGGAATGTATTTGTGTAGATCCACATAGTACTGTACAACAATGGTGCTTGTTCTTACATTATAAACAGCTAGCTCTTCATGTGATTGTCCTTTATAATAAGACATACAACCATTCTGAAGTACAAAGCCTGTTGTGTACAGGAATGTATTTGTGTAGATCCACATAGTACTGTACAACAATGGTGCTTGTTCTTACATTATAAACAGCTAGCTCTTCATGTGCTTGTCCTTTGTAATAAGACATACAACCATTCTGAAGTACAAAGCCTGTTGTGTACAGGAATGTATTTGTGTAGATCCACATAGTACTGTACAACAATGGTGCTTGTTCTTACATTATAAACAGCTAGCTCTTCATGTGCTTGTCCTTTGTAATAAGACATACAACCATTCTGAAGTACAAAGCCTGTTGTGTACAGGAATGTATTTGTGTAGATCCACATAGTACTGTACAACAATGGTGCTTGTTCTTACATTATAAACACCTAGCTCTTCATGTGATTGTCCTTTGTAATAAGACATACTACCATTCTGAAGTACAAAGCCTGTTGTGTACAGGAATGTATTTGTGTAGATCCACATAGTACTGTACAACAATGGTGCTTGTCCTTACATTATAAACACCTAACTCTTCATGTGCTTGTCCTTTGTAATAAGACATACAACCATTCTGAAGTACAAGGCCTGTTGTGTACAGGAATGTATTTGTGTAGATCCACATAGTACTGTACAACAATGGTGCTTGTCCTTACATTATAAACACCTAACTATTCATGTGCTTGTCCTTTGTAATAAGACATACAACCATTCTGAAGTACAAAGCCTGTTGTGCAGGAATGTATTTGTGTAGATCCACATAGTACTGTACAACAATGGTGCTTGTCCTTACATTATAAACACCTAACTCTTCATGTGCTTGTCCTTTGTAATAAGACATACAACCATTCTGAAGTACAAAGCCTGTTGTGCAGGAATGTATTTGTGTAGATCCACATAGTACTGTACAACAATGGTGCTTGTTCTTACATTATAAACACCTAACTCTTCATGTGCTTGTCCTTTGTAATAAGACATACAACCATTCTGAAGTACAAAGCCTGTTGTGTACAGGAATGTATTTGTGTAGATCCACATAGTACTGTACAACAAT
This sequence comes from Stictocephala bisonia, assembly GCA_035578905.1. Lineage (NCBI taxonomy): Eukaryota > Metazoa > Arthropoda > Insecta > Hemiptera > Membracidae > Stictocephala > Stictocephala bisonia. Next base: position 401,285 of record JAQJVL010000678.1, on the reverse strand, counting down.
GGTGCTTGTCCTTACATTATAAACACCTAACTCTTCATGTGCTTGTCTTTTGTAATAAGACATACAACCATTGTCATGTACAAAGCCTGTTGTGCAGGAATGTATTTGTGTAGATCCACATAGTACTGTACAACAATGGCGCTTGTTCTTACATTATAAACACCTAACTCTTCATGTGCTTGTCCTTTGTAATAAGACATACAACCATTCTGAAGTACAAAGCCTGTTGTGTACAGGAATGTATTTGTGAAGATCCACATGGTACTGTACAACAATGGTGCTTGTCCTTACATTATAAACACCTAACTCTTCATGTGCTTGTCCTTTGTAATAAGAAATACAACCATTCTGAAGTAGAAAGCCTGTTGTGTACAGGAATGTATTTGTGAAGATCCACATAGTACTGTACAACAATGGTGCTTGTTCTTACATTATAAACACCTAACTCTTCATGTGCTTGTCCTTTGTAATAAGACATACAACCATTCTGAAGTACAAAGCCTGTTGTGTACAGGAATGTATTTGTGTAGATCCACATAGTACTGTACAACAATGGTGCTTGTCCTTACATTATAAACACCTAACTCTTCATGTGCTTGTCCTTTGTAATAAGACATACAACCATTCTGAAGTACAAAGCCTGTTGTGTACAGGAATGTATTTGTGTAGATCCACATAGTACTGTACAACAATGGTGCTTGTTCTTACATTATAAACACCTAACCCTTCATGTGCTTGTCCTTTGTAATAAGACATACAACCATACTGAAGTACAAAGCCTGTTGTGCAGGAATGTATTTGTGTAGATCCACATAGTACTGTACAACAATGGTGCTTGTCCTTACATTATAAACACCTAACTCTTCATGTGCTTGTCCTTTGTAATAAGACATACAACCATTCTGAAGTACAAAGCCTGTTGTGTACAGGAATGTATTTGTGTAGATCCACATAGTACTGTACAACAATGGTGCTTGTCCTTACATTATAAACACCTAACTCTTCATATGATTGCCCTTTGTAATAAGACATACAACCATTCTGAAGTACAAAGCCTGTTGTGTACAGGAATGTATTTGTGTAGATCCACATAGTACTGTGCAACAATGGTGCTTGTCCTTACATTATAAACACCTAACTCTTCATGTGCTTGTCCTTTGTAATAAGACATACAACCATTCTGAAGTACAAAGCCTGTTGTGCAGGAATGTATTTGTGTAGATCCACATAGTACTGTACAACAATGGTGCTTGTCCTTACATTATAAACACCTAACTCTTCATGTGCTTGTCCTTTGTAATAAGACATACTACCATTCTGTAGTACAAAGCCTGTTGTGCAGGAATGTATTTGTGTAGATCCACATAGTACTGTACAACAATGGTGCTTGTCCTTACATTATAAACACCTAACTCTTCATGTGCTTGTCCTTTGTAATAAGACATAGAACCATTTTGAAGTTCAAAGCCTGTTGTGTACAGGAATGTATTTGTGTAGATCCACATAGTACTGTACAACAATGGTGCTTGTCCTTACATTATAAACACCTAACTTTTCATGTGCTTGTCCTTTGTAATAAGACATACAACCATTCTGAAGTACAAAGCCTGTTGTGTACAGGAATGTATTTGTGTAGATCCACATAGTACTGTACAACAATGGTGCTTGTCCTTATATTATAAACACCTAACTATTCATGTGCTTGTCCTTTGTAATAAGACATACAACCATTCTGAAGTACAAAGCCTGTTGTGCAGGAATGTATTTGTGTAGATCCACATAGTACTGTACAACAATGGTGCTTGTCCTTACATTATAAACACCTAACTCTTCATGTGCTTGTCCTTTGTAATAAGACATACAACCATTCTGAAGTACAAAGCCTGTTGTGCAGGAATGTATTTGTGTAGATCCACATAGTACTGTACAACAATGGTGCTTGTTCTTACATTATAAACACCTAACTCTTCATGTGCTTGTCCTTTGTAATAAGACATACAACCATTCTGAAGTACAAAGCCTGTTGTGTACAGGAATGTATTTGTGTAGATCCACATAGTACTGTACAACAATGGTGCTTGTCCTTACATTATAAACACCTAACTCTTCATGTGCTTGTCCTTTGTAATAAGACATACAACCATTCTGAAGTACAAAGCCTGTTGTGTACAGGAATGTATTTGTGTAGATCCACATAGTACTGTACAACAATGGTGCTTGTTCTTACATTATAAACACCTAACCCTTCATGTGCTTGTCCTTTGTAATAAGACATACAACCATTCTGAAGTACAAAGCCTGTTGTGCAGGAATGTATTTGTGTAGATCCACATAGTACTGTACAACAATGTTGCTTGTCCTTACATTATAAACACCTAACTCTTCATGTGCTTGTCCTTTGTAATAAGACATACAACCATTCTGAATTACAAAGCCTGTTGTGTACAGGAATGTATTTGTGTAGATCCACATAGTACTGTACAACAATGGTGCTTGTCCTTACATTATAAACACCTAACTCTTCATATGATTGCCCTTTGTAATAAGACATACAACCATTCTGAAGTACAAAGCCTGTTGTGTACAGGAATGTATTTGTGTAGATCCACATAGTACTGTGCAACAATGGTGCTTGTCCTTACATTATAAACACCTAACTCTTCATGTGCTTGTCCTTTGTAATAAGACATACAACCATTCTCAAGTACAAAGCCTGTTGTGCAGGAATGTATTTGTGTAGATCCACATAGTACTGTACAACAATGGTGCTTGTCCTTACATTATAAACACCTAACTCTTCATGTGCTTGTCCTTTGTAATAAGACATACTACCATTCTGTAGTACAAAGCCTGTTGTGCAGGAATGTATTTGTGTAGATCCACATAGTACTGTACAACAATGGTGCTTGTCCTTACATTATAAACACCTAACTCTTCATGTGCTTGTCCTTTGTAATAAGACATAGAACCATTCTGAAGTTCAAAGCCTGTTGTGTACAGGAATGTATTTGTGTAGATCCACATAGTACTGTACAACAATGGTGCTTGTCCTTACATTATAAACACCTAACTTTTCATGTGCTTGTCCTTTGTAATAAGACATACAACCATTCTGAAGTACAAAGCCTGTTGTGTACAGGAATGTATTTGTGTAGATCCACATAGTACTGTACAACAATGGTGCTTGTCCTTACATTATAAACACCTAACTCTTCATGTGCTTGTCCTTTGTAATAAGACATACAACCATTCTGAAGTACAAAGCCTGTTGTGTACAGGAATGTATTTGTGTAGATCCACATAGTACTGTACAACAATGGTGCTTGTCCTTACATTATAAACACCTAACTTTTCATGTGCTTGTCCTTTGTAATAAGACATACAACCATTCTGAAGTACAAAGCCTGTTGTGTACAGGAATGTATTTGTGTAGATCCACATAGTACTGTACAACAATGGTGCTTGTCCTTACATTGTAAACACCTAACTCTTCATGTGCTTGTCCTTTGTAATAAGACATACAACCATTCTGAAGTACAAAGCCTGTTGTGTACAGGAATGTATTTGTGTAGATCCACATAGTACTGTACAACAATGGTGCTTGTCCTTACATTATAAACACCTAACTCTTCATGTGCTTGTCCTTTGTAATAAGACATACAACCATTCTGAAGTACAAAGCTTGTTGTGCAGGAATGTATTTGTGTAGATCCACATAGTACTGTACAACAGTGGTGCTTGTTCTTACATTATAAACACCTAACTCTTCATGTGCTTGTCCTTTGTAATAAGACATACAACCATTCTCAAGTACAAAGCCTGTTGTGCAGGAATGTATTTGTGTAGATCCACATAGTACTGTACAACAATGGCGCTTGTTCTTACATTATAAACACCTAACTCTTCATGTGCTTGTCCTTTGTAATAAGACATACAACCATTCTCAAGTACAAAGCCTGTTGTGCAGGAATGTATTTGTGTATATCCACATAGTACTGTACAACAATGGTGCTTGTCCTTACATTATAAACACCTAACTATTCATGTGCTTGTCCTTTGTAATAAGACATACAACCATTCTGAAGTACAAAGCCTGTTGTGCAGGAATGTATTTGTGTAGATCCACATAGTACTGTACAACAATGGTGCTTGTCCTTACATTATAAACACCTAACTCTTCATGTGCTTGTCCTTTGTAATAAGACATACAACCATTCTAAAGTACAAAGCCTGTTGTGCAGGAATGTATTTGTGTAGATCCACATAGTACTGTACAACAATGGTGCTTGTTCTTACATTATAAACACCTAACTCTTCATGTGCTTGTCCTTTGTAATAAGACATACAACCATTCTGAAGTACAAAGCCTGTTGTGCAGGAATGTATTTGTGTAGATCCACATAGTACTGTACAACAATGGTGTTTGTCCTTACATTATAAACACCTAACTCTTCATGTGCTTGTCCTTTGTAATAAGACATACAACCATTCTGAAGTACAAAGCCTGTTGTGTACAGGAATGTATTTGTGTAGATCCACATAGTACTGTACAACAATGGTGCTTGTCCTTACATTATAAACACCTAACTCTTCATGTGCTTGTCCTTTGTAATAAGACATACAACCATTCTGAAGTACAAAGCCTGTTGTGTACAGGAATGTATTTGTGTAGATCCACATAGTACTGTACAACAATGGTGCTTGTTCTTACATTATAAACACCTAACCCTTCATGTGCTTGTCCTTTGTAATAAGACATACAACCATTCTGAAGTACAAAGCCTGTTGTGCAGGAATGTATTTGTGTAGATCCACATAGTACTGTACAACAATGTTGCTTGTCCTTACATTATAAACACCTAACTCTTCACGTGCTTGTCCTTTGTAATAAGACATACAACCATTCTGAAGTACAAAGCCTGTTGTGTACAGGAATGTATTTGTGTAGATCCACATAGTACTGTACAACAATGGTGCTTGTCCTTACATTATAAACACCTAACTCTTCATATGATTGCCCTTTGTAATAAGACATACAACCATTCTGAAGTACAAAGCCTGTTGTGTACAGGAATGTATTTGTGTAGATCCACATAGTACTGTGCAACAATGGTGCTTGTCCTTACATTATAAACACCTAACTCTTCATGTGCTTGTCCTTTGTAATAAGACATACAACCATTCTGAAGTACAAAGCCTGTTGTGCAGGAATGTATTTGTGTAGATCCACATAGTACTGTACAACAATGGTGTTTGTCCTTACATTATAAACACCTAACTCTTCATGTGCTTGTCCTTTGTAATAAGACATACTACCATTCTGTAGTACAAAGCCTGTTGTGCAGGAATGTATTTGTGTAGATCCACATAGTACTGTACAACAATGGTGCTTGTCCTTACATTATAAACACCTAACTCTTCATGTGCTTGTCCTTTGTAATAAGACATAGAACCATTCTGAAGTTCAAAGCCTGTTGTGTACAGGAATGTATTTGTGTAGATCCACATAGTACTGTACAACAATGGTGCTTGTCCTTACATTATAAACACCTAACTTTTCATGTGCTTGTCCTTTGTAATAAGACATACAACCATTCTGAAGTACAAAGCCTGTTGTGTACAGGAATGTATTTGTGTAGATCCACATAGTACTGTACAACAATGGTGCTTGTCCTTACATTATAAACACCTAACTCTTCATGTGCTTGTCCTTTGTAATAAGACATACAACCATTCTGAAGTACAAAGCCTGTTGTGTACAGGAATGTATTTGTGTAGATCCACATAGTACTGTACAACAATGGTGCTTGTCCTTACATTATAAACACCTAACTCTTCATGTGCTTGTCCTTTGTAATAAGACATACAACCATTCTGAAGTACAAAGCCTGTTGTGCAGGAATGTATTTGTGTAGATCCACATAGTACTGTACAACAGTGGTGCTTGTTCTTACATTATAAACACCTAACTCTTCATGTGCTTGTCCTTTGTAATAAGACATACAACCATTCTCAAGTACAAAGCCTGTTGTGCAGGAATGTATTTGTGTAGATCCACATAGTACTGTACAACAATGGTGCTTGTCCTTACATTATAAACACCTAACTCTTCATGTGCTTGTCCTTTGTAATAAGACATACAACCATTCTGAAGTACAAAGCCTGTTGTGCAGGAATGTATTTGTGTAGATCCACATAGTACTGTACAACAATGGTGCTTGTCCTTACATTATAAACACCTAACTCTTCATGTGCTTGTCCTTTGTAATAAGACATACAACCATTCTGAAGTACAAAGCCTGTTGTGCAGGAATGTATTTGTTGTGATCCACATAGTACTGTACAACAATGGTGCTTGTTCTTACATTATAAACACCTAACTCTTCATGTGCTTGTCCTTTGTAATAAGACATACAACCATTCTGAAGTACAAAGCCTGTTGTGTACAGGAATGTATTTGTGTAGATCCACATAGTACTGTACAACAATGGTGCTTGTCCTTACATTATAAACACCTAACTCTTCATGTGCTTGTCCTTTGTAATAAGACATACAAACATTCTGAAGTACAAAGCCTGTTGTGCAGGAATGTATTTGTGTAGATCCACATAGTACTGTACAACAATGGTGCTTGTCCTTACATTATAAACACCTAACTCTTCATGTGCTTGTCCTTTGTTATAAGACATACAACCATTCTCATGTACAAAGCCTGTTGTGCAGGAATGTATTTGTGTAGATCCACATAGTACTGTACACCAATGGCGCTTGTTCTTACATTATAAACACCTAACTCTTCATGTGCTTGTCCTTTGTAATAAGACATACAACCATTCTCAAGTACAAAGCCTGTTGTGCAGGAATGTATTTGTGTATATCCACATAGTACTGTACAACAATGGTGCTTGTCCTTACATTATAAACACCTAATTATTCATGTGCTTGTCCTTTGTAATAAGACATACAACCATTCTGAAGTACAAAGCCTGTTGTGCAGGAATGTATTTGTGTAGATCCACATAGTACTGTACAACAATGGTGCTTGTCCTTACATTATAAACACCTAACTCTTCATGTGCTTGTCTTTTGTAATAAGACATACAACCATTCTCATGTACAAAGCCTGTTGTGCAGGAATGTATTTGTGTAGATCCACATAGTACTGTACAACAATGGCGCTTGTTCTTACATTATAAACACCTAACTCTTCATGTGCTTGTCCTTTGTAATAAGACATACAACCATTCTCAAGTACAAAGCCTGTTGTGCAGGAATGTATTTGTGTATATCCACATAGTACTGTACAACAATGGTGCTTGTCCTTACATTATAAACACCTAACTATTCATGTGCTTGTCCTTTGTAATAAGACATACAACCATTCTGAAGTACAAAGCCTGTTGTGCAGGAATGTATTTTTGTAGATCCACATAGTACTGTACAACAATGGTGTTTGTCCTTACATTATAAACACCTAACTCTTCATGTGCTTGTCCTTTGTAATAAGACATACAACCATTCTGAAGTACAAAGCCTGTTGTGCAGGAATGTATTTGTGTAGATCCACATAGTACTGTACAACAATGGTGCTTGTCCTTACATTATAAACACCTAACTCTTCATGTGCTTGTCCTTTGTAATAAGACATACTACCATTCTGTAGTACAAAGCCTGTTGTGCAGGAATGTATTTGTGTAGATCCACATAGTACTGTACAACAATGGTGCTTGTCCTTACATTATAAACACCTAACTCTTCATGTGCTTGTCCTTTGTAATAAGACATACAACCATTCTCATGTACAAAGCCTGTAGTGTGCACAGGGCAGTTTTTATGTAGAGCCACCTAGCCAACAGGCGGGACCAGTAACATACAACACATTGACTTAGATTTATTTTTTTGCTACAGAGATAAATACACAAACCGTTATTTTGTAACTAATGTAATTCTATGATGTAAGTAGTTTACAGTAGTGTATTGTATTCTGTATAATAATTTAATATTAATTATAAGCTAAGATAATTAATTATGTACTTGTTGTTATAACACCAAATTTTAAAAGATATTCTCACTATAATATTACCAAAATTTTGTAACGGAAAAATAACTTTTATCTAAACCAAACACAACTTTATCTTTATATTTGATGGTGTGAATATTAATAATTTAATTTCACATCATAATAATCAGGTTCAAGTGCAACTGTATGTGTATGACTGGGCCAATACTACCGTACGTGTATGGGTGTGTGAGTTGGTCAATACAACTTTAATTATAAGGGTGGGTGGGACAATACCACCGTACATGTATTCGTGGGTGGGTCAATACCACTATAATATTTCCTTACAACTATATCTATATAATTCAATTCACTATATAATTGAATACCACTATAATATTCACTATAATAGACTGTTCGTGTAGGTAGATCCACAGCTCAGTCACATATCTAACTTTTAGACAAAAATTATTTCTAATTATTTAAGTAATTTAGGAGCTAATTTAAAATCTGTAATTTAATGTATGAAATTTTTAACAAAAAGATTTTATAAATTCATGTTATTGATTATTAATTATTTTTTGTCTGATTTAAAGATGCAATAATAATTATATTAATGACAAAAAAAATCATTTATAATGTTACATTTAAACCATACCATATTTTTATAAATATAATTTTTAATTATGAAGAAAAAAAAACACATTTAGTAGGTGAAATGTGAAAGGCTGAAGAGTGAAACGGTTTTGTTACAGTTACTTTATCAGTAACAAAAAGAGATTCAAATAACAACTCTTGAACACCATTATTAAGTTCTTAAAAATGATTATATTTTTCAAGAATGTAACACAGTCGAATAATTACTACAATTACTAATTTAATGTACTTTGTAACTTGACAAGAAATGCTTCTGATCAAAGACACGAGTTTAACATTATTATTTGTTTATAACAAGGCACATTTACGACGCTGTCAGATGTAAGAGCATAATTGGGTAGCACACATGTCGAGTTGTCATTTGAGTAGGCACACTTTCCTCTATGTTTGTTTCATTTTATTGTGTCGTTGACTTTGTTCTTTCCGCGGGCATATTTTCCTTTTTCCCGGTCGTCTTTCTTGTTCCCTATGTTGGCCATTCAATAATTTATGCTGCCTTTAATCTAGTCCATAGTTTTTAATTAATTTGTTATATATAATTTTTTTTAGTTATTGTTATGTCTCATTTTATTTTTTCTGTGTTTTCAAGTTTATTCGTTGTTGTATTTTGTAAATTTATTTATTTATAATTGTTATATATTTCTGAAAGCTATTCTGATATTTTGTGAAGTTCTATTCATAATTTGTTGATATATTTTTATAATTTATATATATTTTTTAATGAAACTTAAAATTTTTTTAGTAGGTCTATATTTTTTCTCAATCCTAAAAAGGGTAACTACTAAAGATTTGTTATTTATATGTTTTTAGGTGTTCGTTTAAAAAACATTTTTTGTTTAAAACCTATTATATTATTTATCATAATCTTATCTTAGTAAGATTATTTAAATAATAGTCCTCGATGTCACAAAAAATTTTATAGGTCAACATTATTTATGCTGTAACTTATTTTAAAATATTTAATTGCTCCCAATTTAGTAGTCATTCTTTAAATTACATTTTAATGACATAAAATCCTGCATTTTTTTTACACCTATCGTGTATTGTCTCAGAATACTTATTCAATGTTTATTGATTTCTTTTTTATTTATTTCTCATGTTATTTGTACCACTGCATTAAACTAAAACTTTATTATGTATCAGTATCAATAGTTTAATCACCTATGAATATATTTTACCTTTACACATAATTATAATATATATATATATATATATATATATATATATATATATATATATATATATATATATATATATATATATGTATGATTGCGACTATCTGTCAATTATAATTTTTTAATAAAAAAACTTTTCAGCCACTAGTTTCCATTATTATTTACACAATAAATTATAGTTTTTACAGAGTAAAACCATTAATGTAGTTAGCTAACTAAGTGTTCTATTTGGCAAATACTTAGCAATTATTTCTGCCTGTTTTAATTTACAGTGAAAGGGGCCAGACTACACACGAACTGTCCTTGATGGCTTAGTAGTGTGCTTGGTAGTATATATTTGTTAATGTATATATATGTTCAATACTTGATACTGTAACCAAAACTAAAAGGTAGTGCTTGAAACTAATAAAGGAGTTCATTGTTAAGGGATTTATGTTGGGACTTTACTGTCACTCATTATCTGTACCTCGGTGGGTTTGGTGCCTTGGCGGAACGAACCCTGGTGACAACACCCACTAAGCTATGCGACTTCTCATCGCGGTACCACCAGCGTTGGATTCTCGCGCCTTTAGCCGCGTAGTCGGACCGGATATCCTGACTCGATATAGGACGCTCGGAGCTATTTTGGTGAGTGATTTACAATTATTTACCTAATGGACCCTCGTTTTGAGGGATACATGAAGTGATTTTAGGAAGGACTGTTATTGGGCGTTCTTTACACTCTGCTATAATATTTTATGAGCATAAACAATTTTTTAAGTATATCTCTTTGTTAAATTTCATGTTATACGAGGTTTATTTTTAATATTTTATTATGTTAATGTTTGTTGCGATTCTAGAAGTCATACTTTGAACTTAAGTCATCTTAAGTACTTAAGCACTCCATTTGACTGTCATAATTTTCCTATTTGGATTTCTTTAAATGTTCCTGGTTGAGTAGTTTGAATTTAAGTTTTAAATTAATTTATATTTAATTGCACGGTAAATGAAATAAGTTCGTTCTATATTACTATTTTATTTGTTTTTTTTTTCTTGTTTTTTGTTCTCCTTGCCAACCACATTGTAGATAGATCTATTTATTTGCACAGTTCATAGTATAGTGTTATTACGGAACCTCTACAAAGCAATAGGTTACTTCTTACACCTGCAGGAAATTTTCCTTGTTGGAGTCCTGCCGTTCATCGGTCAACAGGGAGGTGACCTAATCCCTGGCTACTATTGATGAACTTGGACACCTTTCATTCTATTTTGGTGTTAACTATTCACATATTTTGGTCCTCATGCTTGGCATATCACTTAGAAGAACCCTCCCCCCCCTATTCCTGAGCTAGAAAAGCTCTTTTTGGACTGGTGTGACAATGTGTAAGAGAGAGACTATGCTTGTAGTTATTTGTTTTGTTAATATTATAGTTTGGATTTAACACAACATTTAGTACCTTCACATTATATATATTTTTTATTTTCATTGTTTATAATCTTACATCTTTTAATTTTTTATGACATTAAAAGCAATACTTCATTATTGTGTTATATGGTTATGTAAATATAGGTTTTTAAAGTTTTAGTTGGAAATATCATAAGTAATTTCCCCTTGAAATATTTTATTCCGTTAACCATGAAACTGTTAAGTCATTTTTAGTTACATAGGAATGCAAACAGTCTAGCCTTTATTAAATGAATAAAGATCATGAGCACTAATTATTTAATATTCATAACACGGCAGTTGAAAAGAAAAACATCTTTTCAACACATGATTGCATGAATATATTAAATAATATATTTTAAAATATCATCTTAATTACTTAAACTTTTACATGAAAAGAAGTGTAAAATATATTTTCTATGATATTTTAGCACGTATCCATAAATAGTTCTACCCATTTTTTGGTAAAGTTTGGGTAAACAATGATTAATTGTTTGCATTTAAAAGAAATAAAATAACAATTTATGTATAAATGTGCATTTAGATAGCCTAGGTGAAAACTATGAAGACATAGTTTACGTGAAAACTATGTCACGCTCATAAATTGAAATATAAAATATATATTTAGCAGGCATAATAAGAGAACATAACTAACACGTAAAAATACAATCAAAAACATTATAGTTAAAACATTATCTTAAATGATTAACTAAACCTTATGTGATATTGTAACGGCTACTCTGCAACACTTGCTCCCATCATTATAAGTACAAATTAAATATGTTTTTTGTAATTTTTGTATTAAGTATATTATATTTCGGAACTTTTGTTAAAAAGGATTTAGACCTTATTTGCTATATTGTCAATAATATAAATTCATCTATTCTGAAATAACAGGTTCCTTAGAATATTTTAGTCAATAGTGACTATCAATTTGGTGTTTATGTCTAGTTACTAGATCATTAAGCAACGACACCATCCTTCAGGTAGTTGATATTAAGACTAAAACTCTTACAAAATGGCTTTTCTTTCGGGTTGCAAACGTATTATACTCATAGAGGTTAATTTTCTCATTTATTTAAAACCAACATTCAACAGTACAACACAATAATCACAACTACGTTATTTTTTCCATAGATGATTTTATATTTTTTTTGATAATTGTGTTCCATAAAATATAATATTTAACCAGAAAGATTTACTTGACATATTAAATGGCGGAGAAATAATATTGTTCAAATTATTAACTTTGAAAATCAAATCACCGGTACTCTAGAAAGGATAAACTTTTCGATATCCGGTTTGCGGCCAATAATTTCTCGTGAGTAGACCTTCAACTGATACAAAATTCTACCTAAACTAACATGTTCGTAAAACTTCCCTTGGGCCGTCCCCCTGAAATATGAAATATCACTACTAACGTCAAAAAGTATGTCCTTTATAAGCATGAAAATGTACAACATTTAACATTTACAAGTGAAGTCATAGAAAAGTTGTGAAAGCATTTCCATATTTTTTTTGAACCTGTACAAATATATGTTTTGTGTGCCTATTTGGAATTTTTATGATTAAATATTATTAATTTTATGATTTTCTATGAAATTTTAGCTCTTATCTTAATTCGCATTCTAAATACTACTACACTATTAATCAAATAGTTATAATGTTAGATAACATTTATAACATTTAACTGTAGAAATATCTAAAAAAAATATAATAATAAAACATATAATATATGTATAGGTTGATTTTAGTTATGATTCAGTATTTTAATTTATGTAAAGAATAACATAAAATAAAAATAAACAAACAATAATCACAAGTATTTTTCATCGAAAGCTGATAAAGGGTTGGCTTACCAAACAACAAAGTGGGTTAAGCAGCCAGTGAACATACCATACAATTCTTCCCTTCGCTTCACTTCCATGGTCTGGTAGACACGTTTATCGCTGAAGATGGTAAGTAAATGGTTTGTAAGATATATAGCCTTTATTTTGCAGGCTTAAATACATTGTTTTTTCCTTGCTCAGTTTACACGTTCTTTCAAGAAATGGATCCTCAACTTAACCCCATCAGTACCTTAAGTACCTTATCAGTACTTAAAACAATATGTGACATAACAAAGTTATTAGTTTTACTACTTATTATGAAGGTCGAATTCAATGTCCGTATTACAACAATTTTAAAATAAGAACAAAAAACAACAATTAATACTAAGCATTATAAGAAAAATTTACCTCATTTATTCAAATTTTGTTATGTTATTATGATTATGATTGTTATTTTTATTATTATGAAACATACTATCGTATTGCATTTTTAAATAATAATACTATACCACTGAATGTTATTACTTGTACAGTGAGCGAGTGTATAATTATCTATAGAAAGTGTTTCATATTCTAAGAATATTTATTATTTAGATAAAATACAATGTAGAAAAATTTTTGGTCGTATTCAAGATGTTACTTAAGAAATAACAGGAAAATACTGCAGAGGTAGTAATTTTTATCGTGATGCTTTTTATAAGTAAAGTTCTAATCATGAAACATGACATAACTAAATTATGTTTACACTTTTATGGATTTGTTACTTTAAATTAATTATTTGGAAAATTAAAAACGATATTTAACACATGGTCAACACAGTCAAAGGCCTTGGAGAGGTCCAGAAACACACTAAGTGTGGCCTTTCTATTTTCCAAGCTCTTTACAATTTTCTCAACCAAATTCACGACTGCATCGATTGTTGATCGACCCTTTCTGAATCCAAATTGATCCTTCGAAATGAGATTGTATTTTTCTAAGAAGCTTACCATACGGGATAAGTATAGCTTCTCAAAGACTTTATCACAAAATGATAATTTTAGTTTTCGTAAATAAACTGTAACCTAACTATCTAAATTACAAAATAAAACTTAGTAATATCAATACATTTAACTATTTAGAATTTTAGTAAAACTATAGATATTTGAGCACCAACATTTTGGGTTAAACCAATCTGTTTATGTTGCTTAGAAAAATTCAACCATGATTATATAAACGTACATATAAATTAATTAGTTTTAGCAAAATTGTGCAAGTCTACAATATGTTTTAGGTCATAATTATTTAAATAATGAATAAACATTAATTGTTTTTCAATGAAAACAGTTTTTAATTGGAAATATACTTAATTTTTTTCATACCCTATATGTTTTATTTAGTTATAGTGTATGTATAGTCTTAATTTATGAGTACTTTATTTCTACCGTAATCGGGGGATTAGGATGGAAGTCATCAGGTTTAGGTATGATCGAAAAATTGTGTTAAAAAATATAAAAATACAAACTATATAAATTACTCTGATTTACTTAAAAAGTGCTTAATTATGTGTTTTTAAAAGTTTAAATTGATAATTTACACAAATGGGAAAAATAGGCTTTATACATATTAAGAAATTATGTCTTTTGAAAAAAAAGACAATTTTTAAGCATTGTCGACGCTCTATTCAAGTCATCCAGGTGGTTGGCAATGTAATTGTCGTTATTAAGATTTACACTTTTCTTACTTACATTCTTACATTCTTACATATGAGACGCCGACACAACGTTGTGCGTATTTTAAGGCGAATATGAATGGTTTTATGAGATTAGGATGAGTGTGGATGAGTGTAGTCTGGTTACTAACTGAGTTCAACTGTTCCTCAGAAAGGGCAATTTATTAATAGCCCAACAGCCAGGGCAACTAAGGGACCTACAGCTTTACGTGGAATCCGAACCACGTAGTGCTGTTCTGATTTTCAGCTAATTGACAAGCCTGATACTCAGTTATCTCCCCACACAACATCCGCACAATGATTACCACCCAACATGGACACCCCAGACTTCTCTAGTAGTGTCCACGCCGATAGCAACCACCAAGCGGACGCCATATCGGTATTAAGAGGACCGAGCATACAACCTATCGCCTACAATCTCCCAAACACTTTGTCCCCATGTAGCTGGGTTACAGCACTGCGCCACCAGTGCCGACTATAAACTTTAATTCCTATAAAATTGCTATTTCAAAACATCATTAATGATTAAATAATTGATATCAAATAAATGTAATGTGGTTTGAAGTAAATTATTATTACATATACTATGTTATAACACACTACCTACATGTAAACCGTATATTAATGAATTTTAATTATCTGACCATTGAAATTTATATAATTTATAAACAACATATTATATTAACTGTTGAATCTTTGTGTATCATATTCAATAAATATCGAGAGAAATATATAAAACCTTTTAAAAAGTATGCCTAATATTAATCTTTGAAATAATATTAAGCAAAATAAACATAACCTAAAATATACACTCATGAATCGATACTTTTAACAAATATGAAAAAGAATAATGGTGTATTAAGCAAGAGAAAGACTCAAATAAGAATAATCGTATTTTATAAGAAATATTAGTGACATGAGTGTGGACATTGGAGTGTGGTTTTAATTAAAGTATCGAAATTACGCCAGTGTTAACAATAAATGTATATCAACGTCTTAAATAAGTGTTATTGATAATAAAATTTGCTATAACATGATTAGTAAGAGACACAACAAATATTTTTGAATATTGATAGAAACTACGACACATTCATACATTTAAATATAAAATATATACTTAACAGACATGATTATAGCACACCACTAACACGTAAAAATTAAACAAAAAACTGTAAGACTAAAATTATTTTGATATATATCTTCTGGGAGGCACAAAGTAGCTGCAGGACTGAAAGTTGGCAATCCCCCCAGGATACTATGCTGTAGCATGTAGTATACTTGGCCAATAGAAGATAGCGTAATTGCAAAGTACGGTGAGAATGTTTCACACAAATGTTTTTAATTTTTTTTTAATTCTTGTAAATGTATCAAGGTATTCGTGAGAACCATGTCCGATGGGTCAGAGCATTACTCCAAAAAATACTAAGAAAACTTATTTAATTAAAAAAACACTTATTACGAGCAAACTAATTAAAATATTATACTGGTGATTAAAAATATACCATGCGGCCAATGTAACCAAGTAGTTAATTATAGAATACCAACGTTCGTTTTACTTTATGCTACGTAAAGAACTTTTATTAAATATACAAGTGAACATAAAGTTAATATTTATTATTCCAAGCTAGGAGAGGAGTTGAGGTATAGATAAATATTTAAACAACTTTCAAAGTCAAGCATTTACCCTACCACAGACTATTTCAGTTTTTATTTTATCAGTTTATGTACAAAGCACAACTCATTATGAAGTTTTTAATGTAGTACTTACATATAAAATATTTGAATAATTAACTAATTTAGGTCCTTTTATGATGAATAAACTGTCATATTTTAGGTGCATCAACATAAAAACTCTGTGCTTAATTTCTGCCCTTTTTCATTGGGTGAGTATTATAAATATAAATACACCAAAGATTGTTAAATATTAGACAATAATGTTCGGCAAAAAGTATGGTGATATTATTTTTTTAAATTATTGTTAAACGGTTAAGCTCATTTTTATTTTTTGTTTACTTTGGTTTTCCAATCCATCTAATAGTTTTAAATTCGTATAGTCATTTATCGTAATTTGTTTAACTATTATTCTTTTGTTGCCTAAACATATAACTTACCTACATTTAACTTTGCTTACCGGAATAGAAAAATTTTCTAAGTAGTATCTCTACCTGTTTCACAAAATTGCCAATAGGCAATGTAAATAAGTAATATGTTTTATAATTTATTTTATAATTATTTCTTTTATTCGACTGATGGTAAGTTCTTTAGCTGACGTTTCTCTACTAATTTTCTTTCATATAAATATAAACATTAAAATATAAATAGTGAGTTAGCGTGTGCGTGTGTGTGTGTGTGTGTGTGTGTGTGAGAGAGAGAGAGAGAAAAGAGAGAGAGAGAGAGAGAGAGAGAGAGAGAGAGAGAGAGAGAGAGAGAGAGAGAGAGAGAGAGAGAGAGAGAGAGAGAGAGAGAGAGAGAGAGAGAGAGAGAGAGAGAGAGAGAGAGAGAGATGTAAGTAAAATGGATTAAAATTTTAGATTATTGGTAAGTAAAAAATAGTTCAATCCAGTGAAAATAGTGAGGGAAAGTGGAAATGAAATATATTTATCAACTAAATTACTAATATATTTTTAAGAAGTTGATGGTTTTAATTTGTTTTTGAAAGTGTTGTAGTAAAAGTAATATATATTTTACTATTTTCCACCACGTACGTTATTACTGGACCCTCCGCCCATCCATAACTGTACGGTGGTACTGATCCTCCTACCACCCATATACTTATGATGGTATTTACCCTCACTCCCAAACTTATAAGTACAGTGGTATTGACCCCTCAACCAATTCTCGTTTTCTTTAAAAAAATTACGAATTATGATTTTCACCTATACTCCCCTGAACAAGTATTATGTTGGCCCAATCATACAATTATAGTGGTATTGACACAGCCATCGACAGGTACACGTACGGTGGAATTTATCCACCCACCCCACCCTTCCATATACTTACAGGTGTATTGTATTCACGCTCACAACCATTTAAGATACAGTGGTGGTGCTCAACCCATATACGTGCAGTAACTCTCACTCACCCATGCACATACAGTGATATTGATCCAGCCGCTTCCCAAACGTCCAGTCGTATTGACCCTACAACCCAATCGTGAGCGTACATTGATACTAATGTACTAGATTATTTTTCATAAATTGCGGATTCTATTGTGCTATAATTCTGACAATCTGATTTAAATTATGTAACATTTAAATCATTAGAGTAAGCCACGATAGTTTAACGCTTTTAGAATCAGTCCAATTTATTTTATAATATATGAATTTATTTGTTATAATATCAGCAAATTTAGTTAGTGTATAAACAATTTAACATGAAAAAATTAATTTTTTTATGACTGTTGAATATTATACAAAAGTTCGGACAAAAATTTGCAAATAAATTTAAATAAAATATACAGGTCCATATTTTATTGAATTATATAATTGTTAGCTACTAGCAGCCATAATCATACATAAGTCATACAGTTCATAAGTGAGGCTTTTTTTAGCGGAAGTTATACATGCCAATAAGAACAACGTTCTGCTTAGTGGTGGTCGCAGAAACTTAAGAGCATAAATAATTAATTAAATGTGATTAAATGATACATGCATTATAAATAAATGGTATCCATATCAACGTTATTCATGTTCTATATATTCTATCCCATTGTTTGTTGTAAGAACAGTAAGGTAGGTAAATAAGTAAACAATTGCGAGAAACAGAATTCTGAATTTCATTATGTTAAAATGTGACAAGCTAAAATCGTTTAAATGTTTCAAAATGTATAATACAATTATTTTCAAACCCAGAAAATGTGAACAAGCAATAATGAAATTTATTTGAAGAGGCATTGATATTCGTGACTAGTTATTTTTAGTACTTAAGGTACTACATAACTTAAATTAATTATGTAGCATGTTACCTATAACAGTGTTATTTCAATGCTGAATTTTTAAATTTTTTGTCTTTACATCGTTAAATTAGTAAACATTTTATAAAATTGTTACTCCTCAATTTTATTTTTATAACACAAAGAAGAAACATTGTTACCTCTTTTGTTATATTTGTTTCAACATAAGTTACAAACAAATACTGTAACTAGTAGTTATTACTACATTTTGCCAGGCATGAGGAAGGTGCTGAACATTGTTAGTCGCTTCTTTATTGGCCTCAAATACTTATGCATGATGGTAGTTATTACTACATTTTACCAGGCATGAGGAAGGTGCTGAACATTGTTAGTCGCTTCTTTATTGGCCTCAAATACTTATGCATGATGGTAGTTATTACTACATTTTACCAGGCGTGAGGAGGGTCCAGAACATTGTCAGTCGCTTCCTTATTGGCCTCAAATACTTATGCATGAGTAGTAGTTATTACTACATTTTGCAAGGTAAAAGGAAGGTACAGAACATTGTCAGTCGCTTCCTTCTTGGCCTCAAATACTTATGCATGAGTAGTAGTTATTACTATTGATTTATATTGATGTAAATTGGTTTTGGTCTGTTTGTTAAAGCCTCTCTGAGGCATCCGCTGTAGCCATTAAACATTTACCTCTGTTTCTTTTCACCTGTTCATGTATAATTCAAATATTTGCTAATTATACTTAATATTAAAAATATTGAATTATATTATCTTATTGTTATTAACGAAACAAAATAAAATTAGTTGTAATAAGTAGTAGGACAACAATAGAATATTTGAACAGTGGTATGGAAGAATATATTCATTTAGTTTTGATAACATTTTAGTCAGTACTAATTGTTTGATTATAGCAATGACTGTTTGATTATAGCAACTACTGTTTGATTATAGCAACGACTGTTTGATTTTAGCAACGACTGTTTAATTATAGCAACGACTGTTTGATTTTAGCAACGAATGTTTGATTATAGCAACGACTGTTTGATTATAGCAACGAATGTTTGATTATAGCAACGACTGTTTGATTATAGCAACGACTGTTTGATTATAGAAACGACTGTTTGATTATAGCAACGACTTTATGATTATAGCAACGACTGTTTGATTATAGCAACGACTGTTTGATTATCGAAAGCCCTAATACACACAACATTATTTTCAATGAGGATACAATTTTGTTTATAAATATATATGATATCATCTCGTACCATTTTTACTGAAATTCAAATTTATAATGCATAATTTTTAACAATATGATTTAAAATTAGATGTCCGATTATATTTAAATAACATTAATACATTTACCATATTATGACGAATTACATGACTAATACACAAAAATATAAACTGCATCGAAAAGAAAATTAATTTTGAGCAATATTAAAGTAGCAATAAATAAATGTATGTTTAAAATGCAAAACATGATTCGCGTTGACAGCTCGTCAACCGTTACTTTATTTACTTAAGATAAAGGGAAAAATAGATTGTTGCAAAGCAAACAGATTTAAATATAAAATAAAACTAAACTGAATAATGTCTTATTTTAGATCTAGTGATTTCAAATAAGTACATGTGGAGGGAACCACGTGGATCCTTCCTGTCAGCGACGGGAGAGTTTCACACTTCAACACATCAAACCATCCCTTGTTGTCAACTTGCAACATTGTACAGAGAGAGAAACTTTCTCTTATCTACCACTACTACCCTATATGAAACTTCCAATGACAGTTACTCTATCTTATCAGTGAGTGACGGCGTTGTCAATAACTAAGTTAAAGATCCGGAAATCTGAACAATATTCACTTGTGTTTATAGTGATTTGAGTTATAATTATCATATCGATAGAGTAAGGAAAGAGTTAGATCTGAAATTTGTGTTTTACGTACATTTTAATATTAGTTGACATAATGGTTTTCAAAATTATATAAATTTTTCATCCTATACACACTTTTTTCTATATTTGGGATCAATTATTAAAACAATTGTTATTAAAAAAACTGTAATAAAATAACAAAAAGTATTGAAATTAAAAAAAGCATGCAAATAGTTAATGGATTTATAATTGAGATTTTTCTTATAACTAAACAAAGTTTACATTGTAAAATAATTAAAAAAAGCTTCTTCTGACTGTAGTAGAAGAATGATACATTTGTACACTTAAAATACAGTACTTATAAAAAATATTTTTACCATTGGAAAACAATTTTCCAATAGTAGATGTAAAATATATTAAAATGTAAAATTTAAAATCACAAATTATGTTTTGGGGAAAGAACTCTCTACTCTTTTAGGTACTAACCAGAATCAATTGAAAAGAGTACTCTGACGATTCTCTGCGTACATTCACATATTCTTACAAGTGTATCGTGACCTTAATACATATTATTTTGTATGTTGATACTTATTTAGTAACAAAAACTTACTAATATCCAAATAACATAAAATATAACAACATTGAACCTTTTTACGTATATGGTCCGAAATTATAGATAGGTACAGCTCTGTATCTTAACAATATATATCCCTTATACATCTTGATATCTGCATTACCAACATAATATTGATATTAAACAGATTTAATTTACTATAGTCCCTCCTAGCCACCCTACATATGCAATGAAGCATAACAACTATGCGTAAGGGAGGTGGGTGGTTCTATACCACTGTACATGTCATGTTTTCAACACCATCGAATGTATATAGGTGAGGTATAGGTTAATAGTACCGTTCGTGAACAGGAGGGAGGGGACCATTCACCCAATTCTCTCTGTTTTACCCTGAGAATGTTCCCAATCCCCATAACGTAAATTCCTAATTATTTTATTAAGCCCTCATTATATTTTCTCATTCTCGCGAATCCAAAATAGTATTTTATTATATGTTTAAAGAAAACTTCCATCCTGAACATAAAGAAAACACAATCCACTTGCCTTTTTATAATATAAAAATATACCGTGAAGTGTAAACTCTTGTAAAATTTTAACATTACTAATTGACCAGTTCCATTAAATCTGAATTTATCTAGCGTAATCCCCAAAAGCTAAATGTAATTAGCTAGTAAATTACGTCAAGTAATTATAACTAAATGTAACTAGAGTAATAATAAGACGATGCTATAAGAATGTTTTACACGATATATAACTAAACTGTATACGCAAACTATACAATATATAATGTTTATTTGTGTATTAACTATGGAACCATCTTTAAACTCCCAAGCAAATATAAAATAACACAATAACCCTCAGACACAGCAGAATCAAGAATCTAGACAGGTGCAGCTCCCCTACTCACCATCATATGTGTCACGGAAAACACAATACTATAAAACATAGCAATTTGATTCTAGACAGGTGTAGCAACCCACTCAACAAAATTTGTGTCACGAGGTCACATAATACCATGAGACATAGCAAGGTGATTCTAGACAGGTGCAGCTCCCCACCTACCATCAGTTGTGTCACGAGGTAATAGGATACCATCAGAAATAGTAAATTGAGTCTAGACAGGTGCAGCTCCCCACCACCATCAGGTGTGTCGTGAGGGAATGCAGTCACCTGTCTCGGATACTGCAGCATTATAATACCATCAGTCATAACGTGGTGATTCCAGACACTTGCAGATAACTAACTACCATCAGATGTGTCACGAAATAGTGCAGTCACCTGCATTACCAGTAGAGTGATTCTAGACAGGTGCAGCTCCCCACCACCATCAGATGTGTCGTGAGGGAATGCAGTCACCTGTCTCGGATACTGCAGCATTATAATACCATCAGTCATAACGTGGTGATTCCAGACACTTGCAGATAACTAACTACCATCAGTTGTGTCACGAAATAATGCAGTCACCTGCATTATCAGTAGAGTGATTCTAGACAGGTGCAGCTCCCCACCTACCATCAGTTGTGTCACGAGGTAATAGGATACCATCAGAAATAGTAAATTGAGTCTAGACAGGTGCAGCTCCCCACCACCATCAGGTGTGTCGTGAGGGAATGCAGTCACCTGTCTCGGATACTGCAGCATTATAATACCATCAGTCATAACGTGGTGATTCCAGACACTTGCAGATAACTAACTACCATCAGTTGTGTCACGAAATAATGCAGTCACCTGCATTATCAGTAGAGTGATTCTAGACAGGTGCAGCTCCCCACCACCATCACGTGTGTCGTGAGGGAATGCAGTCACCTGTCTCGGATACTGCAGCATTATAATACCATCAGTCATAACGTGGTGATTCCAGACACTTGCAGATAACTAACTACCATCAGTTGTGTCACGAAATAATGCAGTCACCTGCATTATCAGTAGAGTGATTCTAGACAGGTGCAGCTCCCCACCTACCATCAGTTGTGTCACGAGGTAATAGGATACCATCAGAAATAGTAAATTGAGTCTAGACAGGTGCAGCTCCCCACCACCATCAGGTGTGTCGTGAGGGAATGCAGTCACCTGTCTCGGATACTGCAGCATTATAATACCATCAGTCATAACGTGGTGATTCCAGACACTTGCAGATAACTAACTACCATCAGTTGTGTCACGAAATAATGCAGTCACCTGCATTATCAGTAGAGTGATTCTAGACAGGTGCAGCTCCCCACCACCATCACGTGTGTCGTGAGGGAATGCAGTCACCTGTCTCGGATACTGCAGCATTATAATACCATCAGTCATAACGTGGTGATTCCAGACACTTGCAGATAACTAACTACCATCAGTTGTGTCACGAAATAATGCAGTCACTTGCATCATTAATAGGGTGATTCTAGACAGATGCAGCTCCCCACCTACCATCAGTTGTGTCACGAGGTAATAGGATACCATCAGAAATAGTAAATTGAGTCTAGACAGGTGCAGCTCCCCACTACCATCAGGTGTGTCGTGAGGGAATGCAGTCACCTGTCTCGGATACTGCAGCATTATAATACCATCAGTCATAACGTGGTGATTCCAGACACTTGCAGATAACTAACTACCATCAGTTGTGTCACGAAATAATGCAGTCGCTTGCATCATTAATAGGGTGATTCTAGACAGATGCAGCTCCCCACCTACCATCACTTGTGTCACGAGGTAATAGGATACCATCAGAAATAGTAACTTGAGTCTAGACAGGTGCAGCTCCCCACCACCATCAGATGTGTCGTGAGGGAATGCAGTTACCTGTCTCGGATACTGCAGCATTATAATACCATCAGTCATAACGTGGTGATTCCAGACACTTGCAGATAACTAACTACCAACACTTTTGTAACGAAATAATGCAGTCACCTGCATTATCAGTAGAGTGATTCTAGACAGATGCAGCTCCCCACCTACCCTCAGTTGTGTCACGAGGATACCATCAGAAATAGTAAAGTGAGTCCAGAGAGGTGCAGCTCCCTACTACCATCAGGTGTGTCGTGAGGGAATGCAGTTACCATCAGTAGCAGCATTATAATACCATCAGTCATAACGTGGTGATTCCAGACACTTGCAGATAACTAACTACCATCAGTTGTGTCACGAAATAATGCAGTCACCTGCATTATCAGTATAGTGATTCTAGACAGATGCAGCTCCCCACCTACCCTCAGTTGTGTCACGAGGATACCATCAGAAATAGTAAAGTGAGTCCAGAGAGGTGCAGCTCCCTACTACCATCAGGTGTGTCGTGAGGGAATGCAGTCACTTGTCTCGGATACTGCAGCATTATAATACCATTAGTCATAACGTGGTGATTCCAGACACTTGCAGATAACTAACTACCATCAGATGTGTCACGAAATAATGCAGTCACTTGCATCATTAATAGGGTGATTCTAGACAGATGCAGCTCCCCACCTACCCTCAGTTGTGTCAAGAGGATACCATCAGAAATAGTAAAGTGAGTCCAGAGAGGTGCAGCTCCCTACTACCATCAGGTGTGTCGTGAGGGAATGCAGTTACCATCAGTAGCAGCATTATAATACCATTAGTCATAACGTGGTGATTCCAGACACTTGCAGATAACTAACTACCATAAGTTGTGTCACGAAATAATGCAGTCACTTGCATCATTAATAGGGTGATTCTAGACAGATGCAGCTCCCCACCTACCCTCAGTTGTGTCACGAGGATACCATCAGAAATAGTAAAGTGAGTCCAGAGAGGTGCAGCTCCCCACCACCATTAGATGTGCCATGAAGGAATGCAGTCACCAGTCTTCCTTACTGCAGCATTATAATATCATTAGACATAGCGTGGTGATTACAGACAGACATTTGTAGCTCCCTACATACTTTAGTTTTGTCACGAAAGAATGCAGTCTCCTGTCTTAGTTACTGCAGCATTATATTACCATCAGACATAGCTTGGTGATTCCAGATACTTGTAGATTCCTACCTACTAACACTTTTGTCACGAAAGAATGCAGTCACCTGTCTTAGTTACTCCAGCATTATATTACCATCAGACATAGCGTGGTGATTCCACACACTTGTAGATTCCTACTTACCAATATTTTTGTCACGAAAGAATGCAGTCACCTGTCTTAGTTACTGCAGCATTATATTAGCGTCATACAAAGCATGGTGATTCCAATCATTACCTGTATTCTTTTATATTGTTTTGCATTTTAGGTGAAGTATTATTTTTGTAATTGCTATAAAAATAATTTTTTATAGCAATTTTACTATGTATTTTTTCTACCAAAACCAATATAATAATGCTAACATTGAACTCTTCCCTACAATTTAAAACATTTAACTTAGGCTTGGTATGGAGATATAAACAACTAGTATTTAAATAGTTCTCCATAAAATTTATTGAGGTATTTTTATATTTTCCTTCAGATAGTTGTAAGAACACAAAATACTTTTAGTCAACACACTTTTTTATTTGTGAATAAAACTTAAAGTTAGTTATTGATTTAATGTTAGTAATTTGTGTAGTCTAAATGTACTGTTGTTAAAATTAAATAAAAATAAAGTAAAAATAGGAAATTCAAAATTACGTATAAGCTATTATTTCCATAATTTATGTATATAAGGTAGAAAACTAATACCTTAGTTTAAAACAATTTGATCAATAATAATAACATTCCATTACAAAAGTAAACATTAATAAATATTCACACAACATTCAACTAACTAATCATAAAAGAGCAGCACGAGTATGTACTTAGAAATTACCATTAGGCATTTATATATCTAAACATGTATAATTTGGCAAAAACGATTTTCTTATACAAAGATAACTTTTGACATAGACATATTTTAAACACTTTCCATGCGAGAAATGACACTAACAGCATAATCTGCAAAGACCCATAATAAAATAATATATACAATACATTTCTTATAAATAATGTACCTGTTTGCTATGTGTAGTTTAATGCATTGAAGCTAATATCTGACAGATGAATGGGGTGTTAGAAACCCAAATGTAGATCATAAGTTTATGGTACACATATTTACAGCAGAATGTAAACCTAATGTAAATCAAGATCTAATCTTCAGATTATGTTACGTCCAATAGGATTTAGAGTTAAATAAATATGACCAAATAACATAGTTAAAGATGTGCCCCACACAATAATCCTAGACACACGTTAAGGTGTTAGTGTTGTCAGGTGTATTTATTCTTAAAGGATTGATAAGAAATTTTAGTAAATATCTTTAGTAACATTTGATTTATTACAATTATGAAACAAGACATTTTATATTTAAATATTTATTTTTGGGTTATTTTTTATGTATGTGTAATTATTTTTAATATAGAGCTAACTGAATTCGTTGAAAAATTGATATCAGAATCAAATTCGTATTTCATAAATCGACTCGTTACACATTATACAAACGTTTTTAATTATAATCATAAACAATATAAAAACATTAATTTAGTTTTAGATAAGGACATTTACGTACTATCGATATCTCAAAGCAATTTAACTCTATATAAATTTATAAAGTTATAATATAACATAAAAAATACATTTATATACAACTACAAGTTATCATAACCTGTATTAATTTTAATAATGCCATTTAATATAATTGAATTGTGAGTTAAAATCATTGTAATGGACCTCATATTATATTTATATCACAGTGTTTATAGAAACATTATATCAATGTGATTGCTATAATCCTAAAATAATAGTTTTGTTGCTAGAATATATAAGTGATATTTTTCATGATTGAGTTAAAACTAAGCTCCCTCAGAGTACGTATTTTATCTAGCCTAAGACAGTCGTTTTTAATACCAGAAATACAGTATTACTTATAATACAACAAGAATATAGAAAATTATAAGGGGTCGAATAAAATACATAATGTTTGTCTATATAAAATAAATGCTGGCATACTAAACAAAAAGGTGAATTATATACCGAGAAAATACATACACAAATAGTGAAGTTGAAAAGAAAATGTGTCGTTTGGACGTAAAACAACACGGTGCTGTTTATTTTACGAGATTGTCTCATATATTTTAAAATATTTGTCTTGTTGTAATGCACAAGGCCAGACAATACCTATATTCATGTGCTGTAGTTTCTGCACTGTGTAGCTAATCATTATTTTGCAAACAATTGTTTGGCTCTGTAAAATTGTACTTTATCGCTGAATTAATCCTTAAGCATTAAGTTAGTGGAAGTTAATTACCTTGTACTTGTGTATTCAGCTGATTTTATACTCAGACAAATTCATTAAATCCCTACTTAATCAAGAACTAGATAAAACTAAAAATAAAAGCTTGACCTTAATATAGTGGATAGTATGTTTGATTGTACCTTTTATTATGTAAAAAACCTAACGACGTGAATTAGTAAATAAATATTATGGGGATACAAAAAAGTAATAACTTTTAATTCAGTAAGTTTTAAAAATTGTAAATCAGATATTATACTAGACATTTTTATATCTTTAACTTACACGACATGCTAGAATATCGTATAACATATAATCCAGTATTGTAGTTTTATTATTATTTATATTTATGTAACTCTTTTGACCATATTTCTTTTTATATAGTATTTTATATTTTTACAGCTAAACGAGTAGTATATGTAATACTACTTTATATTCAGAGAAATAAAGTCATTTTCCTTTTAACGATGGTTGCATGTTAAATACTCTTTATTACATGATAGAAGTTTTGTTAAACCAATTCAACAGACCTTGGTTTTTTAGGTTGTACAGTACAAAGAACTTCAAAGAGGACACGTTTTCCTGCAACGAGTCCGTTCCATAAAACACAAATTACAAGTATAAACGAGTATTACTGTATCATTTTTACAGTAAAAGTTTGACAGTGATGAAAGATAATCAATAACAATATAAAGAAAGGTTTCTTACATTTAATCCCTCGAAAAATCTGGTTCTTAAAGTTCATAAAGTTTTACTCTCGATCATAATATGTAATTTTAAGTAAATACTTATTTGTTTCTAATTATTTAATTTCCCTTATTCCTAGAACTACTATATAGGAAAAATAAATAATAAAAACATTACTTAAGTATTAAAAACATAACTCAGCAAAATTAGTCTTGAATACGCTTTATAAAAAAAACTAGATCATTTGGTTAGATGCTCATTTCCACTTGCAACAACTCCATTCTAGTTTTGTAGGTTCATTGTACCACCCTTGACTTCTAAGTTACGGTAACAGCACATGGGAATAAACGGTTAGGGTCACTCCAAAGAATGAACCCAAATCAGCTACGTGGTAAGCTACTGCCTTAGCCAAGGCCTTTCCATAGCCCCTTAGCCAAAACCTATTATTTTCCTTTTCCAATAAATTCCTGAATAGAAAACAAAATTAATAAAATCACAGATTTATTACTTTTTTATCAACATCAATTGGATTTTAAATGTACCTTCAACATTTAAAGAACATATCTTAACTCTTATAAATTATGTACCTATTCTTTATAGTAACATAAGGGCTACCCAAATCAGTACAATTACTTAAATTGATATAAAACGAAAGAATGCAATAGAATTTAGTTTCAACCTTTTAACAAACTCTGTATAACACAAACAACTATCATATTACAGTAAATAATGTTAATTTCAATAAAGAATTCAAGAAATCTTGGAAATATTTGTTTACATCATTGGACGATGTTACTTTTGACACGTAAGAATAAACCGTGCTTAAATCACAGATTACATTAAATATGTTCCTGAGAGCATTTATTGTTATTATTGAAACGATATATAAATAACAAATATATAAATAACAGAAGAAATGTTCATTTTTAGAAACTTTATTAAGATGTAATCCAATAATAAATGTTTCATAATAATAATAACAACAATAAAATTTAGTATGTTTAATCCATGAAAACAATCATATTCGCAAGAATTTATCATGGATCCTTGACAGTTGTTTAAATACTCAATTTGCTTCTCAGTTTGAATTTTTTAATCACTAACCTTCTGAGCTTAATAAAATCAGTTTTTGTTTTGTTTTTGTAATACATTATTTTATAATTGTTTCAATCTCATAATATTAATTTGTATACCAATTTATAAACATTGTTCAGTCTTTCTAGTTGAGTAACTTTGATTATAACGAATATTCGGCTTATTTAAACATTATAAAATATCTTTATTCAACTAAGAATTCTTAAATAAACGAAAAATTTTGAATTTTAAGTATATTCAGTTTTGGAACAATCAGTTATTCGTGCAATGAAGAGCTTATGTGCATTTATCAGATAAAAAAACCCTCACTCTTGGTCCTGATTTATTTCTCCATCCAAGATTTACGGTCTTTAGAGATATCTTTGCCTTCCAGTATCCGGCATTTACTCAATGAAATTTATTTACTGATTACTTATTTTTGATTACTTCACTTGATAATATTCTTCTTCAATAAATTACTAAGATATTTTGTTTAGAATATTATAAATGATTGTTAATTTATTCAAAGGGTAATACTTGTTATGATAAAGAAATTTCAGTCAAATATTCACTCAATAATACATTACATTTTAAAGAGTTTAACAAATTATAAAACCAATTATATCCACAATAGATTATTAAACTTTTGTTGGACTAAAACTAGCTCATGTAAAGGGATATGTAGCCCTATAATTTTACAAGTAAACTATTTTTTACTAAAGCTATGGAAAAATAAATTATTTATTCGCTAACTTGTTTTTATAAATTAAAATGCTCATGTACCATAAAACAAATTCTGTTTGTAGTTTTAAACTGATTTATGTATTTTACATTTGGCAATATACGATAAAATATTTGCCCATAATTTAAAACCATTTTATCTAGTATTGCTCATGGAATATAAAATTGTGTCTGGATGCGATATTATATAAATCCAAAAAGTAACAAGAATATAATTTATCACTTAGTAAAAGATTTATGTTGTTTGTATAGTATTAGGGGAGTATTATTTATTTAATAACTTTACTTATTTTATTTTATTTTTTTGACAGAAACGATGTTATATTGTTGGGTGGGGACCTGCGCCTATCTAGAATCACATTGCTATGTCTGATAGTATTGTGTTACCTAGTGACACAAATTATGATTGGGGGGGGGGGGGAGAGATGCACCTGTCTAGAATCACCTTCCTATGTCTGATAGTATTGTGTTACCTAGTGACACAGATGATGATTGGGGGGGGGGGGGGAGAGCTGAACCTGTCTAGAATTACCTTGCTATGTCTGATAGTATTGTGTTACCTCGTGACACAAATTATGGTGAGTGGGGAGCTGCACCTGTCTAAAAGCACCTTGTTGTGTCTGAGGGTATTGTATTACCTCATGACACAACTGATGATATGTGGGGAGTTGCACTGGTTGGAGTCGTGTTTAAACTTTGGATACAATTTAAAAAAAGTAAAACATATCTTTTAAAAAGAGATTTTCCACATCATACATCTTGTCACGTCATACTTGATGTGGTGTTTGATACTTTTATATAATTACAACTGATTAAAGTTTTTTTTTAATTGAAATTTAATGGAACAATATAACTAGTCTATAGTATTAAAAGAACACGTATTAAGTCTTACATTCTACACTTGTACGTACTTACTAGACAATACAAAAATGAACGACAGCCCAAGTAGACCCTGTATTGTATCGGACCGGTTTTTGTATAATTCCTGAAGTTTCAGTACAACAATAGAGCCTGGAGTTTTGTCGTCCATCCAAACTTGTCATATGGTCAATTAGCCAGGGATTGTATGATCATATGGATAATTCAGAAGGTAAAATAGACAAACAGAGGTATGCGTATCTATATACTATATGTAATTTTTGTTGTCATACGCTTTTGTATTGTTCTTACCATTAAAGATTTCCATAAACGCTTTATTAGTATGATGGCTCAAGAATATAACATTATAATATTTAGTATGAATGGTAATATGCATTACATAAAACAGTATGTGTTTGAATAAAAAAAAATGTTTGTCTTTGTGCACTTTACAAGACAAACACAGAAAAAAAATTAAATTGTGTAGATAATTTAAATTATTTTTTTTGTAAAAAATTTAAATTATTCCCATTTTACAGGCGTACCTGTCAAATACAATCTCCAATTAGTAACAAGGCTACATCATAAGTATAGGCTTAAGTTTCTATTACTTATTGTATTTTTGTTGTTGTTGCAGTAAAAGAAGGTTATATTACATTTGGACAGGGTGTTTTAAAAGGAACTCTATCACTTCCTTATTTTA
The DNA here is from genome assembly GCA_035578905.1 of Stictocephala bisonia. Lineage (NCBI taxonomy): Eukaryota > Metazoa > Arthropoda > Insecta > Hemiptera > Membracidae > Stictocephala > Stictocephala bisonia. The sequence continues at coordinate 369,848 of JAQJVL010000678.1, read as the reverse complement.
AATCAAAAGTATTGCAATGTTGTTTTTAGTTTCTTATGTACCTAAACTAATATCACCATAAAAATACAAGAGAGTTCTCTTATAATATTTTAACATATTATTAATAATAAAGTCTCATCTAAATGCCTGTTTTACCCAGTGAAACTTAAGTAAAAGAGTGTTTAAATATAAAGCATATGTATATGAAAATATAAAGAGAAATTATAGTTAATGGTGAACATATACTAATTTGTATGGCAATTTTTAGTTTCAAAACTAAATACTTTAATCACTTTCAAACTAAAATTGAGTATAAAACACCATAGACTACGAAGTTAAAACATTTATCTGACCATAGTGTGGGTATTTCAAGTATTTATTAAACCATTAAATAATGTTTTCTTAATTAATAGTTGTTAGTAAATTAATATGTGGCGTAATATCGGAATATCTTTATAACAATATTATATAGTTATGTAACACCTGCGTGGCTATTATATTATAATAAGGTTAAGGGTGTTCGACCTGGTGCCTAAATATTTATGTTCAGTGCTCTAAGCAATTTAGATCTAGATTTTTCGAATTGCCGCTAAGAGTAGTAACGATTCTGACTCACTAACGAACACGCAATGTATTTTTCCTGCCCTCTCTCCACCTCACATCCTCCGACCACCCCACCCCGCAAATTCTACAGAAGGACATATTTCCCTCATTTACAGTTAACTCTAGCAATTAATTGTGTTAACATACCTTTTTAGCCAAAGATGACAAATTTTATGTTATATTTTATAGAAAAAACAATTTTAAATATTAAAAAAAATTTAATTTTTTAGATTTTTAATATATATTAGGCTGGTTAGTTCTTTTTACCCACTATATCCTCAAAATGTTAATAAATATATCACATAGTCTATTCATGAGTTATGCGCCAAAAAGGCCAAATATTTCACTTTGGGAAGTCATATATCCATAAAGATATATTTTAGAATATTTCCCGTTACACATTTATTACTTAACTGAATAGTAATAATTTTATGTTTAAAAAAAATCAAAAATAATGTTTGTTTGAACATCTTAATCTGATCGTTCGGAGTCCATGAATATGTTGTAATATGCCCCATAAACTTCGTACAGAACATTAATGTACAAAATAAAGTTTCTAAAATGAATTTGCAGGTCGTCATTTTATAACATTGCATTATATAAATTGCATAAGGTTTTATTTGTCGACATATTAACTTTTCCTTCTTTACAACTGACTTACCAGTATGTTTTTAGGTTTCTCCGTTACTTCTGCCAGTTACCTACTATGACAGACCTGTCAATTAGAATGAATTAGATTCAGTCTGCTAAGCACCCATGAGATGTTGCTAAGCAACGTAGGAATGTGTCTGTCGTAACAAAATACCATTGTTACTGCTTTTTCAATGTTACACATAACGATTTAAGGGGAAACAATATTTATGTGAGTTCATCAGTTTATCAAAATATTTTGGAAATATACGATCTTCATTTATTTAGAATAAAAAATTTGTCACTTTAAATCATATAAGTTAGCGTTTCTTTAGTTATTTATAAGTTAACAAAAAATAACAAAGTTTAGATGGTAATTTCATTTTCCTTATTAAAAACACTAAAAAAATTAAAAGTTTTGAATCAAAAAAGTATATGACATTTTTCATCCGGCTTGGAAGCTATTAACATCAGCTATTGACATTCTATGTTGTGAATTGCTGTCTTATTAATAAAAAGTATGTAGTATTTGATGCATTTATATTTTATTTTAAATTATTTCTTTAGTATAGAAAACTGACAATATGATAAATAGTGTAATTTATGATTTGTTCCAAGTTTCAGTTCCATTGTTATACTGTTAATTTTTAACAAAAATAGATTTCCCATCCAATGTTTCTCAAAATATCAGCTGTTTTTGTGGTCCATTGTGGAGCGCTAGTGTAGTCCCATGTAAATATAATGCAGTTTAAATCAGCTGTGGTTGCGACCTCACTAACTATTAGAATTACTGGCACAATCATTTTTATTAGATGGAATATCCATTGTAGGTTTACATAATCAAAGGTCATACCAATTATGTATTGTGGTACATTGAGAGTTGTTAATTATTTTTCAAAAATAAGTTTCTAAATATTACATACGGTTCAAAATTATTTATCACCTCTACTTTATGGTAGTTGAACTGTGATGAGCTTAGCTTATGAACGTTCTACGTTGGTACATATCCTATTATGGTAAAGTTCACACACACGATATAAAGACAACGCATCATTTCTGTCCCATTTCACGTTACCTTGGAAACAACACGCTGAAAGCTCTGTCGAGAGTGTCAAAACAATGTGCTTTTAGCACTACATAACATACAATATTGTTCTTTGTAAGAAGCACAGACTCAGAAAATAATGTGTTTAATGTTATGTTTTCAATCCTATGTGTAATCTAAAGATTTATAAGATTTCTACGTACTTATATCCTATCTTATATTAATACGTACTTATTTAAGATAATAAATTACTTATGTGTTGAACATCATTTATTGAACATTTTAATAATGTAAATATTGAATTATCTAATAAATATACTATTTAAAAAATAGAAAATTTTAAAAAGTACATTTTTCAAATAATAAATTACCTAATTTACAATATATCAAAACTGTAATTATATGCTCAATAAAGTATAAGTAAAAAAGGCTAACGTTCAAAATAACTTTAATTTAATTACATATACGTCCAGTTCTCATTGCTTGTTCTCTAATATTTAATAAATATATTTTGATTTATAATCAACCTATGAAACTTGAGCTAAAACAATATTCCCTTTAGAAGTGTTGCTTCAAAGTAAAAAAAACTATTCCGAAAATACGATTGCCATCAACGTGGACACTACTAGAGAAGTCTGGGGTTTCCATGTTAGATGGTAGTCAAGGCTCAGATGTTGTGTATGAAAGAGATTTGACTGTCGGACTTGTTAGTTGGTTGCAAATCAGGCCAACACTACGTGGTTTAGATTCCAAGTAAAGCCGTAGGTCCCACAGTTTCCCTTGCTACTGGGATATTAATAAATAGTCCTTTATGAGCTAATCCGAACTCAGATAGTAACAATGAATACACTTGTTCATTTACATTAATCACACTCATTGGAAATCCATATTCGCCCACATATTGACGATCGGTCTCTTAAGAATAAATATATACGTATACATTTTCACAAAAAGTAATACAAAATTTTTCTGTACATCATATATGTACAGTATAGAATTTTCTTACCAATCACTATACAAAAGTAGATTATGAAAAAATAAAAAATGCACAGTTTTTTAGTTTTAAAATATTGATATCCCGTCAAAGATCTAAGTCCTCAGTTTATGACATTCAAATCCCTTCCTCCAATTGAATGAAGACCAGCTACAAAGGTTCCCCATTTATCGTTCCAATAATTACCATTACTTCTTATGTGTATGAAAGTTGATTCCACCTATGACAGTCATAAGGTTTGCTATTGTAAGAGTTTTATGTTAGTCAATATTACAAGTATAATCAGTTGAGGCTCTATTGGTCCCTGGTGATGTTTTTTATTTATTTTTTTCAATAAACTTGGAGGTCAGTGAAGAGTTTATTTCCTGTATTGAAATGACCCAGGTTTCTTTGTGATTCAAGATTAATTTATTGGTAGATATGAACTGTTACAGTTTTATATGCAAGTCATAATACAAAAATAACATCATTAATCAAGAACATAAAATATTACAGAAATAACACTATAGGTAATTTAATACTAAGAAAAATGTTTCATACTTAAGAGCTGATAAAATATGAAAAAGAATTTTAGGTAGTTAAATAAAAATAAAACAGCCAACATCACTACTTAAGGCTGCATAATAGCTCCATCGACAGTGCAGAAAGCCCTCCCGACCAAATGGCTCCTCAAACGGGTTTTTGCAGGGACAAGCTATTGATTGTTTTTATATTTTAAGGGAGAATATTTAGGGCCAAAATTAAAAACTATTTAAAAAAAAAAAAAATCCAGATTCCACTTTTCAATGGTACAATAATTGTTTTTACATCTAGTATTGTAGTTATGATTATGAATAGGGAATTTGGTTTTTTTTCAAAACATATACTAAAATATATTAAAAAGCTGGGTAGTGTGAGGATGACACCCGCACGAAAGAGCTCCCTACAGCTGACCCTGTGATGCAGACACCAGACGGTCCTTAGCGCCCTCTTCTGAATAAAAATATTCGATTAAATAAAGTAGAATTACAGAAACCCCAGAAAAAAAATTCCATATCTCAATCGAATCTTAATAAGGCCATAATACGCGAAGTTGAGGACCTTACTAGAGATGAATGAAGACAAACATCTCAGGGCAAATATAGTAGAGTTCAGCTGGATATCTCACTTAGAAAGATGGGTGTCCCATGATAAATAATAATCTAGATGGGTTCCAAGGAATTTAGTTGATAAAGTGTTAACCAAAATAGTGTCGCCCATGAAAAATATGTTTGGAACATTACATGTGGGTTGAGGATGAAATTATAGGTGCGTGAGATGGGGGGAGGGGGTCATTGTAAATTTCGCGTAATTTGGCTTGCAATTTGAGTTTTATGTTAAATATATTAGATGCCAGGGAAGACTGCAATTTAAAACCTCTTATAAAAATTAGTCTCCAAATAATCTGAGCAATATTTAAACATACGTATAAACTGGTATTATTGAGGATACACAGTAACAATTACTTATGTGTTGAAACGAATTCATTATACAAGTAGAAACTTAGAAAGCCAATGCACCAATGCACCTTATCTAAAACTATATACAGCAAAGAATAAAGTTGTATAAACAATAATACTAACCATAAATTAATACTTATTAACATTTTACAACGTTTAACATTAAATACAACTGGAACAAACGGTGTCTGAATTGGTTTTGTTTACAATGTAATTCCATTACGTGGATTTACTAAAACTCTAACATTACGAGTATCCTGTGGCGTCAGCTGACCGTCTTTGGTATTGAATTATTGTAGTTTTATAGGTAAAACATCAAATAGCTCACTTATAATTTTAAGTATCCACCATTTGCTGTAGTCCTTACTCTTTATGTGAAGTTTGAGTAAAGAGAGTTAAGTGAAACGTCTTCGCTAAGATAATTGCTGTTAAATAACAGTTTGACTATTCTTTAAGTTCAATGTGAAGGGTACGTGGTTGGTAGTTGAAAACCCCTTATCTGAAATTCTTATAGGTGGAATTCAAAGTTTTGAAGAGTTTTGACCAATTTGTGAAATAATCTTCGTACAGAGGTAATTTTTTCGGACTAAACTTAGCTTATTCAGCCAGTAAGGGTAGTTTAAAAATAGTTTAAATTTTGTATAGAAAAATCAATCGTTTGCGAAGCAAACAGTTTGGTATGAAATCATCTATTATGCTACTCATAACAAAAAAAGTATTTTTAGTCTACCCAATACTTTATAATAAAACAAAAATACAAACATTGTTTTCAATTACTGTTCATTGATATTTATAAATAAATTAAATCCTATATAAATCAGCCGATATAAAACACCACATAGCGTTTAAATAAACATTATACAGATAGAGTAGAAACAATATAAACATTGTTTGACAAATTTACAACAACAACAAAAAAAATTAATTATCATAATTAATCAATAAGATATACTGTACATGTAATAGTGAGTTATAATCAGTTCCAATAAAACCTACAAAGAATATATCAGAACAAATGTACTGACAAAACAGTTCCACACAGCAATAATTTGAATAAGTCAAATTTAGTAAACATTTATATCACCTACTATAAACGATTATACATTAAAATGATGTAAAATGAGTACCTCTTACTAAAATAACCTGTTTTATTTGGTGTTATTACACATTATGAAGTGTGCATTGTTATTTTACGATACTTTTCTTTTAATTTAAAGTTTCAAGATTGTATATTATCAATGGTTTCTAAAGCCAAGATACTTTCATTTAATCATAAATATGTTATAACAAATGTAGGGTGTTTGTCTGTGGAAGCGGTTGTCTACACAATTGCCTTTGTCTCTTACGTCCAGCTGGAAATGTCAGACTATCACTCTGACTAATACTGGTTTTGGTCAAACATTTGAACCAAATAAGATTTCATCAAACGCACCACGATGTACCAAATGATATTATAAATTTTCAATAACAAGTATACTTAATTACCTCGCATTTATTTTGTCTTGACGCATATAATTAACTTTAGTATATACTTTTTAAAACTATAGGTTAACATACTATTTCATTTAGTTAATTAAATTGTTTTGACCTATAATCTTGTAATTTTATTCGGTACACTAGTTATTTAACAATACACGTTTATAATTCTTATTATTTATATTTTTATTGTATTAATATTCGCTCAACTTCTTATTAAATATTTTAAATCACATATATAGCCCAGCTGTATTTACGTATATATTTGAATTACTACTAAATATTCAATCTATAATAAAACATATTGATTATGATAGAAGGTAATTTAACTGTCCGTTGCCTACTAATCCATAAGCAAATTTGGTATTTAAATAACTAATGGATAATATAATATATGGTTATTAAATTGCACATGCATTATAAGAATAAATATAATAAAATAGTAAGTTTCTTTCAACTACACTGTTATTAGGTAACTATAAACTATAATTATTCCAGTTAGCACGAAGATTATTCACTTTGTTAATATAAGTTTGTATATGTAGGCTACGTTAAACCGTTAGTGTGACAGGCGTTCTGCAGTTAACCCTAGGTTAGTGTGGTGAGTAATAGTAACATTATTAGTGTGGTGGGTGTCAGAGACCAAAAATCTAAAAACCCTATTAAAATTGTTTATATCAAAATTTAGAATAAACATACAATGTTTCATGCATTTTCATTGTTTTTCATGGTTTTATAAACTTATTTTGTGATTAAGAAAAATACCCTAGGTTAGTGTGGTGAGAGATAGTAACATTATTAGTGTGGTGGGTGTCTGAGACCGATAATCTAAAAACCCTATTAAAATTGTTTATATCAAAATGTTTATAAATAAATTAGTATTTTTAGAATAAACATACAATGTTTAATGCATTTTCATTGTTTTTCATGGTTTTATAAACTTTTTTGTGATTAAGAACCTTCTTTACTCTGTAGGATTGAGACCATAACGTGTTTAGTGTGGTTGGTGTCAGGGACCGAAACGGAAGTTGTGCACAGTTGCAGTCGTTAAAAAATAATGCCACTTCAAGGTCATGCAAAGGCTCCCCCTAGAGGAAGGTACTGGGAAGGGGAAGGGCGTATTCTTACCCGGCTGCAATATTTTCTTCTTAGAAGTACTAATTGGTCTCTCAGACTGCACCACACTAACGTAGGGTTAAGGAGAATTGTGACTTATAACATTTGTTTATGTCCAGCCACTAATAGCAAAACAAAGCGATATGAACTATATCAAAGAAAACAGACTATTAATAAATACTTTACAGTGTAATACTGAAATAAAAATTTTCTTTTGATTTGTAAAAATATGCCTAAAATATTACGCCATTACATTAAATTCGTAATATATATAATATAAAAACTTAATGAAATAGTTAATTACTACTTTCCTTTACTCATTCTTATACAAAGGACAGCTCAGACCGTTTAACTGGCAGCTGACTGTTGCCTTGATTAAAGCTTGTCTTTCTCGTTTAATCAACTTAAAGCTGATTGCTCTGGACTCTGTCTTTATACTGATTCTATCGTTGTTTACATCCGAGGTTTATTTACTTGGAATATGAAATAAAACTAAAAATAAACATTTTTATTAAGATATATTGATTTTTTAAAATCACTAATTATATTTTAAAATGTATAAAACATAAATATGTACTTACTAGTGATACTTATTTTCATACTATATATATATATATATATATATATATATATATATATATAAATGTAATATATATTCAATGTTCATAAACATGAAAGTTAACTTGTTAACTGATCACTAAAAGTAATAAAATTTATATAAAATAATACATTTAAAAACGTTTCAAAAAGGTTCAACAATGTCCCCAAACTGGACAGAATATACATTACCTCGTATATAAAGTTTACTCTCAAATAGTTGTCAGTGGTACAACGTTAAATATTTAGCCCTGAGAACCAGCTGCCCTTTAGCTTTCATAACACCATCCCATCTTCTCTTACATATAATTTCTTTTAACCACTTAAAAGATGTAGAATAAAAACTAAGTAACCTCGTAAAATATTTACACGATGTTTTACTTACTATGCAAGTTTTAACAGTAGATATTTATTATATTTATTTCCTGAGTACTGTTTTATAGTAAATTCTACACCGTGGTAAATATATATTTGGGGATTAAATGTAAACATATATAAAAGAAACAACAATTATTTGTCATCGATTTAATATTCTAGAATTAACATGATGCGAACAATTTTAAGTTTCCCTTGCCCAGGTTACATAGTTTTTATTGTACTTTATTATAATGATTGAAACGAAACGCAAGTTGGAAGAGATGGTATGTTGTAATAAAAGCCAGCAGGCAGATATATCCTCAGGGTTTAATATCTAACATTCCACTTGAATTACATAGGACGCATACGCGGTCCAGTTTGGGCACATTATTTTACGCTTTAATCGTCTTAATGTTGAGGATTTAGGGACTTCTAAATACTGCTAATCAGTCAGACTTAAATATCACCGTAAAAATAAATATGACAAAATTAAAAAAAGACATTTCCAGGAAATTTTACTCTTTATAATTATTTGAACTTGGTATTTAAAAGACAGAACATTTATTGTTTTAAAACATTTACTATGGATAAGAACGAACTTTTAAATTAAAGATTATTTATTGAAAATAACAAAAATAACTAAAGCAATAATGAAAGATACATCTTAAAGATAAACTTAAATTTAAGCACGAATAAGTATTCAACAAAATAAATGTTGTATCAATACATATAAATATAATTACTTATTTTTACCTGAGATAAAAATCATAATGTAATGAAATATTGCGCATCGTTGGTTCATATAAACAAATGTACTATTTATTGTTTATAATTGATCACAGATGATTACCCACATGCCTTACACGTAAAGTGGTGATTTATTATTACTTTTTCACATATGTATGACTAAACATTAATGTATTTTTAAACATATCTGCATTATGTCTCTAATACATATAGGCTAGAGTAATAACAAATCTTTTATCATTTTATTCTGTTCTGCACCTTATAGACATTCTAGCCATAATGTCTGTAGCAAAGTAACGATGTTTCTCTTGATGGGTGGTTGTCCACACAATAGCTTTTGTCTCTCACGGCCCAGCTGGAAATGACAGACTATCACTGACTGACACTGGTTTAAGTAGAACATTTGGAGCAAAGAAAATTTAATCAATTATCTCAGATAAAGCAGTTCATAATAAATATATATTTATTTACCCTCTCAATTATTTGTAGTCTTAAAATATTATTTTGGAATGTAATTTTTAAAAAAATCATAGAACGAGCTTCTGTTGAATATACAGATATAGGGTTGACTCAAAATTCTGATATTTTATTCACCACAATAATTATTTAAAAATGCAAGCTAAACCTAATTTATTACAATATTTTTAATTTATACAAATATTTTTCACTTTTACAATATATAAATGTATCCAGTATCATATATAACAACTGTGTATATATTTCAAAACTATGTTCAATTTTATTCCCTATACTTGTTAACGTTCAGAAGTTATTTAAAAGGTTTTGAATCATCAGTTAACAATTATATTTAACATTCCTTTATATTATTTACTATTTATTTATGTCCTTTATTGGTTCAGACCTAAATCCATAGTAAGTATGACATTTCACTATTACATTTTTGAAATTCTTTTATTATATCCTGTAATCTATCGTTAAATCCACTAAGGAAAATATATTTCATTGTTAAGTAACACTTTTTTATCAAGTTGTGAAATCACACCCAAACCGGCACCTGTATTTTAGGTTTTTTTTCTAAATATAATAATATAAGTTTAAGAATTATATTGTCTTAGTTTAAAATTTTAAAGATATTTTCCATTATAATTGGTAAATCAAAACATGCATTAATTCAGTTACATGACGCATGTCCAAAACACGTTTCTTATTAGGACACAGTGAAGAAAACAACACAATATTTACTATTTATCTGATGTAGTTACGTATATGGTAAGAATTCTCGAGTAAATCTAAAAATAACCTTATCATATTATAACAGAATTTATTCAATCGTCCTTGAAAGAGGTTCAAGAAAAATAATATACTATGTCAATTGTACGTAAAGCAGTACCTATTTCTGAACCAACTCACTATAATTTGTAAATATGGCAAACAAATGCGTAAATGTGAGCCAATATTCTACAATGCAAAAAGATTTGCTGTTAAATCCTTCCTTTGGAAGAATGCATTAAAATCTCTCTTGAAATTTAAAGCCCATTAACATTAAAAGTCAAGTCAAAAACTTTACCCTATACTTTTCATGAAATTATTATTTGAAGGCAGAATATTATGGTTAATTTGTATGAAACGTGTTTTGATAGGATGTGGTAAAAATATGTTTTCAAAGACCGATATTATACTTTATTTGTTGGCTCGTAAAAATATGTTAATCTTCTCTATGTTCCGCTTAATTACCTACAGTAGCAGTGGTCAACGGCGACCCAGGCACACATACCAATGCCAGCAAACCTCACATACACACACACACACACACACACACACACACACACACACTCTCTGATTTCTTCTTATGGGCGAGCCGGTGGCCAAGTGGTCTAAGGCGTCAGGACTTTGAGCTTGGGTGAGAGATAGCCCTGGTTCGAATCCGGCCTAGCCTGGAAGATTTATCAGTAATATTCACCTTCTAATATACTGGTTCACCCCCTTACTCTGTCTGAATAAGTTCCTCACACAGATCAATAGTCTATGAAGGATGGACAGAGTAAGGTTAAGGAGGAGATCGGCCTCTCCTTAAAAAAAAAATTTTTGTATTTCTAGCCAAGTATGATTTTTTATATAGATATGGGATGACTGTCCAATCCCATCAAGCTAAACTTAGTCAGCACTCTAACACAAGGGCTAGGACAAAGGGTTATGTTGATTGTAGGCGATAGATTCTATGTTCAGTTCTATTAATACCCATATAGCGTGGTGAAATTCTATGTTATCACCATTGAAAAGAGACATGTCTCTCTCATATCTCCTACGAAATTTATCAATAGAACAGTTAGGAAATCGTACATTATTGAAAATATTTTGTTTGTAAAAAAGTTTCAAGTAATTCACACGTCAGGGGTGCAGTCACGTAGTAATAGCTTGATTTAAGTTTAAATCCTTTAATTATTACAAACCCATACATGGCCAATTCGTTTGGTAATGATTTTTTCCCTATGATTTTATTTTTATTTTAAGTTTGTTCATTCTTTTTTTTCATTTAATGAATTATTATTTGTATTATCAACTTTGTGTTTGTTTTAAATATAGTTGAATATATAAATAATTTAAGTTGAACTATAACCACTTGCGCTGCAGAGAGCTGTATTACCTTGATAATAAGCTTGCTGAACTGGACTCATTGTTATAATTGTTTATAATACTGTATTTCATTTTTGTTTAACCTAGCCACACTACTGGATAAGTGGCTAGGTATATTCACAATTTGTCAAATGGCAATTTGTATGATAACTTTTGTGTGTGAATAAATTCATTATTTCATTATTTCACTTGTGCTTTATTATAATTTTTTTAATTAAATTAATATTCATGCAATAAATAAAAACTATAACCGTTTCCTCCTCCAATTATCATAAGTAAAAAGTTGCAGAACAGGTACTGTACCGTGAACAGTGATTTATAATTCTTTTTTAAAGTGAGTTAAATGTTATTGTTGTATGTAATTAATTATATTATACGGGACTTCGATCGTAACTTTCCTCAAAATGGTATATCAGTATAATTCAAGATATTTTATTTACAATATTACAACATATATTTATTATCATTTAAAAACTGTAAAATTATACTCGCAGCATATGTTTTTTTTATTACTGAAAATATTTATTGAAATTAGTGTAAAAATTACAATACCGTATGTAATTTGCTTTTTATAAAGAATACCACAAATTATCTTAATTACAGGAGAACTGAAGTGACAATTAATTTAAAATTATTACATGTATAGAGTTTTTGAACATAATTTAAGTGCTGAAATCTTTATGGAGGAACTCATTTAGGATTAACCTGAAAATACTTAAAACTCATTAAAAACTAATTTTTAAGTTCAAAATCAAACATTAAAGTGATAAAGAGTTAAAAATCTATATAAGATAAAGGGCAAGTTTACAGGAGTAAAAAAAAAAAAAAACACATTTCATAAGTAGTTAAATTGGAATAATTTCTAAAGTGTGTAGTAAAGGAACATTTTCCAAAATTTTAAATAAAACTGCACAAATCAAACTAAAAATAATTCTTAAATATTTAATTAATAACATTGTTAATTGAAATTAATATAAATTAATATTATTTCGATTATTGTGCCACATACGTTTACAACAAATAAAATTTGATAACATTAATCATTTACATACTATAAAAATAGGCATATTATAAATAGGGATTAAACATTAAACCCTTTTGATAAAAGATAAATCATGATAAAATAAAGGTATTAATTAATGTTCGCTCCTGAAAGTGCTGCATCTAAAGAGAAAACGTGGTTGAAAATATGCTTTTAACTAAAGTGGGGTTAAAACTGATTAACCTCACTCTTTATAAACTTTGCATAGTAATAGCTTGTCAGAAGAGAATGTTATCTAAATTACCTTATTTCTTAGTCATTAATACACAGGCACAATACTATACTTTATTTATGTTATGGAATAATAGGTTGATATTGTACTTATTTACACTTTCCTTCACCTTTTATATAAAGCTATATCATAAAACAATTATTGGTTTCTTTTTGAAAATAACTGTTATAATTTAATAAATATACTTGGAAAATACAGTTACATTTATTAGTATATATATTTATTTCTAAATTATTTGCCACCATACTCAGAAAAGCTGCTGTACATATGAAAGAGTACAACACTTCAGATCGTATCAGCTTTTGCAAAGGCAAACATATACTTTAAATAATGCTGATCACTCTGAGAGTAAACAAGTAATTTAAAACTTGTTCAATAGGGATTTTGTATTCCTGGAACATATACAGTATACAATTTGGTAAAACATTTTACTATTAGCTTTTTGTAATAATAAGTGTCTATATTTTGATTGTATAACATAATTTAATTACTTCCTCATATTTCCCACAGGAAACTAATCATATAGTGAAATTTTCGTCAAGAACTGCTGTACACTGCTTCCTTAAGTCCCTAATAGGACAAATTAAATATTTAATTTTCATTAATTACACCTAAGGAGTAGAAACTGACAATAAAAGATTTTTCCAGATTGATAATATTGGGTTATTTATTTAATTATTAATAGATGTTTAGTAAATAAATGGTCATGTTTATTTTGTATGTTTGACATTATCATATTTATGTACCTTAGTTGAAACTTCAGCTGTAAAAAAAAAAAAATAAATAATAAAACAAATGAATACGTTTGATATAGGCTAAGCAATACCGTTGGGTAATTATACTAATAAATATATAACAACGCAAGTAGTGTGATTGAAATACTGTAAATAAATGTAATAATGTGATTTTACGTCATATAGTTAATCTACAGTTATTTATAACTGTATTTATTAAATAAAAATTTACATACCGAGGCTGAAGACCGAGGTTTATTTATTGGTAAGTGTCGGGGTTGGCACATGAAGCCTGCAGATGTTTCCCCTAGTGCTTGTAGTCAAGTGGTTCCTTTATTTTGTACTTACACATTCAAAATGATACACTACTGATTGTATAATGTACATATTTCTAGTAATATTGTTACCATTTTTCCATATTTTCATAAAATAGATTGATTAACAAAAGTAATTATTTCTTTATTTATTTAACCTTGCAATGAACGTATGGAGTATTACATATTTTCGTATCCTGACACACTGACTTCCTGAACTATTATCTAACAATTCTAATTTTTCTTATTATAATAGTAATATTTATTGAAAAATGGTGGTAAAACGATAATTTCAAGAAGAAATTAAACATAAAAGATGTTTTATGTACATACTTGTGCTGTTTGGAAGTGAAGATTTTGAGGAAGGATGGTTCGTGGGTATAATATATTAATGAACATGTAAGGTGGGAGAAAGTGATTGCTATTTGTTATCATATGTGAACAGTAAGATTGAGTAGGGTTAAAGGCTGTGGTTGGACAACGATACTAATAATCTCTAGTCCACAATGTACGTGAGATACCTGTCAATAGTGGATGGTGGGGGCCACTCAGTATTGTCACGGTATGCGATTAAGAGTTTTTATCGATGTAGATACAAATAAATATATCAGGAATGTCTATTTAGAGTAGTATTCTATATCCAAATGTTGTGTATTGGAAAACTAATTACCATGGGTTGGCTGGAAAAAACCCCGCAAACTGGTTCGGATTCCACATAAAGCAGTAGGTCCCTTAGTTGTCCTGGATATTGGGATTTAGATACAGTCCTCTTTCTAAGGAATAGGCAACATAAGTTAGTAACAATGACTACTCGTTCGTCTACACTCATCACACTCATTCAACCCACACGTTTGCCTATATCCCAACGAATTCGTTCTATATCAGTACATGAAATGTATTCCAAAATATAAATACACTTAGCTTCTATAGGAAATTATGTAACAAACCCCTACATTATTCTATTCTCCACGTTACAATTATCAACAATATCAAAATATTAAAAGAGCTATTGTCATTTTTCAATCAGACTTTAACTTTTCCAGGTACAATGTTAGATTCTATGATATTAGAGCAATAGATGTCATAATAGAAACATTCTTAATAAAATTTAAAGTTTTACTTTATTTAGTCATGTTAAATTTGTAAATAAACAATGGGTATACTTACACATACATTGTATTCATTATATAGTTTTTCATTAGACCTTATTATATTTAAAAATTACCAGGTTTCAACACGGTAACTCAAAATACATAATGGTAGGAAAATACTCTAACTTCATTGAAGGATACGGTGAAATAGGCTATAATAAAGATCAAGGAGTGAGAAGACAAGTAATAATAAGAACATGTTTGAATTACACTCCTTAAAAGGTTTATACAACCTATGGCAGTGAATATTATAAAGATAAAACTTTAAATTACAGATATTTAATAATATATTTTATCTGCACATAAGTATATATCC
Source organism: Stictocephala bisonia (assembly GCA_035578905.1). NCBI lineage: Eukaryota > Metazoa > Arthropoda > Insecta > Hemiptera > Membracidae > Stictocephala > Stictocephala bisonia. Next base: position 354,442 of record JAQJVL010000678.1, on the reverse strand, counting down.
TATTTGTCTAGGACGTAAACTACATAAGATTAAAATACTTTTGTAAACCAGTAATTTTAGTAACGATCAATTTTATCTATATTATAGAATAATTAAACAATTTATTATACATTAAGCAAGAATAATTAAATAGATTCCGGCAAACAATATAAAACAACCACGTGCCTAGGGATTACAATCAGTTAAATTGCACTGTTACCACGTTGTACATTTAACATTATTATCCCGGAATTCCAGTTTTACCTTGTTTTCGCCCTAACTAGATTACCAAAGAGAACCCATTAGACAGTGTTTACGTAGCTTTCATCACTCAGGTTGCTTACGTAAATTCATTTGCATCCTTTAATATAGAAAATTAACACCACAGAGAAAATTACACCAGATAGTAAAACATCAGTTTACTTGTTCTTATTCCAAAAGACTATGTTACTATTTCTATTATTTAGTTTGGTTTATAGTATCATACATTTTAATATCAGACTCGTTCAAACTTGTTATCAGCTCAACAACTGTTATAATAAAGTATACATCGAAATTGTAATGCATTTCAGACAATGATTATTTATGTGCTAATTTACATTGGTTGTACATTTAACCATGAAAATAAGGTAAAAACGTAAATAGTAGGATCTATGGAATAACTAAAACTGGAAGATACTCTAACAAAGTAGTTTTAAGTCAGCACGATAGTTTACCGACACCGTCTATTGACACATTATGTATGTCTCTTATATGTAACAAATTCAGTTAACACAATGTGAAAGCTGATATCAGAAGTCTGGAAAGACAAGCTTTTTTTAATATCCTGCTGTTGAATATACGCATATAAATGTGCAGACTGAGGAAATATACGCACTCTTTTATATATGTAAGTATCTAAGTGCCCACGTGAGACAGATTGCAATTTAGAATGCATATTTCCTTACATTTAAAATAAATTAAAGTACATACATGCTAAATTAAATCAGTGATTTGGGTTGACAATATATAATTTTAACCTCGTTTTAAATTAAGTCAAGTCGATACTGGTGGTGCAGTGTTGTAACCCACATCCTCGTGGACAAAGCGTTATGAAGATTGTAGGCGACAGGTTCTATACTCAGCCCTTTTAATACCGCTATGGCACCCACTCAATGGTGCCATCGACGTGGACACTACTAGAAAAGTCTGGGGTGTCCATGTTAGGTGGTAATCACTGTTTGAATGTTGTGTAGGAGGGAAGAATTGAGTTTTAGGCTTTTTAATTAGTTGAAAATCAGACAACAGCTAGGTTTAATATTATGTTACAAACTTGTTTGGAATAGGACATTAGACATTAGATACTGCCAATAATAACCCTCCCCCATGCATAATTGACATATTAAAATTCTTATCATATCTAAATATATTATAGCAATTAGTCAATAGCTCATTGTACTTTACATAATCTTGCAAATTAGTTTCTGATAATGCAATTATTTTGAAGTTGCTTGGTAATTAATTATGAAATAAACTATCTGGTTCTGTTCTTAGCCCCTTACGTTATGATTACAAATAGTTAGTTAAACGTTATTCGGTATCTTCACAGTTGACATTTTAATATATTTTCACACTGAATAAAATTACTGAAAACAATAGTTGTATAAATGCAAATAACAAACATACATATAATACTGTAAGCGTAAATGATTTGTATAAATAACGTGAAATGAAACATATATTATTAGGTGTCAAGTAACTATCAGTTTAAGTAGTTTCTGAATAAAAAAATACTTATAATAACATACTTTATGATTAATTATGAAGCAACAACACACAAATTATCTATCACTTATGCATAACTGTAATTACATATAAATATACATTTGAAAAACTAACTTTGAACATGAAACTATAAACCTAATAATTCATTTATTCATCATTAAGACGCTGATCGTAGAGATATGGGCGAATATGAGGAGTGAATGAGTGTGATGAGTGTAGATGAATTAATGTAGTCATTGTTACTATCTGGGTTTGACATAGCTCAGAAAGGACTATTTATTAATAGCCCAAAGGCCAGGGCAACTATGGGACCTAAAGCTTTACGTGGAATCCAAACCACGTAGTGTTGGTCTGATTTTCAGCTAACTGACAAGTCTGACATTTAGTTCTATCCTCGACACAACATCTGAACCTTGATTACCATTCAACAGGGACATTCCAGACTTCTCTAGTAGTGTCTACGTTGATGACAACCATTGAGCTGACGCCGTGTCAGTATTAAGAGAACCGAACATGGAACATATCGCCTACAATCTCCTAAACACATTGTCCTTAAGTAGCAGGTTACAGCACTGCACCACCAGTGCTGACAAAAAGTAATTAATTTATTTAACATGTGTTTGGAATCCAGTACATTACCTATACTCCATGTCGTTGGATGACGTGATCTTGATGGTCGGTAAACCTTTCTCCCTCCGTACATAAATAGAGCAGTTAACAGTCCAAATCTTCTCGTGTCATCTTCAGCTACTTCCTATTTGCTGGAAATAGTGATTCATTCACACTCAGGGTGTTTTAGAACTCTCTACCAACGTATTTAGGTATTGATTCTGAGCTAAGAGCGAATTTGAATATCACATTTAAATCATCCGAAAGTCCTCAGCTACTGACAGAACCACCATTTAGTTTTTTAAAACATTTTTCTCTCAAAAAACGTAAAACGTAAAATTTAGAAATTTAGTATACACATTAATAATAGTAATGCAACCGTATGAATATAATTTTTTAATTTTCTAGATTAGGAATTCAAAATGATGGTCATGTAAAGTTCTAAAATACGAGTCGTATATAAATTTGACATTCTTAACTTTTTTTATCTAACATAAAGGCAAATCTAACGATATCCTATTTATTTAAATCGAATAAAAAACAATTCAGCTATGACACTTTTTGTGGTGTGCGGCAGATTGTGCAGGTCAGTGTACGCAGCCAATACAACATTGTGACAATCACCTAACCCCGAATAATGATTTTACAAGTTAATACAAATTTGTTTTCACTTTAAACATAATATTAATTATACAACCTTATTTTTTTACACTTAAACTCTTCCTATGTTTTCGTTACATTCAGCAATGAAAATACAATTGCTTAAAATCTGATTTTTGCTAACAAAATAATAATAAATCTTAACTAAGTTAATAATTATTGAATAAATTGAAACTAATTTAACTAGCTAATTAACTTATAAAATCATTTTTTAGGGTTAGGTGATTGTCACATTGTTGTATTATCTGTTGTAAATTGACCTGCACGATCTGCCACGCACCACAATAAGTGCCATACCTCGTCTGTTTTTTATTATATCTAAATAAAGACGATATCATTAAATGTGCCTTTAAATTCTCTAGACAAAGTTATTTTAAAAAATGTGATACGAATAATATTTTAAAAGTTGTGCTTATTTTAAACTTTTGGATTGCCACCATTTTGAAAGCCTACTTCAGAAAAATTTTAAATTTTATTCGTAAGTTTGCTTTGCTGTTATTAAGGTGTGTACTAAATTCCAAAGATTTACGTTTTACGGTTTTTGAGAAAATAATAAAAGTATAAATAAATAAGTAAATGGTGGCTTTGTGAGTAAATGAGAACTTTCGGATTATATAAATGGGATATTTATACACGCTCTTAGCCCATAATCAGTACCTGAAAATGTTGATAGAGAGTTATGAAACACCCTGTTTATGAGGTTTTCTATGCTGTAGCCGAGGTTCGTTTCCTTGATTTTGCCCCTAAATTTTCGCGATTCCAGAGCTAATCTCTTTCTGATTGACTGACGAGTATAAAGATGATAAAGTCTGGGTTTTGAAATGACATTTCATCACATCCTATTAGCAACATAAATCCTGTTATCTGACAAATTTTGAAACTGCAGGGACCTGGATACCAGTCGCACATCGTGAAATTCGGTCTCTTCCTTGTCTCCCGGATGTTGTATATAATTAGATTATTTCTGTGAGAGACCTGCTTCAGCTCCTTAATGTCAACTTCTAACATCTTCATCAGTCGGCTAAGATCGAGGTGTTCTTGCTTCAAAACTGCAATTCCTTCTCAAATTTATTAGTTTTTACGTCTTGACCAGTCATAATGTTTTAAATAAAATTATTAGAAGAATGGCATGATTAAATAGACACACACAGGTCTTGTTGTTCTTTCTTAATGTCAAAAATGTCATTACTTTTCTTCTAAAGAAGACATAAATTTTAATAAAAATTAACGTGGTTTGAAATTAAGTTTTAGTTCATTCAGGAGTCTCGCTCTTGTTCTTGGCAGTAACGGACTTCATAACTTTACAAAAACCGGCTCCTATCGAAACAAAATCAACAATTGTAGGCAATCTGTAAGTAGGAAAAAAACCTTATCACTAAGTTTGCTTCATAGACAAGTCTTGAAAGAAATTGATGACTACAATTACTTAAAGAGGAAAAAAAATCACGCAGCCAGTCTGAATGCATACAGAGTCACAGACTGTTTCTCCCTATATTCTTACTTAACAATATACATCGTTGGGATTAAGTACCGAATGTTAATAAAGTTATTTTTTGTATTATGACAAATCTTATAAAAACAGATTTTCAAGATAACTCTAGAGGTTAATGAGGTGACATTCTGACAAAAGGACAGATTATATTTTGGTGGTTGTATTTTATTTAAAGACATTCCTCCTGAATTAATTTTCCTGCAAAATACTCTTTGTTCCCTGTCGTAAATCTGCTTATTATAATTTATAACAGGTTTCTTTCACTCTAAACATTTAAGTACTTTTAGAAAAGCCTTAATTTTAAGATTGTTCATGCCGAAAATAAAGTTATTTATCTTCAATAATATTTTATTTATTAGTAATATAAATGTTAAAAATATTACATAAATTTTTTTTAAATATACATTTAAAAATATTAAAAGTATAAAATATGAAAGCAATATTCAGATGATAGCAATTGCTTGTGAAGCCCCCCCTCTAACTTCTCGCCCAGCAATGTTGTTAATATATAAATTCATTGAAAATATTAATGATTTGTCTAAATATCTATTGCAGTAAACAAACACCATAATTTGTTATCATAAAAAATGTACATGTTTTGGTTATGTATATTTGGTAATAAAAATTTATTAATTACGAATAAAAACAGCTATTTCACTTGATTAAAAAATATTTAATAGCAATATATATTTTAAAATTAATATAATGTTTTAAAAAACTCCAGGTTTAACACATACCATTGTTAATTTTACTACTTCCTTTGAGAGGGCTTTATATAGAATCATACCGTTAATTTGTTAAACAAAATGCCGATTAAATTGACAGAATCAAACATATCCGTACTTATCGTAGGTAAAACATGTGCGTGGGTGGTTCTCAGCAACGATATGGCAACTACGCCTATAAAGGCATGGGACTATTTTGGTGTGGTTTACACTAACACAATGTTGATTGTGCAGACAAACGTTCCCAGAACGCTAGGACTGAGTCTGTGAGACGCATAGGAATGAAATATCACAACAATTGTTTGACACTATTTTAATACTTGCTGGCGTGGTGTCTCAGTGGCTAAGGCTTCGGACTGCGGAGTGCAAGTTTCAAGGTTCGAATCCCCATTGAGGCAACGGTTGGTACTTCGTTGAATAAATTTGACGCACAGGCCTGTAGGCCCATGTCAACTGGCGAGTAAAGTTTTAATAAAAATAAATAAATAAATAAAAAATTACAAAATGTCTTTAATTACTTATTTTAATCTGAGACAAATATTGTAAAAACATTTTTAATTGAAAAAAGTAAATGAATAAATGTCAAAAGATAATCAAAAAAGATTAAATGTTTTATTAATATTTCACCCCTATTGATATATGAGTCTTTATTCTAAATAAAATTGTATTTATTTTATGTAGTATCATAGGTAATAAAATAAATATTTGATTCTATTTAAAGTGCTAAAATTTAATTACTATATAACAATAAGATTTATATCGTCATAAAAAACACTTAAAAACAATCGACCTAAGTCCGACATGCTCACAAGACATTTACAACACTACTGACCACCAATAATTGTAAATAAAATTGATTTTGCAGCGCCAAAAAATGCTATTTGATATTTTATAAAAGTACAGGATTGCTCAGCTCAAAAAAATCCTACATTACAAAAACATATAAAAGTCTTAAACTGGGTCCCACAAGCCTAACCTCACAAGAGTTCTAGTGAGTTTCGATTTCTCATGACCAGTACTGTTATTTAATACCGAAATTACGATGGAAGTAAACTCATATTCCTATGATTTTTAAACATATATAAATCCATACAAGTCAAGTGGAAAATCTTCAAAGGCTGATAATCCACTGTTTAAAACAGTATCGCCAAAGCATTTATATAGACAAGGAAAAGGAAAGGGCATAAAACAGAGCCTTGAGGTACTCCTTGGTGGATAATATTAGAACAACTGTAAATATTTCCAGTTTTAATGCAATAAAAAATAGCATGATTCAGTTTCCTCATGTCATAGTTCACTGTTGAAAAAGCCATAAATTAAAGAAATAAACATTCATAAAATGTGTTGTTACTATATAATACAATACTCTCATTCAAAATTAACAATACAAAATGGAGGTTTCATCGTTGACAAGCATTTGGACTACTACACGCCACAGTTATCTATTACTCAGTTACTGAATCCTGCTCTTAAATCTCGTTTAATTGCACTTATATTTACTAGTATAAATACTGACTTAATCAGTTGACGTTTGTTCTAGAATGGCAGTTGAAGTTGGAGTCAGGTAGACCTTTTAAATCATATTTACAAAATATAATGAGATAAACATGGAATTCAGCTCGAATTGTTAAATTTAATAAGTGTTATTACTCAAATTCTGGATCGTATGGGTAGATATGAGACGTTTTCATATAAGTCTTATATTGAGAATGTTCTCTTTTCAGAATACAATAAAACTGCATCAAACTAGATCATAATGGCAACATAAATATTTCATGTTTTAGAATTTGTAACATGATTAGGTTATACTCACATTCTTCGTACTCACTTAAAATCCATGTTAAATCATATACTTATAATTTGATTCTCATAATGAATAAATAAATTTAAAATAATTTATACTTCAAATATGTTGTAATCTATCTTACGTTGTAAATATAAAACTAGTAAAAAAGATAATATAACTATTGACAGCTTACAACAGAAACTACGTACTTAAGACTTAAAGATGAAGATTTATTATTCTTAGTGATATTACAAAATAATCATGCTAGTAAAGAGTTCTATAACCTTTAAAACTAAATATTTCTAGAAATAATACAATACTACCAGAAAAAAAAAATAAAAAAAAACAAAAAACAAACTAGGAATGCTTATTATAAATGAATGAAGTGAACTACTAATAAGAAGTTAACTCGTTATGAAAAAAAAACTATTTAGAACGTCAACTATTCATTTTGTTTGTCTGTCCTAACCAGTGGTATTTCCAAGTGATAATCAATTATCAAAGGTTAAGAAGTACATCTCATTGACAGTTTCTAATTACCCATTTCTTACAAATGTCAAAGAATAAACATTATCCAGACAGAGAGTTTCACGGCAAAGTTTCTTTCTTTGTTACCGATTGCCTGGGTTTGATCAGTTCTAGTTTTTCGATATATTCAGCCCTGTATTTCCATAATTCTTCATTTTAATGGTTGTAAATTTATCATTCGAGGGAATTACAATTCAAACGTCATAAATGTTATTACTTTCAGATTTAATTGGTATTGGTAATCTTCGATTTGTTATACATTTTTACAAACCACCAATAAATAACACATTTTTACTAGGTCTTTCGCCAGCACAACTGGCAACTTGAGGCACCACAAATTTATTTTTGGTTATAAACAAAACAAGACAATAATGAATTTGAAAACATATATAAATAATGAAAAGGTTATAAGAAAAATATACAGTATGGTAAACTATTAATAATACATATTAGAGTGTATAATTGTTTTAAATGTGATAATAATGAACGGGCATTTTGAATAGGCCCACTTTTATTATCAATTATAGATGAATCACTTTTGTTAATAAAATACGTTTCCCAGGCATTTAAATGTTTTGAAAATGAAACGGATTTTACTATTTTTGAATTATCATTTTTGGTGTAATGGTTTGTTGATAAGCAATATTTAGCAACTGCTGATTTTTCTTTTCTATTAAATTTAGTATGTGAATAAAGTTCTTTAAATTTTATTCTTAAATTTCCTTTGTTTGTCCTATGTATTTTTCTTCACAAAAATTATACACTCTAATATATAATATAAATAATGTATCATATATTTATTCTTATATCCTTTTTATTATTTACATATGTTATTCAAATTCATTATTGTCTTGTTTTACTTATAACCAAAAATAAATTCGTGTTGCCTTATGATGCCAGCTTTGCTGGCGAAAGACCTAGTAAACATTTGTTTTTATTGGTGATTTGTAACAATCTAAAATAAAAGTTATAAATGTTGGTTGTACTACTGATATTTAAGATAATATAACTCACAGGCATCAAGATCCTTAACATATATGCATTGTTTAAGAGCTGAATTCGAACTGACGATCCTCAGTGCTGTACCTGGCCACAGTACAACGTTTTAGACCGCTCGTCAGTTTCAACACCGACGGTAACTCCGTTTTATTGCGTAATTGTACCATGACGGTATTATTATTTTTAATTTAATTACGAAGGTGTTACAAACATTTATTTATATGCTGAAAATATGAATGACCCTATAACCTAAAAAGTTGTATTAGAGTAAACATTAGCAAAATTAAATGGAATGGGAGTGGAATGGGTTACTGGGGTAAAAAAACTCAAGTACGTGTATTAAGATTTTATAAAGTTTTTTTTATTTACAATGTAAACTAAGTTAGTATACTAATACTTTATAAATATCTTAGAATTTCACATGCATTGTGTACTAAAATGTATTTTAAAACATGATAGTTAGAATAAAAGGATAAACAGAATGATGAAGATTAAAGGTATTTAAATACCTGAATAGGTAACTATCAAACCAATAGTTATGTCAAAGTAAATAGAATAAAATAAGGCAAGTATCAATGTGACGTAACTCTAGAGATCGTTCCACCAGCTGTAGAAATACGCGTTATTTTACTAATCAGAATAAACAAAAGTATTGCTAATAAGAAACTGTTGTAGCTCTTGCCAGTTGCAGTAAACGATAAATAATATTTGTACTGTCTGGAACTGGAAAACGGACACTGTTTTACCTGTAGCATCTTAACGTGAGATCACGTACCATGTAAACAGAACATTTATTAGTACTAATTATTAGGGTCAACATAATTTTGGAACCGACATAATTTTATTTTCTACATTTATAAAATTAGAGAGACTAATAACGGCTTACTTTATGTTACATTAGTTCCATTCCTAATTATATATACTTAATCTAACAATATAACCAAACATTTGAATTTCTAGGCTAACAATACTTTTTATTATACAGTGTTGGGCAAAAGTCTGGAATTTATATTAATTAATTTTAAAACTATTGAAAGAAATTCAATGGAACTTTGGAGTTATGTAAATGTCCCTATACGAAATATTTAGACCAATTTGACTTGTTTTTCGCATCGTCAGGTGATGGCCCATGAAGGAAGTCTTAAAATTTTTAATGTAAGCCTACCTCGAATTGTATCTCATTTTTAAGGTCTTTGATTGTACAATACAAAAGATCGAACCTGAGGTCAAAATGAAAACCCATTCAGAAAATATAACCTCTCAAAGGGTTTAATATCATATAACTAATAGGCATATTGCTTAAGAATAAGGCTAAGATAGTTATTATATATTGCTGCGTAGAGCTATAATTTATCTGACTGAATTTATTAAATTAATTTTTATAAAAAATAAGTAACAAAGGACACTTGAAAAGAGGTGTAACTCGAGGTAGACGTACACTTCAAATATTTAAGACTTCCATCATGGGCCATCCCCAGACAATACAAAAAAACAAGTAAAATATATCAGAATGTTTAGCATAGGAATATGTACTTAACTACAAAGTTTCGTTACATTTCTTTCAGTAGTTTCAAAATTAATAAATACATATCAGACTTGTACCCAACCCTGACATTAAATTTTGATGTGGCTGGACTTTCTAACTGGATCATCCTTTTGACCTCAGGTTTGCACTTTTGTATTGTAGAAACAAATACCTTTAAAATGAGGTATAATTCAAGGTAGGCTTACACTTAAAATTTCTAAGACTTCCTTCATGGGCCAATCCCTGCATACACGAAAAACTAATAAAATATTTATAAATGTTTGGTATATAAACATATACATAACTACAAAGTTTCATTACTTTTCTTTAAATAGTTTTGAAATTAATACATATATTCTAGAATTTTGCCCATCCCTGTATTTTGATAACTTCTATTACATTTGGTTGTTCTTTAATTAATCAAACATATTAATTGACAATGAATTTTTTAATAAGAAATTATACAAAGGCACTAATGTGTGCATTATTATTACACTAGCACTATTATTATAATAGTATTAGGTAAACGCGGTAGCCTACTGAGAACTCTGAAGTCATTCCTCAAACACAGTGACAGCTACTGCTAAAAGTAAGCTGATCTCTCCAATGACGTCATAATGATCCCTAACTTATAGTTCCACTCACCTTGAGTTATGTAACCATTAACATTTATCATTAATAGTTTCTATAAGTATAATTATTTTTTAGAGAATAGCGATTAGGTAATGCTAGCAAATCATTTTGTAGTAGCTTAACAAAATTGTCTATATGCTTCTAAGTAAGATATAAAAAGATATATATATATATATATAAAGATCTGATAGCTCTACAGTTTACCAAAACAATAAAATGTTTACCTGCCAAAAATTTAAGGGACAGCAAAACTGTTTTATAGTAAACTATCTCTACCCACCCATTTCGCCGGTCATAATAATTGTTTGAAGATTTGCAATCAGGATATAATAAAAAAATTCTAACAAATTCTAAAACATTAAATGAATACCTAAGTAAATCAAACTAAAAACTTTGCTTTTGAAAATAATTTATTAAAGTATTCCAATTTATAACAGCTGATCTTATGAATAGTTTACTAATATACTCGATTATTTTTTTATTTTAAAAGTTTATCCTACCACAATTTTTATTCAATGTGTTTTTATTTACAACTGTTAATCAAATAAATAAATCAGTTAATATAGCTCCATAAGAATATCACGGGAATTTAGAGTCCAATGGGACGGAGACCTGAATTCGGAGACGAAAATCCTTTCTTAGTGAGCCTCTAGGGGCCAAGGAAAACCTATATAAAAAATTTCGAGTAAATTAGACGTATCGTTTTGGAGAAATAGTGATGTGTGGTAAATGTCTTATATATACACAAAGATTTTTTTTGTAGTTTACAAACTTTGATTGTATACAAAATTCTGTAAGTCTATTTTAAGAGGCCGAACAGTACGGCAATTAACTATAAGTCAAAGAAATGGTGAGGTTCTAGCCATGTTTAATTTATATAATATATTAGTAAAACTATAGTATGGAGTATTTAATAGTGGTATATAATATGTGCATTGTATAACATGCTTATACAAATATATATTATTTGTAAAATCGAAGTGCATAAAAATTCTTTAAACAAGCTATTTTACTAACAGTTTTCAGCTTGGTTTTCAATATAAAAAATGTTGTTGGTGAAAATTAGAAAATATAACTGTCTCCGTTTGGTAAATAGAAAAATAAACGTAAATTAAAAGGGACAAACTGCTTGGATTTGTAAATTACATTTACTTAGAACAAGTTAATTTAGTGTTTGAACAAAATTCAAGGATGATTGTTTAGCTTTTAAATTGTTAATATTGGTGAACCTATTCTCAGGGTAAGATCTATAGATTGTACTTATCTATTTAATTATAATATATAACTGTTTATTAATTGTAAAATGTTATTTCATTTCAGTTTAATGTGTTAATTTTAATTTTCAAATTACCGATATTCTCATAGTCTTTACACAAGTTTCGCTTGATTTTTGACTAATTTAAGTATATTATTATAAAAATATTATACAACTTTATAACTATATAAGTAAATTTGTTAAGGCAGAAATATCATTATCACTAGTATTTTAACTTTATTCATTATAAATAAAAACTGTTTTTTTAATAACGATTTTATAAAAGATTCAATACATTGTCGTGTTTCTTTGTTTTATCCTTTTTTACCCATCAATTCGTGACGATTTCTGCAAGAATCAAATCCGCGATAAATAAACGTGTGTAAAAATACTTTAATAAATATTTACTGATGTTAAATATATGTACATTGGTTATAAGGGACACTAAATCTACTTGAACAGCCTTCAATCGAAGAAAATATGTATTTTTTCAGGTACTATTTAAAAACCTATATCTAAAGTTTGTACTTCTATTCCTATGAAAGGCAAATACCACTGACTAACTCACTAAACGCTGTAACTACAAAAGTACTAAGACTACGAGGCTCAATTCATGCAGTGTCAAAGGTCTTATGTTGTAGAAGTGCAATAAGAAGGGATTTTGAAAAATTCTTAGTAAATCGAAGATGGAAGCCTTTTAATGCAAAAAATGTAAAATTCCAAAAACAGGGTTTCTCTGATTATACTGTAGCTGCTAAATGAACAGTTCTACAGCAAAACTAACACCACTTTCTGTACCTGATTTGAGACGATATAAAACTTTGGCCCTATGAATTTTTGCTTTATCTCACCTCCTTCATCATTAAGTAGGGCTAGATTTTTAATTTTTCCCTGTAAATAAAATTTATTTGTTTATGGCCCCTAACAATAGACTTACAGATTTTTCTAGACTGTGAAACTTTGTTATCTAGAAGAACATACTGAATTTAATGGAATAATATACAATTTAATCTGAACACATGTATAGTCAGGTCATAGGATATGGCTAAACATGGCTATAAACACGATATTTTACTGATTCAGAGTCAATTACCGTACTTTGCGCCCTCTAAAAGTAGACTTACAGACTTTTCTAGACTATGAAACTTTGTTATCTAGGAGAAAAAACTGCTTTAAATTGGAAAATTAACGATTTAATTTTAAAGCATGCATATCCAGATTATAGGACATGGCTCAATATAGTGATAAACACAATATTTTAAAGCTTCAGAGTCATATATAATACTTTGTGCCCTCTAAACACAGACTTACAGATTTCTCTAGACTTTGAAACTTTTTATCTTAGAGAACAAACTGATTTAAATCACATTTGAAATTTAATGTTAACACATGTATAGCCAGTTTATCGGAGGCCTTTATATTTTATAATTTTCACAAACAAAGTTGAAAATATTGAAAACCAACCAGAAAACTGTTAGTCATATAGCTTAAAATAATATATATTTGTTTATACATTTTATACAATGCACAGATTATGTAATACTATTAATTACTATATAATATAATTTTAGTATTATATAAACTAGTCTATACTATTATGTTATAACCCAATTTTTAATTTTAATTCCTTAACGTCTATAAATTGAAATGTATTGCAATGGGCTTAAGCGATAAAAATAAGAAGTATTTTGTTAGATAGAAGAATTAAAACGTAATTGGCTTAATAATTCAGTTTAAAATATATTTTACAAACTATTTAAGAAGTAATCAGTCAAGAAATTTCTGTTGTTGTTGTTACTTAACAAAACAATTGCATTATAATATTTTCGTATTTGACAGGCAATAACAAAGTCAAAGCCTTGTATGTTTTTTATAAAAGCAACAGTTTGATTGAAATAGCACACACAGGACTGAGATTTGAAAACAGTTATATCTGCTCTCGCTGTTGAAAATATATCTGTGTTTTTAAGTATTAGTATTGAATGTCTTTTTCAAGTTGCTAGTATTAAATACTTCCAGATTAAATGTGTTAACTAGTATATAAATATAGGTAGTATTAAAAAGAAATGGTGACTGATTAACCTTCCTTAGCAGTGATGTTTGAGTGGGAATTCAATATTTTGTAAAAGCCAGTTCTATTCTAACACTTATTTGTACAATTACGTCATTAATGTCATTTTAACATAATTTTATATTTCTTTAATAAAATATTTTATAACTGGCTTTTACAACTTGTTGAATTCCCACTTGAATATCACTGGTAAGAAAGGTAAACCAGTCCATTTATGATAAGGTGGTTCTTTAGATTTGGAACTTGTGGCGTCTTATTTAGAAAAATAGGCTTTAAAATGATGGGGAAATCATCATAGCCTTTCATTGAAACCTTTTACAAAATCCTCCACGGGACCTAACCAATAGGTTGAAAAAAATATTAACTGCATCAAAAGATAGAAAAAAAAAACTTTCTATGTCTACAGAGCTATACTAAATCTTAGCTTTTTATCTGGACCCATTTAAGAGAAATCAAGGTAGTTCCATAATTTTCAACACCCTGAATTACTATCTATAGTATCTATAGTAGGTGTGTATAGTTAATTTTGGAGCTTAGTAGCTTTTCCTCTCTAAAATATTCCAAAAGTGGGTATAGGGCATATTATAACAAATCGATAGTCTGGACTGTCCAGATTAAATAAATTAGAAACATTCTTGGTCAAGATACAAAACTATATGAGGAACTAATATAATCAGATAGTAATAGAAACAATACTGATAGCAATAGTGAAATGAATGCATGTTTTTTACAGTTATTCCTACTTTTATTGAAACTATAACTATGATTATAAGTATTAAAGAATGCATGTTACCCTCATGTATATTTTTGAGTAAAATGTATTCTATGCAAAATAATGTCAAGGCATATTATGATATTTGTTCCACATTACATAATAGCACCCGAGTTCACTGAAAACTGACTAAGTGCAAGCAGTAACGTAGCCTAACGCTCTTTCAAAGGCTCAAAGGATGTTGTTATCACGGATATAGGTTGAACATAATTAGCTGCTTTGAACAAGTCAGATAGACGTCACTTGCTTCACAGATGTGTAATATTTTATTTAAAACTATGTTAGATCAAACTTCTATATGGAACTGATTTGTAAATTATTACTTCTCTGTCTTTAAGGACCAATTTATGGCATTCCAGAATAATTCAATTTATGTTATAAATTAATTGGTTTAAGGTACACTTTCAAGATAAAATAAAATAAATTAGTTAGAACGTATGAATGAAAATAAGTAATTATTAACTAAGAGAAACTATTAACTATTATTATTAAAAAATTATAATAATATCCAAACACGTTTGCATTATTTTTTTAAACTTGTTTATAAACGTTCTTACAATAAGTATATAATTATCTCAGTAAGCACACGGATATTATTTAAATTTTATATTTTATTAAATTGATATGAAGCAGGTTATAGCTGACTGTGGATATTTAATAAATTGGTGGAAATAAAATGATGAAAATAAATATAATAAATTGGTGATGAAGTTCAATAAACTTTTCAAGTGCTAACTTTACATATTTATTAGCTGATGAATTTTTTTAAGTGGTTTATTTGTTTTTTATGGATAATTTAATTCCCAAATCGACCACCTTCCTCTTGTGATTCTGAAGGAACTAATATAATTTAACAATTTTTAAATACGGTATTTTCAAGATTTGTGTGACAACATAAATATATTACGATAAAAAGTACAGATATTTTTTTATTAATTTCGGTATAGTACTTTTACTATCATCAGGCCAGAGGGATATACGAAAGGTAAACCAATACCTATTGAATTTATTTGACATGTTATATTAACAAACGTATACTTTAATCAAATACCTACACTATATAGGATGAAAGGTAAGAGCCACATTTAAAATTAGATTTTATTTGGTTTAAGTATTTAGTTTTCTGTTTAATTAAACTAAACTCACGTTGATTTCGACTATTTTATTACCCATACATCTTATCCATAACACTTAGGTCTGCTGTATGAATGATAAATAGAATACTATAAAAAAAAATCTTAAATTTATTTTTAGGCAGTCAATAAAACACAAATGTTTACAAATGATGAAATAAATACTTCTGTAAAGTCCGTAATAGATTGATTACATAATACGTTTGGTCACATATTGTTATGTTTTATGTTTAGTTTTCTTTGATTAATTATGATTGAAAGGTAAACAAAAAAAGAAAATGGTTATCAGTTGTTAAAACTACACGGTAATGACATGAAATTATTATACGGTATACTTTTTATTCTTTCATTCAGTATACAAATCGAAAAAAAAAAATAAGCGGAATACTATGATGTCTTAGAGTATAAACATTTATCCCATATTTGCGTAAATGAACAATTTTGCACTGTGCAGTTTGATACTAGATTTTGTATAATTGTATATTAAGCCTACAATATCAATGTACCGATTATAGATTAGACATGAAAGCTATTTTATCTGGACATACCAAAGTACCAAATGTGAAAAAACTTTATGAAAAGCTTTAAAATTCAAATACTGTAAATTAAACTTTGGTACAATCTTGTTCCATTGAATTAGGATTAAAAAATAACTTAAAAGCTTAGTAAACAAAGAAGTAAAAACAATATTTAGAAAGTGAATATGTAGATTCAAATTAACAAACTAATTCACACAATCCACATGTTAATTGTTCATTTCAGTAATACAAATCTTCGTGCAAACTGCAATATACGCAACCCAATATACGCTTCGATGGACAAAATGACTCATCCCGTGTACTATTTTTTGTTTAGTGTATGAACATATTTGTTTCAGAGATCGTATTTATCTTTTTAATTGCTACTGGATATCTTGTTTTTCACCTCCATATATCTGGCCATATTATTCTTCATGTTTTTTTTTCTTTTTTCATTCACTTCAACCATTACCATATTAAAGAAGTGCAGTTCCAATATCAAATCAAACAAATTAATACACCCATTATTCTTTATGAAGTAAACACCATAAACAAAGTTGTTTATGTAGTTGCTTACAATAATCTAATTTGTTTAAAAATATACATATCACCTTACAACAAATGCGATATCAATCCAACTATATAATGACTATTTTAAATATAGTATATTACGGCTAACCATACACATAGAAAACACAATTGACATACTATACTTAATATCAAAGACTGTTTTATATTGTTTTTTCCATGTAATAAATATAAATTTTTACAAAAATATGGTCAGGACCGCGAAAACAAGAGAGTTACTCTAAGCTACTTTTCTGCTGTCATGAACTGGTCTGTAGCGGTGAGTTACTACCTAATTTCACACTCAGCGTGACAGGGAAAGAGTTACGCACTAAGCTACTTTTCGGCTATCAAGAAATGGTATGTAGCGGTGAGTTACTACCTAATTTCACACTCAGCGTGACAGGGAAAGAGTTACGCACTAAGCTACTTTTCGGCTGTCACGAAATGGTCTGGAGCGGTGAGTTACTACCTAATGACACACCCTGGATGACAAGAAGACAGTTAAGTCCTAAGCTACTTTTCGGTTGTCACGAAATGGTATGGAGTGGTGAGTTACTACCTAATGACACACCCTGGATGACAAGAAGACAGTTAAGTCCTAAGCTACTTTTCGGTTGTCATGAAATGGTATGGAGTGGTGAGTTACTACCTAATGACACACCCTGGATGACAAGAAGACAGTTAAGCCCTAAGCTACTTTTCGGTTGTCACGAAATGGTCTGGAGTGGTGAGTTACTACCTAATGACACACCCTGGATGACAAGAAGACAGTTAAGTCCTAAGCTACTTTTCGGTTGTCACGAAATGGTCTGGAGTGGTGAGTTACTACCTAATGACACACCCTGGATGACAAGAAGACAGTTAAGTCCTAAGCTACTTTCGGTTGTCACGAAATGGTCTGGAGTGGTGAGTTACTACCTAATGACACACCCTGGATGACAAGAAGACAGTTAAGCCCTAAGCTACTTTTCGGTTGTCACGAAATGGTCTGGAGTGGTGAGTTACTACCTAATTTCACACTCAGCGTGACAGGGAAAGAGTTACGCACTAAGCTACTTTTCGGCTGTCACGAAATGGTCTGGAGCGGTGAGTTACTACCTAATGACACACCCTGGATGACAAGAAGACAGTTAAGCCCTAAGCTACTTTTCGGTTGTCACGAAATGGTCTGGAGTGGTGAGTTACTACCTAATGACACACCCTGGATGACAAGAAGACAGTTAAGCCCTAAGCTACTTTTCGGTTGTCACGAAATGGTCTGGAGCGGTGAGTTACTACCTAATTTCACACTCAGCGTGACAGGGAAAGAGTTACGCACTAAGCTACTTTTCGGCTGTCACGAAATGGTCTGGAGCGGTGAGTTACTACGTAATGACACACCCTGGATGACAAGAAGAGAGTTAAGTCCTAAGCTACTTTTCGGCTGTCACGAAATGGTCTGGAGCGGTGAGTTACTACCTAATGACACACCCTGGATGACAAGAAGACAGTTAAGCCCTAAGCTACTTTTCGGTTGTCACGAAATGGTCTGGAGTGGTGAGTTACTACCTAATGACACACCCTGGATGACAAGAAGACAGTTAAGCCCTAAGCTACTTTTCGGTTGTCATGAAATGGTCTGGAGTGGTGAGTTACTACCTAATTTCACACTCAGCGTGACAGGGAAAGAGTTACGCACTAAGCTAATTTTCGGCTGTCACGAAATGGTCTGGAGCGGTGAGTTACTACCTAATTTCACACTCAGCGTGACAGGGAAAGAGTTACGCACTAAGCTACTTTTCGGCTGTCACGAAATGGTATGTAGCGGTGAGTTACTACCTAATTTCACACTCAGCGTGACAGGGAAAGAGTTACGCACTAAGCTACTTTTCGGCTGTCACGAAATGGTCTGGAGCGGTGAGTTACTACGTAATGACACACCCTGGATGACAAGAAGAGAGTTAAGTCCTAAGCTACTTTTCGGCTGTCACGAAATGGTATGGAGTGGTGAGTTACTACCTAATGACACACCCTGGGTGACAGGAAGAGATTTGCGCACTAAGCTACATTTCGGCTATCATACATTGGTCTGTAGCTGTGAGTTACTACCTAATTTCACACCCTGGGTGGCTAGAAGAGATTTTAAACATTTTGTAATATTTTCTAGTAGTTAAGACCAAAAAGGTCAGTTTCGTTTTAAATTATATTGTAATTTAGGTTGTTAAGTAATGATAAAATGTTATAAAAAGTATTATACGAATTCTGAAAATCTATTGTTTCTATCATCAATATTTTCAGCTATTATATTTCAAATAATAAAAAAAAAAACAGCACCTTTAAATTGGGATCCTATTAATCCAAACTGCGTTTTAAACAGGTATTCGAGCACATCCTTAAATGTTAGCATTCGTTTTTCACTTGTTGGGCGATTATCAAATAAAATAAGACATTAAAGAAGCCAGCAGCTTAAGTAAAATTCCATTTTTATGATATTATCAAATGCTATTTTTGAAATAGTTGCAATCTGTAACTTTAACCTTTAATTTGGACTTTACAATTTTTAAAGAAGATTTTATATGTAATTCAAGATTTTTTTGAATTTTTATCAGGTCCTTGCCTCAAAAATGTTTATAAATAAATATTTTTTGTACATATTAAATATATATTATGTGTAATTCTAATTGCATCACTCTAGTTGCTTACGGTTCATATTGAGAAAATAACTGTGTTCTGAAGCTTATGAAGTAAAGCATCTTATGCGAACTCCTTATAGGCAGCTCTAATCTATTTTAAGCTCAAATGTATCGATACCGTATCGAGTGTACTTATCTGAGGAATTTAATTATCTATCCATTAGTTCTAACCAGCTGTGAACAACTTTTCAGAATTTACAGTATTTTTCTTTACCATCTACCCTTTACGGTTAATAGAGTTTAGCAATAACATCAGACAAAGCTCAATATAAAATCTGTTTATAAATATAGTGCATTGCTTATTTATTATGCAGACTATAGTTGTAGATACAATAAAACCATTCTAAAGCAATGCATTTTTCAGACCTTTTCTCCATTCACCTTAGGCAGGTTGGAGTTATGATTTTATTTTACAAAAGTTTCACAACATTAACTAAACTAGAGAATATGACCTTGTATTGTAAATTTAGTTAACATTTACTGAATAAAACCACGTAAAAGTATGTTTTTCCTACTAAACAAACAAAATGAAAAAGAAACTTAAAATTATTTGATTTTAACTTTTTCTTAACAATTATTATTTTTATAAAAAGCCTTATACTAATATTATGAAAACAAATATAAGAACTTAATATCTATTAAATTATTTTAAGAACAATAATTGTCACACAACACTAGTTAAGTTGAATAAATATAACTATTATTCAACTTTAAGCATTTAGAGACTGATGATGTTAAACAGGATTTATTGATATCAGCAATGTATCTTCCCACAGCTCTAAAGCTGGACGTACCTATAATTAAACTTTCTCGCCTTTTTGACAATATTTGATATAACAATTACTCTTTAAACGCCACTAACTAGCCAATGGGTGATTTTTTTATGTGTAATAAATCAAATAAAAGCCTTATTTACACACTTAATGTGATCACATGTCTAATTAGATATTTTGTTTGGAAGTAATAATATGAACACTATAACACAAATACACGTTATATAAGTTTTACTAATAGTCAATTTAGTTTATAACATGTAAATTTAATATGGTTTTAACGACATATATAAGTATGTCTAGAAATGTATTCTTTCGCAAGGCAAGTTAAATGCGTTTTCCACTACAAGTTTCTTCAATTAATTTTAACTTTCTTCTTTTAATTTTCTTCAATTAATTAAATTAAACAACATATACATTTTTGTTTAATCGAACACAATTTCTACTTTTAAATATATTTGTGGGTATGATTTTAGTATAAAAATAAGTATAAACTTAACCAGGTACAAAATGATTATATAATTTGTATAATAATTATGAAAATGTTTAGCACTAAATAAACATACGTAATATATTTTCCATATATTTACAGATATTAGAGAGGCTGCAAAAATGCATGAAACATTTTTTTATTTGTTATAAAATACGCACAGGTCTATGAATGTATACCTACACAGTAATTACACTTACATTCAAATACTCACAGGTCTATGAATGTATACCTACACAGCAATTACACTTACATTCAAATACTCACAGGTCTGTGAATGTATACCTACACAGTAATTACACTTACATTCAAATACTCACAGGTCTATGAATGTATACCTACACAGTAATTACACTTACATTCAAATACTCACAGGTCTATGAATGTATACCTACACAGCAATTACACTTACATTCAAATACTCACAGGTGTATGAATGTATACCTACACAGTAATTACACTTAAATTCAAATACTCACAGATCAATGAATGTATACCTACACAGTAATTAAACTTACATTCAAATACTCACAGTTGTATGAATGTATACCTACACAGTAATTACACTTACATTCAACTACTCACAGGTCTATTAATGTATATCTACATAGTAATTACACTTATATTCAAATACTCTCAAAGCCAAAAATAAGTAAACCCGTCACAAAGTGACACTGGAGACGCAAACATTATTGTGTTATCTCATTGAAACTAACTAAACAATAAAAAAATAGGCTCTTTATTCTGAAATAAAGATGTTTTAATATTTTATTGAATTATGACACCGAAAGACGAGTTAAAATTAATTGAAGAAACTTATAGTGGAAAACGCATTTACCTTGCGAAAGAATACATTTCTAGACTTACTTATGTATGTCGTTAAAACCATATTAAATTTACATGTTATGGATGTGAGGAAGTAAAAACCATCCCACCATAAAAATCCAAACAAAATTTTAAACATATCAGGTAATTGTTATATATAGTTGGTATTTATTAATGGAATTTTGTTGGGAATAATTAGTTTGTCCAAACTATTAGCCTTTAATTAGATTTACTTTTAGTAAATTTTTAAGGAATGCCTGACGTGTAGTTTGTTTAATCGTGAAACCGTAATATAAAAAACAAATATTCCTATTTAAAATGTATCTTACAATAATAAAAGAATTAAATAAGTCGAGCAATCATAATTCAACTTACCTTATTCATATTATTTGATAATACTGCGAACAGCATATTCCATAATATACAGTTTTATGTGCAACCAATAGGCAAATGTCCCATTGCAAGTAATCATCAGATATCTCTCTAATTTCAGGTAATGTGATATTACAACCCGTAATTAGGTCACCATGGTTACCAGTTATTAGGTCACGATCCTATTTCATTTCTAATAAAGCCGTTGTTCACATTCCAAGATTGTTTCATTTATGTAAACGTTTTACTACCCAGCATGCTTTATTCATTAAGTTTGAATTAATGTTTTCTAATGAGTCAATGTAGTTATTGTTTTATAAAACTATTTTGTAATAAATTAATTGGATTTACTTATTACAAGATATTTGTTGGACCAGCTTATTTATTGGATTTTTAATTCTTGGAACTAGTTACATAGAAGCTGGGTTTTGAGACTTAGCTAAATTAAACATTTTTATATAAATTCTATCACAACATTTTAACAATGGTTACATAATTTTTTGGAAGTTTAAAATAAATTGAAGATAGTGGGTTGCGTTAGCTTTTAATATTCATTATGGGTTGATAAGGTATTTTTTAGTTGTTAATAAGTACTTATTACTAGTTTAATAATGTGTATTTAATAATTATTTTTCAATAACAGGAGTAACTAATCTCCTTTGATACCTTTATCTACCTTTTCTCATAAAGTAGACATCAATGAGGGAAAATTATTAATATTAATAATAAGACATAGTGGGGGATGGGGATGAGTATATTACAAGTAAATTATTACTGATAAAAATTTGGCCAGAGTAGGAACATAATATTACTCTTTGGATTAATTTTCCACTGGCTCTTACTAATAGAATAACGTACTTGCTAATTTTATGTGTTCAAACAATTCCTCAAAGACACTTTTCCAGTCATAAAAATTTACAAAATATTGCTACCTTTAATTTATATCATAGCTTAATCTACTTACGTATATAACATGCTTTCTATAATTTACAGGCTAGGACAACATAAACGATTTTGTACTATATATAGTACAAAATATATATCTTTATAAACTTATTGATCTAAGAACTCTCAATATATCCATAAAAAATATAAACTTTATTATAATTAAAAATAATTGACTATTTAGGCATTATTTACTGGCATCTTTTATACTGATAGGATCAGCAAAATTGATCAAAACAAAGTTGGAACAAAACAAAGTCCACCTGAAAACATTTACCTTTAGTTCATTGTTAAACAAAAATACAACATGTCATTGTACTTCAGTCAAGTTAAAAGGTTGTTGTTTGAATAAAGGTATCCCAACGGTGGTTTGCACTCCCAAAGCAATCTCATGTCTGTAAGTCTGTCACCGAAAACGTATTTATATCTTTATATAGGATTGTCTATTAAGACTTAATCCTCAGTAAATAAACATAGAACAATATTGTCTTGTTTATGATCACTAATTTATCGATCAAAATGTTGCAGATATTTAATACTTAATTTGCTTTTTCCAGCTGTAAAATAGCTTAAATTATACAGTTATATGGGTGTATTAGACGTAACTTATACTACATGAGTATGTTTATAAAAATATATGTCCGTACGGTATGGGTGTAATTGTATATAATATATGATACAAAATATATGAAAATTTTTCCCCTTAATTTCATAAGTGAAGTACACAAGTAACACAATATTTTAAAATATGTTTTAATTAGCATAATACATGTTGGTACAAATACAGTACAAGTGAACGTCACACAACATTAATATATTACAATATAAGCACAAAACAGTAAGGTACCATATTATTTGTGCATTTTGTACTTGTATTGTAATATATTTTGGATTTTGTGCTAGTATTGTAATATATTTGTGTTGCATGACGTCACTTGTACAATATTTTAAACTAGTATGTAAAGGTGTTTCAGACTTCATAACCAGGTAGGAAACTAGATCTTCAATAGTAAAATTGAAATGAGTTTCTTTTATATTCAATAATAAAATAACTATTATTTACAAAAGTTCAATCTAAAATAGCATGCCAATTTTAGCAAAACATTTTGTTTACTTTATTAAGTATTAGTACAAAATACTGACTAGGGTTTTATGTACTACTAGGTACATATAAAAAAATTTCTAACATCATATTAAGTTACCAAATTAGTTTTTTAAACTTAGAATACAAAGACTATTAGACTATATGAATTTCAACAAACTTAATATAAAAATAAGCGTAATTGAATGTAAGTTTCCGAACAACCAATTACTGCAACACTTAGCTTAAATTAATAAAAGTTATCAAACTTTGCAATTGTTACCTGTACTGAAGAAAACGCATTACATATTTTCACACCTTTAAGTTTGTAATTTATGTCCAATCTATCACTTATTAGTTAAACACAAACAAAAGATAAACTGGTTAGTTGTTGCCAAACGTTACATTTGCTTGAATATAATATGTAACATCATTTGAACTGATAAGTAATATTGTATATTAACTAAAATTATTACTCAATTTAATTATTATTAGGCCCTGCTATTTACCTGTCAAGACTATCAAAACCATTATCTGTGTATCTAGGTTGTTTTAAAACTACAATCGGAAGACTACAGACCAGATCTTTGATTATACATTTAAAACAATTACGAGTTTTTATTATATATATATATATTAGTCTCATTTATATTGAAAAGAGAGCGCACCAAATCGGTGTTTGTGAAAATGGATATTTTAAGCATCGAACTGCTACTCAAAACTCATGAGCATTATCTCACTGATATACTATTTGTTAATATACGACCTAGTTAAATACGATCAATCCATCTCTTATGGATTGGAAGGGTGCAATTGTTGTTTAGTCTCTTCGGGCGTAGATTTATGGCACAACACCAATGCTGTGCGCCCTATTTTCAAAATTAATGTGACTAATATATATATATATATATAATAAACCTGATAATTGTTTAAAATTTATATCAAAGTTCTGGTTTGTAGTCTGAAGATTGAAGTTTTAAGAAAACCTAGATACACAGACAAAGGTTTTCAATGGTATTGAGACATGAAATGAAACGAAATGAAACAAAGTGAAACGAAATGATACAAAATGAAACGAAACGAAACGAAATAAACCGAAATGAAACGAAATGAACCAAAATGAAACCAAATGAAACGAAATGAAATGGAATGTAATTGAATGAAATGGAAAGGATTGGAATGGAGTGGAGTGGTGAGGAGTGTAGTGGAATAGAATGGAAGGGAATGGAATGAAAAAAAGTGTTATTTAGTTATGCAAAGTTAGGACAACTAGGTCCTCTCTTCCACTTAACCTTAACCATAATTGAAAGATAGAGAGCAAGGCATAATAATAATTAACCTTGAATCATTTGAATTATCTCTAAATAATATCAAAATACTACGTCTTAATGAAATTATTGTTTATAGAAAAGTTCAATATATCCTAAGATAGTTCAATATATCCTGCAGATGGTATTTAAGCAGAATATTTCAAGTCTAAACCTGTTATGTACTTGCTAGCCGCCCCTTTTCAAGTCTACAATTTAAAATAATAAAAGAAACCATTCCCCATATCACTACATCCTTAGCTTACAGTGTCATTCTTAGTGGTTGCTTTAGTTTACAATACAATTAATATTTGAATATTGATGTTTGTAAATACAAAAACACTACCAATAGTAATCGTGTTCAAGTTTTTTGTTCGTATTTGTTACCATATTACTTATTATTTATAAAGGAGACGTACTCTAGCTATTAGTGCATCCAACATTGTAATAGTAAAATATTTATTTTAAGGTGAAAAAGTGTTTGATTCTTTAGTAATTTGTCATAGGCTTTTTATTATTACTCATGACTAACTTAGTTCTTATTTACGTCACTTTATTTAAATAATGTTACACCTAAAATGAACATATTCATGAATTATATAGTTTGCAGCAGTGTCTATCTCATAAAGTATACCTTTTATCAATGCTCCGGACCGTATTACAGAGAGTTTTTGGCAAAAGAATAAATAAGAAGATTCACGTATATTTTGTCGCTAGGGCTTTTAGTTCGATAAACACTGAAATGATGATTTACCTAAAATAATAAAATTAGAATGTTTGTATTTCATTATTGATTATGTAATGAATACCGCTATTATTCATTATTAAGACATATATGACAGATATATGGGTAAATATGAGGTGTGAATGACTATAGTCTTTGTTACTAACTAAGGTCAACTATTTCTTGGAAAGATCCATTTATCAATAGTCAGGGTAATAAGCACCCAAAAGCTTTACGTTAAATCAGAACCACATAGTATTAGTCTAAGCTAACAGGTCTAATAGTCACTTTATTTTCTTTACACCATATCCAATACGTGACTACCACCCAATAACACCCCTGACTTATTTGAGTCTCGGTCTATGGCAACTATTTAGTTGCCACCATGTCGGTATTAAGAGGACCAAGCATAGAACCTATCGCTTACAATGTCCACAGCACTTTGTTCCCAAGTAGCTGGGCTACAGAACTGCACTACTAGTACCGTAATATTACGAAATAAGTGATAAATATAAAAAAACTCAAATGAAACAATATAATCCAGTAACTTGTGCATTAGCAGTTCGATTAAAAGGAGTTAAAATACAACAATTAAAGTCTTAACTTATGTCAAGAAACAGATCCCACAAAATGATAATAATACATCTTTAAGGGTTTCATAATCACATAATGATAGGGTCTTCTAACGGAAATCTTTGACTGTAAACTCTTTTGAGAACAGTTTATGTAAGATACCATCAACCACCCTCCACTTGCGGGTGTCAAGTTTCAGGATCAAGACAAATCCTTTAAACCTCTTGGAAGTTGTTATAGACACTTGTGTAACTTTGTATTGCAAGAGGGATCTAATACCTCAGACACATTGTTGTTTTACGGTAGCTCATTCCAGATAATACTATGAGTGTTTTACTTCATGTTTTTATAATGCATAGTACACATGGGCTTTTATTCTTGTTCTCTTCTATTCAATAAAACAGCATGGTTAAAATATAATTATAAATAACATTTTTCAATTAAAATTACTATTTACCGTAGAAAAGCTGTTAAAATTTCCTGTGTCTCAATATTTCATATAAATGATGACTTACAACCGTTATAGATTCGTTTACAACCAATAAACAAACAATACTTGTAAAAATATATGTGTAGGAAAAAGTAATAAAATATTTATCATATATTATTATTTATATTTGAGATGCCGACACACCTTGTTCTTTCTTTTCAGGGCTTTTATAAAGTACTAGCTGTACCCGCCCGCTTCGCCGTTTATAATATTGAGTTTGATTTAGAACCTAATAGCTCAAAGAATTCGAGCTTTTTTGCTTCTTCTACCAATATTAGACTTTTTAGGAGGCATGTCATGAAAAGTAAACTGAAATACAAATAATTATTTATTTTTTATTTTCACGTTTCACCACATGTTTTAATTACCGAGGAAAAAAGGTCAATACCAAATACAGATCACCTGATCAAGTAAAAGAAGTGTGTGCTACACTCTCAAGGTGAAATGTAGAACTACAATAAATCAAAACATATACAGTACTGTTGTTGTGAGAACTTCAATCTGCTTATGGCATGTGAAACTACATTAAACCACACAGTCATATGTTTTTGTAAACAATTCAGATTCTCCATTTGAATAACATGTGATCTTTAGGAGCCCGTGGGGTGGGACCCTGTGGACGGATCTGCATCAAACTTCACAGAAACCATCTCGGGAGTTTACAGGTCATGGCGATCGGTTGGATGGTTTGGCAGCGCATTAACTTCAAACATGACGTTTATATATATATATATATATATATATATATATATATATATATATATATATATATATATATATATATATACAAACATCCTCTTTTATAAATATAGATTATAATGGAATGTGGGATGAGTATGGATGACCTATATAGTCTTTTACTAACTGAGTTCAACTTAGCCCATAAAGAACCATTTAATAATATAATTATGCTAAACAACCTACAGAGATAGAGTATTAAAAAATGATTGATGAGAGTTTCAAAGCAAATTTTATAATAAATTATATTAAACTAACTTTGGTGAACCACAATCTTCTACGAATAATAATAACTTTATTTTCTCACGCATTGCTATTACGATACACCAAATAAACGGTGAAATATAATTAATTTTATATTATAAAACACTAAGTATTACTGTTTAAATTTCACAGTTAAATCAATATATATATATATATATACAAATGTGGAAGGATTTAATAAAAGTTTACATTTCATTTCATAATAATCGTATCTGTAGTTTTGGATGTAAAATATAATATTGAAATGGACCATATTCTAGAAGTAAAAATTGTTTTAGTATATGATTATTCGTATATGTTAACATCTTCAGTATAGTTTCACGTTTTATTATAATAGACCGAGTGAATAAAAACAAGTAAAGAGTTTACTCCTACTTGTATAGAGTAAATAATCTAACTCATGTGATAGAACTTAAGTATTTACTTTAACTTGTTAGTAAACACTCGTGAGTAAAGTATACCCTCAAATTCAGCTGAAATTCATGTGATTAAAGGAAAGTACATACTTTTGTGTCAATTAAATACTATAGCATTTAGCAAGGCTGCCCTATCCCAGTTGTCACACTGGTGCAAGTTTGCCCACACTCGTCTTCATTGCTTGTGTACAAATATGGCTGCGTTTATCAACATACGCCATGACAAACAATATAAATATAGACAAAATATCCTTCCAAATTATGATCCAAGATACATGAATAACCCAGGTTTTCAGAGTGGTGTTGCGCTCTTGATGTAGAGGTAGTGTCTGTAAAGCATATGCAAATATTTTAGACCGTATAGTGGAGAAATCACCAAATCGGATACAATTTTCGTCAACCCCTGAGTACATGTTAGCAATTCAATTGGTTTGATTCAGTGGCATTTACATAAGTTTTTTCTTTATTGCAGAATTCGTGTTGTTAAATAATTGTTTAGCTGACACACTTATTTCTTTTCCAGTGTTCCGTGAGAAGTTTTCTTCAAGTATTTTCCACGCCATTTCCTTTTCCATTAACACATTTGATAATATTTATTTACTCAAAACAATCTAAATGTCCTTTAATAAAGATACAAGAATTGCTCGGGTGTCTCACACACACCATTATTATCGATATTATCCATGCCTTACGCACTGCAACAAACTGTGAGGTAAAATACTTGGAGTGTGAAATCACATACGTAACCTCTAAAAATGTCAAAAATGTAAGTTTGTAGTTTAATCACCTGATGTCACGAGTATTTATTTACAAGTATTTGCAAGTAAAGTGAATACTCTTTTCCAAACAAGTAAATACAGTACTTGCAAGTAAACCCTCCAACCAGCAAGTAAACTCTTGACATTATTCACACCAATGTTTCAGGGGTATATTACTTGCAAGTATACCCTCCAACCAGCAAGTTAACTCTCGACTTTATTCACACCAATGTTTCAGGGGTATATTACTTGCAAGTATACCCTCCAACCAGCAAGTAAACTCTTGACATTATTCACACCAATGTTTCAGGGGTATATTACTTGCAAGTATACCCTCCAACCAGCAAGTTAACTCTCGACTTTATTCACATCAATGTTTCAGGGGTATATTACTTGCAAGTATACCCTCCAACCAGCAAGTAAACTCTCGACATTATTCACACCAATGTTTCAGGGGTATATTACTTGCAAGTATACCCTCCAACCAGCAAGTAAACTCTCGACTTTATTCGCACCAATGTTTCAGGGGTATATTACTTGCAAGTATACCCTCCAACCAGCAAGTTAACTCTCGACTTTATTCACACCAATGTTTAAGGGGGTATATTACTTGCAAGTATACCCTCCAACTAGCAAGTAAACTCTCCACTTTATTCACACCAATGTTTCAGGTGTATAATACTTGCAAGTATTTACTAGAGACTTCTTGTTTTTATTCACTCGGCCCATTAGATAAATATTCAATGTTTATACAATAGTACGTAGTTGCAGAGTCTTCTTCACTTCAACATTTAAAAAATATTTTTGAATTTATTCTGTCCGTTTACCTTTAGCTATAATTTATTTTGTCTGTTATACTGTTTGTTATTTACAATGTATACTGTTTTCTTTATCGGGGTTTTACTTTCATAATTCTCAGTATATGTTGTATTTTTCAGCCCACATTTTTATGTTCTTAAAATTCGTTTTGAATAGCAACGGTTTTATAAATATTATACTCATTGAGTTATTTTTTCCCTCAACAGTGTAGTTTGGATTTTAGGATTTTTTTGCATATGTTCCGTTAAATTTAAATTATATTCAGTAAAACCACCACAATTTTCATTTAATTTTGTTAATTTTTAGTCATTTTCCTGGTAGATTATAAAAAATACACATGTTTATAAGTGTTTTCTAAGCAAAGTAAATTTGATAATGACATTTCTTATGAAGTGAAAAGATTAAACTTCAATATGATGTCACACATTACGTATACTTAAAATACAATTTTCGAACACTAAATTGTATTTAGCTTTAAAATAACTTAATTAATTGGTTTGGAAAATCAAAACCATTAACAAAAAAGAATGTGTTCTAGTGTAAACAAATTGAAAAACGAACGTACCAAATATTTTTTTAGTTTAGTAAAATATACAAAATATTTAATATTTACAGTGGTAACAAGTATAGACCTTTTATAGCTTTTGCAATCTTTACGTGTACCTAGTCCATTCGTATTTATTTATCTAGTATTTATGTAATTTGTTCCTGCTTTTCTTAATTTTAGTGTTATTTAATTACAGGTAAAATGAATTATTTGATGTTTTTGTTACATTAAAACAACTCTTTTTATCCTTTGAGTGAAATGTCCTGCTCCAGGTTGGTTGACAGAGTAAAGTTGCTGTTATATAACCTATTCTTATTTCCCTTTATCATTTTGGAGTTTTTAGAGGTCCTGCACTTAACTTGTGACAATATGCTTGCTTTTTTGTGAAATATTGTCTTGTAGGATCTCTGTAGGTTCACCCTGTACAGGTTCAAATATAGAAAATGCTATTAGGTGCGCTACGTGTAATACATTTGTTAACTTTTTTAGTTTTAGCGCTGGTTAAATCATGTTTATTCATTTGAAAAACTAAATTTATCATAGCTGTCTTCAGAAAGCTCTGTTGGTTGGTTAACCTTCCGAAGTTTAATTTGTGGTTATTCATTCACGAGTCCTTTTATATTAGTAGACTACAATTTTTAAAATCTTCGAAGAAAGTTTTCAGTACACTTTTGAGGGCGGTACATTTTTTCGATAACTTGCCTTGATGATAAACTGCTTTAAGGAATATCATTTTTAAACTTTATATTAATAAAACTGCAGTAATATATTCTAATATTGTTTCTTCATTTTCATAAAAGAAGAGGACGATCTCCTTCTTAGCCTTCCTCTGCCCATTCCTCATGGATTATTTATCTGTGTGGGGAACTTATTCAGACAAAGTAAGGGAGAGAACCAGTACATTATAAGATGAACAATGCCAATATATAATACTTCCAATCTAGGCCATATCCTAATCTGTGCTATTGTAACCCAGGTTCAAAGTGCTGAATCCTTAGACCACCCGGCCACCGACTGAGGTTTACTACGGCAGTATGCTATTTCCAATTTCCTCCATATGTCATAATATAAATCATCATTTATTTTGTCTTCCTACTTTTGTTCAAGAAGGGGTAGTTGTTCAACTAATTATATGTACAGTACGAATTGACCTTCGCTACTGCAAAATCCATTAACAAACATATGGCCTCTGATTGTTATGATAAAAATTGTTGGGCCTATTTTTATACTAATTTTATACTCATATTTTGTATACTAGCAGCGTCAGATTCTGTAGGACGATGGTGACCATATTGCGTAGTCTTACAGATATTATGTTGTAACGTTTTACAAAATTCTAAGCACTACGGAATAAAAAAAACAAAAAAAACTTACGTATGTACTACTTAAACGTTAACTAAACTGCAAAAATCCCATTCAGTCTGTTTCATCCAATTATCGAACTATTTTTTACTTGTCTAGTATACAATATAATGACTTCGCTCTTAAAGGAGATCATTTTACATAAAATTTTAAGAATAATTTGGTGATTTTCAAGTATAAATCAAGTAAGTATTGATTCCAAAATCTGAATCTTTTTACTTTTTGGTAAACTTTAAATCTATATCACGTATTCTATACGTGATAGTTTTAATATAGGACAATTGTATTCTAGCATCTAATTAATAATAATGCAAAGAACAAAATAGCCTTAAATTACTTATGAAAAAATCTTTGGAATATGTTTAAATGAATCAAAAGGCAAATATTTTGTTATATATCTTTTCTGTAGGTATTTATTTGATATATTTTTAATTATTTTCCAAATTATCATCTACTAGTGAGATGGTGGTAGACCATAAACCGCAGCACACACGTTAATGGCAGCATTGCTATTGTATATCTCCAGCCGAAGGTCATCTGTGCTGTTCATGATGCACAGGGCGACGTCTCCTACAGCAGCGAAAGATGTGCTGTCAGCATGTAGACGAGCATCTACCAAGGTCGACTGCCTCATCTCCTTCAACTGCTCATCAATCGACTTCTTCAGGTCACTGTCTAGGAACTCTTGGTAGCATGTCTCCCCTGTAAACATGTTACGTTTGGTCACTATTACAAATTTGTTTACTTTGATTGTTGTGTACCTATGAACTTTAACTATTTTCATTATTATACATTCTTTATATTCATCACAATTCCAATGTTACATTTTGTCAATACAAAATCCAATAACAACTGTCAAAATCAATATACTAATTGAGACAACATTAATATGATGGCTCTAGCCAATTGTATTGAAATTAAAAACATACATAACTTACTTTCTCCTTAACAAATGGGACAGTTAAGAATATTCGTTTCTTTTTCCTAAAAATAACATAAGTAGTTGTAGTTTTTTGTAATAATAGAGGTGTAAACACAAACCTGGATTGCAGTTTTCTAGCTTAGTACTGGCTTGGTCATCCAATTCCTTCAATTTATCCAACATTGATTTAGCTTCTTCTTGAAGTGTAGTATCTAGTTTCCATCCTGCCATGCAAGTAGTCACAACCTGTTTTATAGATACATTTTATATATTTTATATGTTTAAAAAAATATTTTTACTGTTTAACATTTAAAAATATTTAAGTTCATGTTATGTATTCTACAACAATCTTTGTACGATTGAAGTTCTAAACATCTTCAATATTCTTTTTGGAATGGTTTAGTTATATTTTAACATAATAAATATGTACAAAATATATACATGTTAAATTATGTAAATACAATTTCTTATTATATTTATTTTGTTTCATATAGAAAGGGTAATTGCGAGTGAGCATGCATTATTTATATGTATAGCAATTCTTGTTTTTGTTTACAGCTATGACAAGTGTATACATTTACGTTAAACGGGTAAACTGAGTGTAGATTGAATTATTTTACTAAGGCCATGAAATAAAAAAAATAAAAATAAAATTCCAAGTGCCAGGAAAATCAAGGAATATAAGGAATATATACCTATCATAGCCTCTTAAACACGTAATTTTAGTGTAAATTTTCTTCTCACAAACGTAATACTTATTTCCGAATTATATCTACAGCAAGTTCGACTGATATACCCAGTATGGAAAGTTTAATTTCAACATCGAATACAACTATTTACCTGTGCTGTTTTAGTAGATAAATGTAACAATAGAACCTAGAGTATTCAATCACCAAAAAACTTGGGCACAAAATATGTTACTATCAGAATTACGCTAGATATCTATAGCTTTTTTAGATTATTACTAGATAAATAGCGTTTTATCTAGTAATAATCTAAAATAATATATTTAATCATGTTTATTCTCATATTACAAATACAGAATGTATGGTTTGAAATACAATAAATTTAATGTAATATTTATTTATTTTTTACCTAAGCTGTATTTATACTTTACGGGTATATGCTTCAAAATAAAATTTATAATGCCTTTAACATCTCATATTTTCTTCCTTGAATTTGTTATTGTAATTGAGTTAGAATATACTTGTATAATTTTAATTATTAAAACACATATGGTAATAATGTGGGTGTGTAAGAGTGTAATAAGTGTAGATGTACAGTGAATTCCTTGTCTTAACTAAGGTTAACTGTTCTTAGAAAAGGATCATTCATTAAATTACCAAATTCTAGGATAACTAAAGAACTTATAAATTTGCGTTAAAATGAACCATAAAGGGATGGCTTAGATCACTTATTGTTAGATTAAAATCAGCTTTCAGCTAACTGGCAAGACTTATATTTTGTTCTTTACCTTACATAACATTCGAACCGTGCCTACCACTCAACCTAGATCCCCTAGACTTCTATATAAGATACTACGTTGATGGCAACCACTGAATGGACGAGCTGTATGCATTAAGAGGACCGAGAATAAAACTTATAGCCTACTATCTCCACAACATTACGTTCGTAAGTAACCCAATTGCACACATTTCTAACAAGCGTCAATGGTAACTCACTGATTTGTTATAAAAGTAAACAACTTACCTCAGCATTTTTCTTCCCATACTCTTTGACATTAGAACTGCTGTTACTTGGTAAGCACTCCTCAAGGTCGTGCTCGGTGAGAAATTCAACAAGGTTACTGTACTCTTCAATGGCTTTGGCAGTCGGGGATTCCACCATCCAAAACTCAATGGCCTTGCCATACTCCTTATTGCATTCATGGGTAATCATATTTATCACAGCGGCCAATCTTGCAATTCGGTCGTACGAATATTGGACCTTTGGACCGTCATCAAAATGAGGGGGACCTCCATGATGTGGGGGTCCTCCGTGATGTGGGGGTCCACCGTGATGTGGGGGTCCACTGTGGTGTGGGGGTCCACCATGATGGGGTTGTCCACCATGTTTAGGTCCACCTTGGTGAGGATTATTTTCGGATGGAGAGGGCTACAAATTAATATACATAGCAATTTACCTTAAAATAATGAAAAAAAACATAGTTAAAATAATGTAATAAATATAAGACAAAACAAAATTAGGTAAAGAAAATAAATAAAGCCATTAAGGAACTTGATTTAACCAATCGATGTCTAGTAGAATATATAAAACGAATACGGAAAACAATAAGTACCAACAGATAACAGAATGAGATTTACACCCGAAATACATAAAGGAAATACATCAGTAAGAATATTTTCAAAAACAGTGCTACAGCGAAGATCTCAGAGAATGAAGAGAGATTGGAAAAAGATAATCAACTATCATAGAAAGAAAACTAGAATGTAAAAGTTGTCCTTTGATGATTTTAAGTTATCTTAAAAGAAAAACTAAATAAAAAAAATAATTTAAGAAAATATGAACTTATATTTTATGATACTTTATCATAAAATCATAGTAAACATGTGTTCTCCTGGAAGTAAACATTTTTAAGGCATTGTGGGGAGTGCTAAAACATTTGTATTCTTTTCTGCCAGTAAAAACCCCTTTTTTATCCTTACTTTTGTTGGGTAATCCTTTTTTCTGCAATTATTAATTGGATTAACATGACTTATGGATACATTAATGGGAGTGGCACGGGAGTACATATTTCATCATACTGTCCGGAAATGAACCCAGGCTGGCAGAATGTCAGAGCTCAGCTCTTTAACTGCACGCACTCTATGAGGTATAACAGAAGTGGTTAGGTAAGTCAATATTACTAAATAACGAGTTGACAATCGAAGTCTGACTCACACTTTATATTTACTTGTTATTTCAAAATAAATCACAATGCAACACACATATATATAGCAAAATACTGGGGCCCCAAGAAAAATCATTTCTCTCTGAAGAGATTAAGTTATTTATGTATTATAGCTGCGATTTTTGTCTAGGACCAAAGTAAAAAATATGTCAATTGTTCTAGATTAAGGCTGTCAATGTTTATCTAACGAAATAAAATGACACATATTTAACTATTAGTAAAAATAGTATATGCTAGTTGATCAAATGTAACTATGTTATCATGCAAGTCAAGATCATACCTTAGCCAGAGCAAAGGCAAAGCAGCAAATTACAGTTGTGGCAAGGCGAAACATGTTCTTATGTATTTTGATATACCTGTAAATATATATACAAATGTAATTATACACGATTTTAGGACGATACTTCAAATAAAATTATAAATAGAAATAAACTTACATGGTGTGCTATATATTACATATGGTTTTTTTTCAACTACCATTATTTTATTTACAATTATATAAAAGCTGCGTCTTACTTTTGGAAAAAACTCTGAAAGGCATTAGATATTAATAAAATAAAAAAATAAATAAAAGAAAACTAAAATAACAAGTGATCTCCTGTCACAAAGCTAGATTCAATTCATAAAGCCATTTAATACCTGCCTCACTTATTCTATTTATGCTAGTTAATCCCCCTGTAAAACAGCGCAAGGGGTACTCTGTAACTATTTGATCCATTGTTAGGATGTATTCCCTACAATCACATGACTGATCTACTGTCAAAGTAGTAGGAAAAAGTTGTGCTGATATTATAATATGATGACAAAATTTCATTATTATTTGAAAAATACAGCAAAGCAATTGTTTTGTCCAGTTGACATTTAACGCTCTTGATACCTCAATATAGAAGTTCCATGGACATTCAACATTAAATTCCAACAAACAATTATTTCGTATGATATACATTTTGTATAAACCTCCCATTTCCTTTGAAATAATTAAATATTTATAGATATTTCAAAATAATTGGTTTTAATTTTGGATTCGATTATCTTATTAATAGTTGTCATTAAAAGTTAATAATTTTTAAAATTAAAACAAAATTAGGTCTTTTGAGAGTACTATTATAGGAATATCAAATATTTATGCACACAAAACACTATTTTAATATTTTGCATTTCAATGCATACATTTTATTGCGTATAAAACAAATGAGTTGCTGTTTTATAAATTAGGATAAAATATATTCTAGTTTGTAAAACTTTCTTTTTATAAAACTGCCTTACTTTTATATTGTAAATCCACTCCCACCATACTAAAATGTATTAGACATTTTATTGAAAATCGATCCATCCAATTTCACTACTTCTTTAAGCTAGAAAGATATAAATATTTATATTTAGTTATTGTCTTTCAACTAAGTAACAAGTAAATAAAATAAAGGATTCTTTTAACCAAATACAGTAATGAACATAATAACGTGTTGTACCTATTTAAGAAAAATTAAACAAAATTACGTAGGGGTACCATGTGACTCAAACTCATAGTCATCCATTGTTGATTAGTATAATATCAAATAGAGGACACCCCTGCACGCTTCGTACAACAATTTCATTAGTAAAATTACTCATATCACCACGGTCGGAAGGCCTTGGTAAATACTACGTTTGCCTCACTACACTCTTGACACATTGGCAGTCGTCTTTGGCCTGCGATTACATTAGTACATCACCTTGTTTAACAGTACTATTAAAAGTAAAAAAAACCAAAAACAATAAGCAGTAAAGTTTATGTTTCTTTGCTCTTTTGAGCTAATCATAAAAACATTGTTAGGTTTCTTAATGTGATATAAAAGGGTTATTTTAAGGGCTATTTATAAGGACATTTTGAAAAGTAATTTTATAATGAACATCAATTTTACAACATCAGCAATCCCTCTGAATTCCCAATCCATCGAAATTAACGGAAACATTATGTCGCACTCTTATGATTAACAATGGGTTGTTATGACGCAAGACAATTAGACGGTTTAATATCAGCACCAAAAATACAAATATTTTTCAAAAGTAAACTTTATGGAGACAATTTGTTACTGTGTTAATTACCCTGCCAATTAAAAGAGCAGAACATAATTAATTATTCTGGGAAATTCGGCCGTAGTCTAGATATTTCTTTACATATATGAAATCCATTTTACCGTCCTTGGTTCTTAATATATTCAAGCTATACAAACCTTTTCTTAGCTCAATTTTTTATAGGGCCCAATAATATTATGAAAATAAATATACGAAAAACATTCCATAATAACATCTGTTATATCAGTTTGAAACTATTTTGTAATAAATGAGGAATTATATAAATAATATATCTACAAAAAAGATATCGTCAGATAGTAACTAAGCAGGTTTATTCATGTTTGACTTACCTCAGCAAAAGATATCACCTTGTGAGAGATTGGACCTGGTTATATACTGGTAAAGTTGGCGTGGCACTAACGAGGTGGAGAAGACACGTGTCAACTGGTGTCAGAAAGTGTCAGTGTGAAGGAGGAGCCGATGGATTCTGTAACCACAACGGCACGAACTTCACATCTACTTCAATAATACGGCCTTGACTCACAGCAGACCAATGTGTATTTGTTAAAGGCCATTGTACATGTTTTGATCAATGTTATTTTAAATAAATAAAATGTAGCAGTACAATAATTCTTCATCTCACATTAAAAAATGTATTGGCGATTTGTTAACGTATCCTACATAAATTATTTATTAAATGAGAAAATGTTTGTTTCCCATCCATACATAAAATACAACAACATAAAAATATCCTTCCACACTGAATAAAATTATTTCGTAACTTACTAGTCTTAAACATAAATTTATTCCTCATATTTTAGCAACGTTATGTAATAATGAAAGGAGGTTTAACTGTACAGCCATTAGTATGATTACAGTAATTGCTGAATATTAAATGTTGAGTTGTTCATCACTTTAATATATTATACGAAGCTGAAACAAAACGAAGAATTAATAAGATAATGATCGATATCGTGAACAGTACCTATTTTTTTAACGAATTGAACAGTAACTAGAAGCTCTCATTTTGATCGAGATTAACTTACTAGTATAACATCGATTTTTAGAATTAGTTTCTATAAACTAAGAACATATTTGATGAGCACTGAGCTGCTGACTCGACGAAGTTACACACAATAGGTACTACTTCAATAATAAGAATTGGCGTAGTCATTTCACAAATCATTACAATAATTATACGTTCAAATAGCTTTTCAAATGTGTAAACAATGCCCCAAAGTGAAATACGCTCAAATCGCTCGTAATATTTTCACATAACAATTTAGAAATTCGCTGTTATCTACTAAAAGAAAATAATTATAAGAAATAACTTAAAAGTAAACAATTATTAAAAAAAGTTTTAAACCAGAAAAATAATCAGAATATTACTTAAACATATGTAAACAGTAACATTTGTTGATTTTAAAAATATATATTTAAAAATAAAAATGATTAATTTACTTAATATTTTAATGTTTATAAAACTAAAAAAAATACCCTAGAAAATTAAGTACACCGATCTATTTGGAGAAAAACTAAAACAATATTTGGAAAAATATCGTAATTTCAGGATAACTTAAACATTTACATTTAACAATTAGTAGATATATAATATCAGTTTTAACAATAAAACTTGGATATAATATTATTACATGATTATGCGGTATGAAAATGAAACAATCCTTGTAATACAGAAATAGCAATAACATAAAACGAATAAAATAAATAAAACAACGTTTATGTGCACACAAATTACAATACTGTTGGTAGTGGTAATGAAATAATTTAACACTATAAAGTGTTTATTGAAAAATAGCACGCACATAAAATAGTTTTAAAGATTTCAACGATGGTTCAGGTTAAATAGTCCATGATTAGATAAAATCTATTTAAATATATAAGTGGGTTCACCATTTAGGCTTACTAGTGTAATAAATATAATAATAACTATAATTAAGTACCCTTTTTCAGTTTTTAAGATAATACATGACTAGTCTCAGCTCATAGGCCATCTTCAGATTGTATATAATATAACCTATCAGAAATGAATAATAGGTTCATTTCTTATAGGTTATATTATTTACAATCTGAAGATGGCCTAAGAGCCGAAACTGGAAATGAATTATTACAATACAAATAAACGTCACACAACACAAATTTATTACAATATAAGCACAAAATGCACAAATATATTACAATACAAGTACAAAATACACAAATATTATGGTGATCGATTTCGGTGAACTACGCTCACCATAATATTTGTGCATTTCGTACTTGTATTGTAATATATTTGTGCATTTTGTGCTTATATTGTAATAAATTTGTGTTGTGTGACGTTTACTTGTATTGTATATATACCAACACGTATTATGCTAATTAAAAACCCACATGTATTATTATAAAAACTGAATAAGGGGTACATAATCATAGTTACTATTCAATTTTAAATCTCTTTAATTACTAAAAACAAAAGAAACAATAGTCATTGCATTGTAGTTAGATTTTTAAATTTGTTATTCAGTTAACTACTGATTGGCCCAACATATTTTTATCTTCAACATACTTAAATTCTTCTTTTCAATTATATTGATTTTATAATGATAAGTTGTGAATGAAAACGGTCTAATAAGGGGATATATTTCTAATGAGTATGTAAAGGGAATAAGTGTTTTTTATGTTATTTATAGCCAGCATATTAATTCTTTCTACTGTAATAATAATTATATGTAACAAGATAAACAAACATCTATCTATAAATGAAATGTCCATAACTTATTGTAAAGGTATTATACTACCGAAATATGCTTGAGTTATATTTCAAGCAAATAAATCTTGAAAATATGTGAATGTCTCATTATAAATCGAAACATTTGATGTGATTCAGTTACCTTTTGCATGTATACACCTTCAGGATAGTAATTAAATAAATGTTACCATCAAATCCCAAATTATACTTGTGATTCTGCTACACATAGTGCATGCTAGTTTATATCAATCTTACGTTCCGTAATATACACATTCACGACAATACTTTAAATTTACGCTAGATTACGGAAAACGTTAATGTTTTAGCTTGTGGAAAAACTCTATATTGTTATTTTATGTCCTTTACTCATTATTTTTTTACGTTGTATAAATGAATACACTAATTAGGAACTTACTGTATTCAATAATCTTCATTTATAAAGGAATACCCAATAAAAAACACCTAAATTTCAAGTTGATCATAACCGGAACTCTTCCGGATAATGTCATATACCTGGCAGAGTTGTTTTTTCGCTCTCGTGAGATTACGTTTACTTCATTGTGGATACTTAATAAAAAAAGCCAACCTTCCACGCACATGTTTTGTGAAATGTACGTCAATGATCGCGTACAAAGATAGTATAAACGGTGTTTATATTAACTTATCCAAATTATCTTATTAATGTTTATTGGAACTACCAATGAGGGAAGCGAGAATTTGACTTCCGATTTGACTGATAGGAGAGATTCAGTGGCCGAGTAGTCTAAGACGTCAGAACTTTGAAACTGAGTTAGAGCTAGCGTAGGTTCCAACTCTGGTATTGACTGTTAGTTTTTACCAGTGACATTGGCCTTGCACTCTAGGCTACTAGTTCTCCCACTTACTGTGTCCGATTAAGTTCCCAGCACATATAAATAGTCTACGGGGAATAGGAAGAGTAAGTTTAAAAAAGGAAAATGGCCCATAAAAAAAATTCTAAACAAAATGTATAGGTGCTCCCACCAGTGAAATAATCACATTATAAAGACTATTATAAATCATCATAATTGTCTTTAATACAGTTAAAACATTCATTTTTCTAGTCATCCCCATCGAATGTAAATACTAACGGCAGTGAGATATTTTTAGATTGACTAGTACTAATTAATTATTCATGAGCCCACCTAAACCACATGTAGACGTATCCGACGAGGTACTAAGCACAACACCTGTGAGTGAT
Organism: Stictocephala bisonia; assembly: GCA_035578905.1. Classification (NCBI taxonomy): domain Eukaryota; kingdom Metazoa; phylum Arthropoda; class Insecta; order Hemiptera; family Membracidae; genus Stictocephala; species Stictocephala bisonia. The sequence continues at coordinate 312,411 of JAQJVL010000678.1, read as the reverse complement.
ATTGTCTCACTTTCGTTACTTAGTAGCAGTTTCCACCCTTGTTTTGTTATATAATACATTTATAGTACTCATAGTAATTATATAATTACATAAATATATAATTACTATGAGGTCAATTGAGTGAAAGTATAAAAATAAAAAACATAATTACTAGCCATATAACATTTAAAAGCAGGACTGGAATATTTGCAACAAGAAGGTACATATTTAACGACAAATTAAATAAATATATGTTATATAAATGAAATATGTACAAGTCTGTTCAATTTTTCAGTATTTTATTTATTTATATAAGTATTTTAGTTTTAACATAAATTATGTCAAATAACAGTTCAAAGGGTTGTGGAAGCAGACACCCCAACGTGGAAGCAGACACCTCAACGTGGAAGCAGACACCCCAACGTGGAAGCAGACACCCCAACGTGGAAGCAGACACCCCAACGTGGAAGCAGACACCTCAACGTGGAAGCAGACACCCCAACGTGGAAGCAGACACCCCAACGTGGAAGCAGACACCCCAACGTGGAAGCAGACACCCCAACGTGGAAGCAGACACCTCAACGTGGAAGCAGACATCCCAACGCAATTATTGCTGTATTCTGGTCTTCCAACTATCGAACGTTTTTTATGTAATGATTATTTCAAGTTAAGCTAAAAGTAAAAAGAGGAAATTAAACAAATTATGTAATAATATATGAAAAAAATAAATATATTGTTTTAAAAAATATATATTACAAGAACACAATAAATATTACAAAGAAATTCTCGATATTGTTTGATATCTTGTTTGTTTATAATTCTTGTTAATATTTATGTGTGGTATTTATATAAATAGCTATAACTATCTTAACATATTATTCAATAAACTATACAATGATGCAGTAGAATAATCTATTGCTTACTATAAATATTAATATATTTTTAATCTTACATATTTACGTAATTTAATAAATACTTTAAACAAAGTAAAAACGATGAACTGAGGTAACTACAGATACTTTCGTATTTTAAATAAATATAGTTTGTTCCTTTAAATGCATTATAGCAGAACATTAAAAAAGATTCATGACAATTGAAAGTTTTTAACCTAAAGGCTATTAAGCTTAAGCAGCCATTAGTTAAAGAAACAAAAAGAAAGCTCCATTAGGACTACTTTTGTGATAATGGTGCTAAAGGTTCTTTTAATGGCATCATTTATTTTTCCAGGGAGAATGTGAGTAATTTGCCGGTGGTTGTAGGGATCTTCTGTTAGTATAGTCTATTAACAAATTTATAGTTCATGAGTACTGAGTTTGATTCAAATAAACAGTGTGAGACCTATAACGTATATATTTTAATGTTTTAACTCGTTGTAGCTTAAATATTAAACACAATGTATGTTTAACACATAAACATTTTATTTCTTAACAAACTTTCAATTTTATATTTTTGATTAATAAAACTGCATATATATATTATATTAAAATAAAAAATTTACTAATAAGCGGAAACAATTTACCACTGTGTTATGTTATCTTCATGTTTCTAAAAATTGTTTAAACAAATTAACCACTAGAAAATATTATTTTCTTTAGATGTTTAATATATCTGGCATGATATTATCATGTTTATAATACACATACGTGTATAAAAACTACTCAGCTTCAATTACTTATCAGATGAGTAAGTGATGATGATGCAGTATTTGCTGAAGCTGCTAGTTCAACGGTTTTGTTATTGACAAGACAACAAAGTTAGGAATTCCATCAATCTTCCTCCTCCCACTATGGGGTGTTTGACTGATTTAGGTTGCTTGTATCAGAGTTGGAATATTACAAACATCCCCTAAATCGTTGAATTATAATTTAAATAGAAACCATTAAAATGTGGGTTATTTTATTTTTCTATTTATTCACAAATCTTCCATGACCAATCACCATTTGCCTTAATCTAGGAACAAATTAACCTTGTTGATAAAAGTTTGTAGTATTTGCTTTTATAACGTAAAATATAAATATATCTTTTAAATTAGCATATATGAAAACCTAAAATTCGATTTTATTGAATACAAAACATTGTTTATTAAAATTAAATTTATCAATATTAAAAGACAAATTAAAACTAATTATAAGCCCTCAGGTATAGGAACTATCTGCCTGTTTTTATGAACAAATAAAAACAAGTTAGTATGTATGGTGATGTTTAGTAGATATGTGCGAGAAAAATATTTTTACTATGTAATAGTAATGTTATTACATAGTACCGAGTAGTGTAAGGTGACTAAGAGCAGGTTCGAATCTTCACTTTAATTTGAGGTTTTTATCAGTAATTAACATTGTACTGTACTGGTTTACCCCTTAACTGTGTCGGATAAGTTATTCGTACAGATCAGTAGTTTATGGAGGAAAATTATTAATTTATCAATAATAAAACACAAATTTAAACTAATTATAAACCCAAAAATATAGGAACTGTTCGTTTGTAATACTATTTTATTATTCCACCAGGAAAATTATTATGGTGTAATAAGTTTAAAAATTGATTAGTTTTTGTTTATAAAAATACAAATAGTAATAAATCAATGTATTATTTAACAATCCTATTATTTCCTGTTAGGTGATATGTTTTGCATCTATTATAAATTAAATACTTTTAATTACTATTTTCCCATCCTACCGGTATTTAAAGTTTAACGTTTAGAATAACATTACTCATTAAGAAAACCATCATGATAATACAATATTTAATAAATACATGTTTTTACAAATTTTAATTTAATAAATAATTTAATATACATTATTTCGTTGGTTGAGTAATTTATAATATACTATGCTGACAAACCCTAATAACATCAAACCAAATGGGGCCTATGTTCCTTGTCTTATAATAATATATTTAGAAATAACCTCGAGTTTCTGTTGTGATTCACACCATGTTAAGTAGATACAATACAACACGTGTTTATGTAATTTGGACAATGTTAGCTGTTTTCCAGTCTCCATGCCCTCTTTTTTAGAACATTTATTCTCCTTGTCCAAAGAAGTGAATGTTTGCAGGTTTCGGTTCCATCCCCAAGTTTTATTAATATATTTGTACAAATATGGGTGGGTAGGTGTACACAATACCTCTGTACCTGAATTGATGAGTGGGTGGTTCAATACCACTGTACATGTACGATGAAATTGGTACGGAAATACTCTTTTACATAGATTTACAATCGAATAAAAGAAGTAAGTAAAATGGAGATTCACTGGTCTTATTTTAATTTTAGGAGCAGAGATTCAGGATTACGAATCCTGGATTTGGCTCTCTGATGGAAAATCTTTTATTTATTTTTTTATTACTTATTCATAAGACGCCGATCGTCAAGATAAGGGCGAATATGGATTTCGAATGAATATGATGAGTGTATATGAGCGAATGTAGTCATTGTTACAAATTTAAGGCCGACTATTCCTTAGAAAGTGTCATTAATTAATAGCCCAATGACAAATGAACAGTCGGTATTTAAACCCTAAGACACGAGTATTTTGAACTTTATATTATATTTATATTATATTTATTTTAACTTTATATTACTATATTTAGACATTTTTTATTGTTATATTTTAAAATGTTTATTAGTTCGGTGACTGGTTTAAAAAGCCATATGATGTATATTTAATATCGCCATCAAACATTACACATACAAAGAATTTTTCCTAATAAAGAATGTGTTTTACAAATATACAACATCCTTAACATAGTTATATCTGATTCTCAAACACTAATTACGTTTGGGTGAAAAATAATCGGTTCAACTTTACCAATAATCTAAGCACTAGAATCCGAAGTTCAGATTACAGTTTCTAATTACAAACCTTGGTGATAATTTGTTTTAGGAGATGAAATCTAATGTATAGTGAAACAGAACTTCAATCTATTTATTTACTTGATAATAGTTTCTAAACTATTATGACTGAATACAATGATAGTTTGATAATGTGTTTGATTAGTATGAAATAAAACTAAAAAAAGTTGTCATATATTTATATAGGGTGAGGTAATGAGAACTGAACAATCTGTCTATGTTGTAATATGATAACTATTGCAACAATGAATCATCAACTGTTTTCATACCCTTTGCTGAACTGTCCTATTTTAGCAAACATGACGTTTTGGAGTCCTGTAAACCATGTATTTGCTGAATAAACGTCTTTTAAGAAAATGGCCTCTTATGTAAAAGGTCAAAGATTGTTAGGAAATCACTTCAATGCTGGTCGAAATGATGTAGTTCCAGATCCAAAAAATTTAAAAAAAGAACTGCGTAAGTTTTTTAGTAAAAGACCTCTACCCAAAATGAAATTGGGGGAAGTGTAACAACTGTTCATACCGGTCAGTGTGGAAAGAATGAGAGTTTCAGCTACTTGCAGACCAAATCGGTCAGCCTGGAGGCAAGCGTAGGCATTTGGGCTTTCAGATACCTGTGGAAGATGTTGCACTAGAACCGTATTTTTTATCCTAACGAAATTCAATTAGTTCTGGATATTAAAGAGCCAAACTAAGGCACAAGGGTTGTGCTATGTGATGAAATTAGTAACGTTAAAAAATAAATGGTTGGTTTTATAACCTGTTTATTGTGTCTAAAGAAGCATATGTACACTTTCCTCGTCATGTTAAAAAACGAAACATGCGTTACTGGTGTGCTCATAACTCCAAAGATATTCAACCAAAGCCCCTACATAGCCCAAATGTAAAAATATTTGAGAAAAGAGTATGAGGAACAGTAATGTTAATTATTGCTGAGACAGTATTGTTAAGACAGTGCTCCCATATAATTTGAATTTTACAACCCCTACAATTAATTAGGATGTATCAGAACTATCATTTTACACTTATGACATGAGGTCGGTACCTAGGGACCAATACAATATTAGCATAAAGAGAACAAGATTTAGGTTTTTAGGTACAACATTTGGCTTATCTTAACTTTAGTGAGCAAGCTTAAAGTCTAGATCTACAGATTTATATTATTTATTTTTCACAATAGTTAAGGTACCATTGTATCACCATGTTGTTCCATATATACTAAAAATACTTTATTGTGTTTTACATGTATTACGAATGTCAATTAACGTAGAACACAAACAGCTTCTGTAATGAAAGAGTCCAAAGCAATCAGCTTTAATTTGATTGCACCAGAACCAAAAGTTTTAATCAAGACAAACTGACAGCAATTAACTCTCTGCTGTAAAACGTACTACTGTCCTGTCCAAAAGGGAGGGCTAGATTGGTAAAGGGACTGATTTTAACCAACCAGAATAACAGATAATTCATAAACAGAAACCGTTTTGTAAAACTGTGACTAGAATCTATTAAAAGTGACTGGATTAGATACGCACCTCTTTGACCTTTGTAGATAACTTTTAAGAGTTGGAAAACGTCCCAGTGGTTAGCCGAAGGCCAGTTTGGATTTATTCGGCAAGCTCCGGCTTTGGGTACCTACACAAAGTCACGTGATCAAAATAAAGAGCTGTGATTGTCTAAAATAACCAATATGGCTGCCACAATGATTTTAAAATAATTATAATTATTTTTGTGTTTCCAACTGTTCAAAATCAGTTGTTCAATTAATAATAATAACAGTACAAGAATTATAAAATTAATTTTTATTTTTATAAGAACAAAACTATAAGGGTGAGTACTTATTGTTTTCCCTTGTTAACTGTCAAAATTTTGTCAAATTATAAAATATTACTTTCATATAAAATTTATCAAACAATTGTTATTAGTGATGCAATTATCACAAACTTCTACTACTTATATTTTTCCTTATTAACTGTCGAAATTCAATAAAATTATAGTGTATAACTGTAAACTAGGAAAGGTATCCCTTAGACGACTCTTACTGCACCAAGGCTTATCGGGGAAGAAACCGTGGGGCTATCTGGTCCTCACCCGGCTATCCGCTGCCCAGTCGAAGTGGGCTTAGAGTGCGACGAAAAACCCATCACGGAATAACCAAACTTACCTGCATCCCACTACAGGGAGTAACACTCTCAGAACTTCACCATGGGTAGACTTGAAGGTCTAGAAGGTCGCAGGTAGCTCGGTGGTTGCAGTGGAACTGACAATCGGGCAGCATCGACTTCCTGTAACGGGCTGGATCTGAACTCTTGCGAGGTTAAACGAAGTTTTCCGAGGATTAGAATAATGACCCGGCGGCAGGCGACCGTGGACAACGCTACGTCAGTGTTCCTGTACTCAGTACAAAGTCCGCCCAACTTGCACTGACAACGTCTGCACTCTCTCTAATTACAATTATTCATTACAGTAGACTGTTACAGTATATACCTTTATACATATTGATATTTTTGTTTTTAGTTGTTCTGTCGTTATGATATGGTAATTATGGACACTGACTAACATACCAAATATTCAATTCATGCTATGACAATTAATTTTAATTAATTAAAATACAAATTTAAATAGCATTATTTATTAAGTCTATATGGCAGCCATATTAGATATTTCAGCCAATCACAGCTCTTTATTTTGATCACATGACTTGTTGGAGGTACTCAAAACCGAAGCTTGCTGAAGATATCCGAACTGGCCTTCGGATAACCATTGGGACGAAACTCACCATTGGGACGTTTTTAACTTTCAAAAGGTATCTACTGACCACTGGAGATTCCTATAAATGCCTTGACCCACCTAACCACCCTGTTGAAACAACCACTGGTGTTTTTGGTGACATAACTACCGTACATTTTGGGTGAAGTGGGTGTTTCATTATCACCATTCATTAGGGTTAAGTGGGCTGAGGTTCTTTAACACCATACGTTTACAAGTGGGTGGGAGGGTCATAGTTAACACACGTTTATGGGTGGGCCGGATGTTTTTTACCACCATACGTATATAAGAGGGTGAGAGGGTCATTATCAAACTACGTTTATGAGTGGGCAGGAGGTTCTTCACCACCATAAGTTTAAAAGTGGGTGGAAGGGTCATCATCTACCTAAGTTTATGGGTTGGCTGCATGTTCTTTACCATCGTACGGTTATAAGTGGGTTGAGGATCGTCATCAACGGGCATATATAATTGATATGTATGCAGTTGTGTTTTTTTATCGATGAACTAAATGTTGTCTAATTTAAATTTAAAATTATGAAATGAAATTACACTGTGAAATCATGCAACTAAATTTACCAAAACTATTTATTTTTACGAAAAATACAAGCAAATTGCTTTTTTGAAATGGCTTAAATAAGAGTTTTCATTATATCCTACAAACTTCTTAATTTAATTTCCAAACTTAAAATTAGTAAGAAATACTACTGGTTACCTTTAAATAACAGTTTTCCTAGCTTGTAGCGCAAGGTGTATTTAAAACTATATACTTCTAAATTGACCGAGGTTATTTTAAATGTTCCCTTAAACTCTCCAAAGCAATTAGGTTTGAATTATTGTTCTTTACTACAATTCTGTTATTAATTAGACGTTGTAAATATTTCAAATCGTATTCATTTGATTTATAAAATAAAAAAATACATCATGAATTGGGAGGCATTTATTCAATAATGGCAATGACCATTTTTCTCTATATTTGGAACTCGTCATTATTTTTCACACATGGAAGTTTAATTGGGCGTCAACAAGGTAGGATAAATAGGTTTTAGAGTAGAGTGGGATCTCCCTAAAATAATATTTATAGTAAAGATGGTAATAAATGATGGCTCACAGAATACTTCATATTAGCACATGTACACACAAGTTATCATTGAGATGGACTCAATGTACTTTACCATGTAACTGTAGTGGAATGTTAGATATTAAACCCTGAGGACCCAGAATTCTCCCTGGGGACTTATTACAACATTCCTGTCTGTCTAACTTATATTTGATGCACTTGGAGTTGCGCAAAGACAAATAGTATAACATAGTAAGGTTTTGTAATTCCTTTTATCTGTTTAAAGCATATAAATGTTTTTATTTGTACAAGAAAATTTGTTGTTTTGAAGATTAATAGGTTAATTATTCTTGTAACTAAAATAACTGTATAGTATAAAGATTAATAAAATAAACATGATGGCTACTTAAAACTAGTTATTTTGCAGTATTTTTTAATAATTCTACCTTTAATAATTAATGCACTCATTTATGGTGTTGATTTTATGAGTTCACTAACTAGAGGGTTGGATTTTATCTATATAATTGTGATCAAAGATAAATTACCATACTTATTTGAAGATACTGATCCACTCTCTTCAAAGTTCGATGCTTTAGATTACAATATTTGAAGGCTCTATAGAGTCACCAAGAAACGTATTATAACAACTTTAAATTATAAATTACTTTGGACGTGATAAAGATATAATTTAATAGAATTTTTGGATATACCATATTTTTTTTAGTAAATTTCATTAAACTTACATATTTATTAAAAAAACAGTATGATAAAGATTATTTTCTCCCGAATCCCCGATGGGGAACCAAACTTTATGTGGCTAAAATTAGTTATCAAACGTACATTTTTGTATTGTAAGTGTGATTGTGATTTATCATAACACCAGCCAATAATTTAAGCCTTTTAACGAAATAAATTGTTTGTTTAAAACACACATTTTTTGCCTTGTCAAAGTTTTTTTTGATATTACCATTCCAGTAATTATTTTTCAAAATTTCCGTCTTTGGTAGTTTACTTCTTATCTTAACAAAGTATATAAAATAGCCCGAGTATCCTTAGGTACTTGATCGTGAAGAAACTCAGAATATACTAGGACATTTAAAGTTATTTCTAGAGTAACCTAGATTGGAAAGACAATGGAAGTTACAAAACTAGTTGAAGAAGGATTATGAGGGAACGTTTAGTTTAATGTTACAGTTACGTAACAGTTTTCTCAAAATTACAAATAGGTCATTAAGAGCATAGTTATGTTTGTATTAGAACCTATTAAAATTTAAATTTATAATTTTGAATACAATGAAAACACTTTTATTACGTTTAAATTATATAAACTAAATTATTTAGACTTTAACTCTTATTTATCATTAAGAGAAAACTAAATTGTATTTATTACAAGTTTTTACTTTTTAAAACTATACTCTTTAAATTGTTGTTTTTTGTTAGCACGTTAATAATCCAAGAATATTATTTAGTACACTAATCCTTATAATTAATTTAATGTTCGCTGAGGGAAATATGAGAAAATATGCAAATATAGTACTTGATTTGATTAATATAAAAAATAATCAACTAACTGTTGAAATTAATCAATTAATCAACGTCCTTTACAACTTAAATGACAATTTACTACCCGATGCACAACGTCAAACCTCGGAGCCCAAAGCTTTAAGACCAGGACAGAATGAACAAAACATTAGTATCAGACTAGCACGTCAGGAATTCTCCAATACTATGAAGCAAAGCGACACCAAATACCTCTTGACCCTTTTAGAAAATATATTCATGGCAACTAGAGTACACACAAGCAGTGGCACATACCAGGTAGTTTTCCTTTACATTTATAATGGTTTGATTCTGTACTAAAAATTTTTTAAATGTATTGTTTAGGAAAAAATAATAAGATTAAAGCGTATTGCTTCCCGTGATTATAATATGAAATATTCTTACGGTTAAGCGTTAGAGAGGACTAAATAGTCCTAACTTCGCTACATAAATAAAGGTAGTTTTCAATTCACTTCCTTCTTGTACTATAAATTTAGTTTTTACGAAGAATACTAATTCCTCTTTTTACTTGTAAATAATAAAACACCGTACATCTCTGAAAATTCCAGCAGGACATGTTGAACTTGTAAGTAGTATCAAGTCTAGAATCATTTTAGGGACATGGAGATTAATAAAATCATTGGCTGTTTAAACTGTGCCGTATAAATACTTAAGCTAAGCTGATTTAATCCAATAGTGACGGGGAACAGGCAAGCGATTACGTAATAGGATTAGTTCACTGGAGATTAGTGCACATCAGAACCTAATCGATATCATAAATAGTGGAGGACCTTCCAAATGGTCAAGTATCTAGTATTCGAGTTTTAAGCGTAATAACTATTAGGCTACACACTAATCAGTTGGTTCTACATTAAAACTTCTGTATTGTTCTCTGTCATATACAATACTCCATTAGAAAGCGTAGACATCTAAAAATGTCGCTTTATATGTAAGTTCGTAGAGTCACTAGACATTCGTAAATAATAACCAGATATACTGTTTGGTATTGCATCTAACATATGTTTTGCAACATATTGGCACACCAAATCATGAAGCAATGCAAAAACAATGATAACACTTTCAAAATAAACTAATTTATGTAAAACCTATTTTATAATTATTAGGGTATTTCACTTGTTGAGTCAAGAACTTTTATAAAAAAAGCTCAATAATATAACAATAGTACAATGGCTAAAAAGACTACTACTCTAAACCTCAAACACATTAATTGTAAACTCGAATGATATTTATTGAAATATTTGTATAATTTAATAATAATAACCACTATAATAACTCCTAAAAATAAAATACATACAACCACAGGAAATTATAACATAAAATAAACATAATATAAGCTATAACATTTCTAGATCATATGCTATCACCTTTATTTTGTATGTACAAATTAATATAATATTAAATATTTTATAAATATCTAAGTACAATAGTTGTCAGAACATTCAATCTAACATACTTAACTCTATAATAGTCTTTAAATAGTCTATGGGGGTGTTGCTTGGAGGATAAATACAGTAATTACCTTGTAATTGGAACTGTGATAACGACTTCCAGGTGATTGCCAATCTAAAAATTTTTGACAACTGAACATTTGATAAAATACTGGGTGATCTAAAAGTAAAGTGCCAAAATTCGGGAAATGGTTGTATAGTAAAAAGAAATAGTAAATATAAAATAATGTTTGTTCCTTAAACGTTTCGCTTACCAGATATCCGCCATTTTCTTCAATTCACAGAAGAATTGTCATCCCCAAAAAATCAGCAAAACTGATCTTTATGAAAATTGCTATTTATATTAAAATAGCGGATACCTATTCTAGAAAAAATCAAATTTATACAATTTTAAATTACAAAATGGCGGCCATTTTAAATTTAACAAATTTTTTGGGGAAATGGCAAATTTACAAAAATGTATTAAGAACCTGTTTTTTAGACAAAAAACATGTCAGTATATTAAAAACAATTATAATCGAAAAAAATAACCAAGACCGAAATTTTAATGTGTCTCAGTTGTGTTTGGTCTAATTCTATTTTTTTTATACTGACATATTCGTAATACAAGTTTCTAAAAAAACATGTATTTACTACTGTTTTGTATTCTTTACAGTTCTCCCACTATTTTTGTTTAAAAATGGCTGCAAGTTTTAAATTGAACATTAGATCGAGTTAATATATATATATTATTAATGGGTATCAAATTTTTACATGCATAGAGCATTTAATAAAGATCGATTAAATTTGAGATAAAAGTTCTTTTGTACAAAAACAAAATGGCGGATATCTGGTATAAAAAGTGTTTTTGGGAAAACAATATTCTTGATTTTCACTTTACTTTTAAGACACCCTGTATATCTAATAGTTATATTATTTACAACATTTGAAAGGTATACAGTGAATCTATAAAACAATACCTAAATTGTGACGCATCTTTGTTAAAAACTGTATATTATGCTTAGGTAAACTCAATATTACAATATGGCATTTCGTGCTGAGGAAGTCCTATAAATATTTAATAGATAAAGTGAAAATAACTCAAAATCATTACATTTTATTAATTTTGAATAAAAAGCGTACAACAATATCATTTCCATTGTATTTACAAATAAATATTATCCCTGTCCAGCATCTGTTTGTGTTCAAGGTTTTAAGACTATTTTTCATTAAAACTGGAAATATGGCAATATTAATTTTTATTTTGCCACAAGAAGTGTTTTTAGTAATATTTTTAAAATACCAAAAGTTAGTAAATCCATTTTTAGAAAATCAATGAATCCCTTGGTCCCAATTACCTCAACCAACTTTACATAAAAAAACCTAGCAAAGTAATAACACTTTTTAAATAGATTAATTAAATGGCTTTTTTCAATTGAGGAACATTTTATTTTGAATACTGTAATTAGTTAATAAGTGTAATTTTTGATATTTAGGGAAGTAAAAAGATGTATTATATTTTGTTTTGTACTTATATTTACATTTCACGCAATAAAAAGTCGTGTTATGCTACCTGGAAAAAGAATGTAATTTTTACATATGTTTTTCTTAAATCATACTTTGTTATGTAAATATATTTAGTTTTTATTTATAAAAAGAAGATTTTAAGATAATTCCTATTCGTTAAAGATAACCGCTGCGGAAGGTTAGCCGCTTATTATAATAAATCATTTTTCAAGACGAACTCCAGTTTAATTGTTTTTTGTATGTTTTTTTAACACCTACTTGATAAAGTGGTCAGGTAATGTATCGCTAATAACTTGTGTTATATTTGTAAATGTTATGAGAAATAAAATATTTATTTATTGTTCTTTTATCATATTTTTTTGAACATTTCATATGGTCTAAATAAAGACAATACACTAACAGTTGTTTGAAATTATTGCCAGTGTTAATCCTTTTACAAAATCAGTCAAAAGTATGAGCTAGAGTAGTCATGAGCAGAATAGTACTCTTACAAGCAACAATATAAGAGTAGAATTTTAAAAATTATTTATAGTATTGTTATTAATTTGACCTCCTCGAAGTGTTAAGTATACTCTTATATGTTAGCATTACGTGCCTATAATTTACTAATTATGCTCTACGTTTTCTTTTACAGTCTTATTTTCGTAAGTATATCCATTGAATAATTTATTAATCCTTTTAATTTTTTTTCTGTGACATTTGCTTCAATTACTTACTCTTGGTCAATAACGTGTACTTAGTCTTACTAACCTTTATTAACTTAGTACGTTAATCATTTTATTGATTTCATAGCCTTCTCGTTATAAAAATGAACGTATAATGTAAATTGCTAATCAGAGTTCTTATAGATATTTAATTGAATCCTAAATATACGCCCATACACACCACAGATCCTATCACTTGTCTATGAAAGCTTTTATTCAATGGCAACTTTCAAGTGTCCAAATTATCTTTATGATCGATAAATCTGGCTAAACTGTGAGTGTGTGTTAAACCACACATTTATAGTCATGTGCTACTTTCATCATCCTTAGAAACTTGCTCTAATTGTAATTGTAAATTCCATATTGCCATACCGGTTTTAAAAACGGGTTACTTTAGTAATCCGTTTCTCAAACCGGTAAAAATAATATAAATAATAAAAATAATAAAAAAATAACGTAGTAAAAATTATGGAAATACAATAGAATTTATTGAGTGAATAGTATAGGGTGGAGCTCTAAGACCAAAAGTTATTAGTGAAACTTTGTAGGCAGTAACAATCTGAAGAAGGAAAGAAAGTTCGTCATAGCATGCTTGACTAACTTAAGGTTATGGTTAATAAAATATAACCTAGTTAATAAGTTAAAGGATTAAATATGAAATAAATATTATTAACAGAGACATTGAATTTGATTATTATAGAAATAAAATTTGAATATAATAACATTACGATAAGGCATGTTTATGATACATCCGTATTTATCAACATTTCTTGACTAAGGTCGACTAAATTTTAATTTTATATTGACCAACGATAATTCATAAAATAAAGTATAAGCTATTACCCATTTTATAAGCTTTTATTTAAAAAAGATTTGGTGACATATATTTGTGTTAAAACTACTTTAATTTTTAAACGCTCCAATAATTATTCTATCATGACCCATCAGAATAAACCGTACAGTATTACAACTTATTTTTCCGCAACAAAAAATGTTTTACCTAACGAAAACTCCCTCCCACCAACACATGATGATAGTCCTCCCACCAAGCTATACACGTTCTCTAGTGATATTACTTCCATCCGTCTATACACGTTCTGCAGTAATGACCCACCCTCCTATCAACACATGATGATAGTCCTCCCACCAAGCTATACACATTCTCTAGTGATATTACTTCCATCCGTCTATACACGTTCTAAAGTAATGACCCACCCTCCTATCAACACATGATGATAGTCCTCCCACCAAGCTATACACGTTCTCTAGTGATATTACTTCCATCCGTCTATACACGTTCTACAGTAATGACCCACCCTCCCACCCACAAATGATGAAGGTCTGCCCTCCTGGCTATACACGTTATCTGGTAATATTACTTCTATCCGTCTATAGACGTACTGCAGTAATGACCCTCCCTGCCACCCACACATGACAATGGTCCTCCCACCTAGCTACATAAGTTCTCTGATAATATTAATTCCATCTGTCTATACACGTTCTGCAATGATGACACTCCGTCCTACCCACACATGATGACGGCCCTCTCACCTAGCTAAACACGTTATCTGGTGATATTACTTCTATCCTTCTATATACGTACTGCAGTAATGACCCTCCCTGCCACCCACACATGATGATGATTCTCCCACCTAGCTACAAACGTTCTTTGGTGATATTACTTATGTTCGTCTATACACGTACTGCAGTGATGACCTTTCGTCCTACCCACACATGATGATGGTCCGCCCACCTAACCACACACGTTCTCCGGTGATATTACTTCCATCTGTCTATACACGTACCGTACTGATAACCCTCCCTCCTACCCATGCAGATGATGTGGTCATGTCCCTTCCACCCACTTACAAATTTTTTTAATGATGCCCTACTCTATTACTCTTACCGTATTGTGCTTATGAACTTTATAAAATAGTAATAAAATTGTTTAAATAAATCATTTAATAGACAGAATAATGCATTAACCTTTATATACCACCACTCTCTCATTATACTTTGTATTTCTTATAATTGTCCACAATACATCTGGTACTTCCGAGTGAGTCTATAGTTGCTGGTGCCTGTTAATTCCTGAACTAAGTCACTGTACTGATCGACCCGCTGCTCTGGACACTGCGGTCCTGGACGACCTACTTTCAGATACGACCCGCTTCCAGAGACGACTCACTACTCCTACTGGAACAGTACATCTGGTACTTCCAAGTAAGTCTAGTTGCTGGTGCCTGTTATTTCCTGAACTACGTCACTGTACTGATCGACCCGCTGCTCTGGACACTGCGGTCCTGGACGACCTACTTTCAGATACGACCCGCTTCCAGAGACGACCCACTACTCCTACTGGAACAATACATCTGGTACTTCCAAGTGAGTCTAGTTGCTGGTGCCTGTTAATTCCTGAACTACGTCACTGTACTGATCGACCCGCTGCTCTGGACACTGCGGTCCTGGACGACCTACTTCCAGAGACGACCCACTACTCCTACTTCCAGAGACGACCCACTACTCCTACTGGAACGATACATCCGGTACTTCCGAGTGAGTCTATTGTTGCTGGTGCCTGTTAATTCCTGAACTACGTCACTGTACTGATCGACCCGCTGCTCTGGACACTGCGGTCCTGGACGACCTACTTTCAGAGACCCCACTACTCCTACTTCCAGAGACGACCCACTACTCCAGAGACGACCCACTACTCCTACTAGATCAATACATTCTGAACTTAATTTGGAAGGTATTACCGTTCATATTACCTGTTTAGGCCTTACTAAATTTAACATGGTGTATACTTTTTTAAATTATCGAGTGACACTGTCTATTATACTTTTAGTAAAAAGGTGATTTATCCATAGGAATGTCCAAAAAAACTATTGATAGTCCTTTTAAAATAATACCTATTTGTATTTTGATTTATTTATTTTTAATATGATATTGTTATTGTTTGAAAAAGTTTTTGTTGAATCATTTATGTAATATATTGTCATTAAATGTTGGTGAATTCGGATTAAATTGTTCATAAAATTATCATTGTCATAACTGACTAATTTACGAGCTTAAGAGGCTCTGGAGTGAATATTGATGATGACTTAGTAATGTAATAAATAATTAATTAGATGCCAAGCCACCTCAGACCACCTAAGCCTCCACTTTATGACCCTTACGGCATTATATACTTAATTTTTTGTTCGTTTCCTGGAAAAACACTAATTTATAAAATTGTATAGTAATTTAATTATATAAAATTATATTTTATTGAATTAACATGCACATAGTTAAATTATTTAAAGATAACTTATCACTAAACGATTCATGATTATATTCTTTAAATAATTAAAATATGAAGTGTATTTTAAATTAATAAACCAATACGCTAAGTGCATTAACATTAATATCATTTATAACTCAAAGGAAAAATAATGATAATGGTACAACTATGTGGTACTATGTGGTACATATTTAAAATTAATTATATTATAAATATATATATATAAAACATATTTTTTCATTCCCTTTGTAGAGTGATTAATCGAACATGTCCAAAAACGGGGTCTAATGTTTGCATTTATTTGTTGAATGTCATTATAATATAAATCCACAGGTTTCATCTGTTAGTGATTTCTGAAGTCTTGTTTCGTTAAAAGTAATTTGTTTCGGGCCCATGATTTGTTAGTTGATTAATTATTCGGTAAAAATTGTAAGTAGAATACAAATACTTTTTTAAATAAATTAAGGCCAACTTTATTACTAAATAAAATAAAATTATATTTCAATGATCACACGGTTTTGATTCTAAAATTGCCTAATCATACGAAGGAAAAAAATAATGTCTACCAAACTTGAGACAAATGCACTTTTTTACAAACATACAGTACTGAAGATGACTAATGCAATGAATTAATCCAATAAGGTAGAGTGTAACGTTGCTGAATTTTGAAAAATACAGACTAATTAATCATGTTGGTATGTTATAATAGTTTCCATTATTTGGTTAAGTATGAATGATTAATGACAGAAATCACGTCTTTTGTGAATATTGTATTCAAATATTGGAATTTCCAACTTTAAATGAGTCGATATAAATTTTTCTTTCACTTGTTTCAAAGATAAGCGTTTTAGCACTTTATGTGGAATGAAATTTGGTACTGTATAAAAATACAGTTGGTCATGGTGAATTATGTGAAAATTTCAGTCCTAGTTCAAATATTTATTTATTTATTTATTTATTTCAGATTTACATGACAGCTACAGGACATGATACTTATAAAACTCTTGTACATAATAATTAATATATTCCCAAAACAGCCATCTTAACTAAACATAATTTAATCCTAAACTTCTTAAATTAAACAATCATACTAAACTGCTGGCAGCTAAAAAGAAACAATATCAAACTTACTTTATTACAATTCACAATATAAATTATTGAACTCTTTATATTTGAGGTAAAATACAAAATTTACACATAGTATACATATACTTCTCCATAAGTAAATTCAAAATAAAAGGTTGCTACATTTTGTTAAAATACTTTCCAACTTATCATTAAAAATATCAAACGCAAATCGATTTAAATTAAGAAATCTTAGAGTCTAATATAACGGAAAATCATAATGTGAAACCGTTCTACATCTAGGCAAGGCAAATAAATTAAACTCTCTAAAAATATGATGTGGTACATGTAAACCTATGATACTTAGTAAATACGGACTATCAATGGAGTTATTAAACAACTTGCATACAAAACTAATTGAAGCTAGTTCTCTCCTTGTGGACAACATTCTAACTGAAAACATCTCTCTTAAATTAGAAGTAGGGGTATCATAAGGGCATACATAATTAAACTTTTTATAAAATAGGAATTTAAGAAATTTGTTCTGTATTTTCTCCAAATTACCAGATTCCATTAAATTCATTGAGCTCCAGATAACCGAACAATACTCTAATTTACTTCTTATAAGGGTTCTATACAATGTTAAAATTGTTTCGGTATCATGAAGAAATTTTAAATTTCTTTTGACAAAGCCCAGAAGTTTATATGCATTTGCCTCCAGCATGTGGACATGATCATTAAAACATAGAGGAGTTAAAAACTACACCTAAATCTTTAATTTTAGAAAGACTTTTTAGAGGTTCATTATTTATTAAATAAACATTTGGATTAAGAATCTTTTTCCATGAGTAGGACATGGCAAAACACTTGTTTACATTCAATTCTAATTTATTAGTAGAACACCAATAGTACAACTGATTTATAGAATTTTGTAATAAGTTTACATCAGTTTCGTCCTTTATAGGTCTATATAGCTTGAGATTGTCCGCAAACAATAAACATTTACAGTCTGAAAAACAGCGGGGGAGGTCATTAATAAATATTAAAAACAGAAGAGGTCCTAAATTTGATCCCTGAGGAACACCTGAAGAGTCTACATACACAGAAGAATTTATATTTGAAATTGACACAAACTGAGTTCGGTTTTTTAAGTAAGACGCCATCAAAAGACAAAAATCATAAGAAAATCCTAAAAGAAATAATTTGCGAAGCAAAATATCATGGTTTACCCTGTCAAACGCTTTTGAGAAATCAGTATATATTACATCTAGTCTACCTCCACTATCAAGTTCAGCTGATATATTCAAAGAGAGCTCCATTAAATTTGTTGCTGAAGAGCGTTATATAATCAAGAGCGAAAAATATCTTACAAGAACTACAGATATTGTACTTTATTAGGTTCTGAATATTGAGTGCTATTTACAAGAGCTCTTATAGGAACGTAACTAATTAAAATCTCAAAAATTTTCAATATTTTATAAAACCATGGAAACCAAAAAGAGAATGTATACACGGATTCTATAGTATCCATGGACTTAAAATTTCTAACTATAGTAAAGTATTCATTCATTTACTTTATTTATCTTTTCATTTCATGCAGAAAATGTATTATTTTCACTGTTAAAATCATTTTTCCAAAATATTAACTTTACTTTTGGGTATTCACCTTACGGACGTTTTAAATCGTCAATGTAAATTGATGAAACTTCTATAACAATGTTTTGTAATTAATACATATATAATACACAGAAAGTATTATAATATTTAAAAGACAACACTAAACAAATCTACTTCTTTCCAGGAAGACAGAGCTCATTAAATTGGGATCAGAACACAATTGATTCGTTCCTTAAGTTATATATTTACAGCTTCTTTTATCCGTCCACATAAAAACGTATACTTGCTTAACACTACCAGCTAAAATATTTGAGCATTATTAGAAAATTTTATGATGACTAATCATTGTTTTCACTAAAACTATTGATTAATATGATATGTTATAAAAATATTTAATACAATTAAACATCGATTTTATTTTACCTTTACAATCACCGTTACAGAACACACTAAAGATTTATAATTCCTAGAAATTTCTTAGAAATCAACTAGTAGTAAATTCTTTTTATTAAACTCTTGCACGCTTCGCATGCCAACCCCTTCACTCGCCGTGCTCGTGACACCTCGGCCTTTGGCCTCGGCAAGTGACTCGATAAAAAATATTGGTGGTTAAACTGTATTAAGTAAAATCATAGTATGTGAAATTATTTCTAGTAGCTCACACATTGCACTTGAGTTGCAACCTATTTATTATTAAGATAAATCTACAACCTTCTCAATATTATAAACATCATTATTTACATTCTAACAGCTGTTAAATTTTTGTAAACATCATTAATTATGTTCGTACAGCTGTTACATTTTGACTAAGTTAAATCTCTCTCCATGTTATTCTTAAGGAATAGAAACGTATATTTAGGGCCTCCTCTGACCTTCAGGGTAGAAATATTGAAAAATGGAAACTTTATTGCACATCTACGAACAGAGGAGAATTTGTTGACACCCCAACCGTTTAAATTGATAAATAAGGGAGGAGTAGCGGTAACAAAAAACGGCTTCACGTAATTTATATAAGGATTTACAATTTACTCATTTGTGACCTTAAAATATGACTAAGAATTCACATTTATAGTTCTATAATCCGTCCATAGCTGATAAATTTGTGTTGGTATTTTCATAGTATATCAAAGAATTTACTTAAAAAATACATTGGATTTCCTGAGATAATGAATACTTCTTACTCCTTAGGTTTTCATAACAATTATATGTCTGCCAAGTTGATGAAAAGAAAAATCAAATTATTCCGGGTTAAGGCTTTTTTTCTTTCCTTTAAATTAAAAACTTAACTCGACAGTTCACATGGGCTTCCAAGTCTGTGCGTAAACTTTATTCAAAGAGTGAAGTACGGACCGTTGGCTCAGTGGGGATCCGAACCTTGGACCTTGCCCTTCTCAGTATGAAGCCTTAACCACTGAGCCACCATGCCAGCTCAACATCTTCTTTTATTTTTTTACTCCTTTTAATACTTATTTTTTTTATTTTCTTGACAAAAATATAATGAACCTCATTAATACATTATAAAATTAAAATATGCAATAAAGCATATTTACTTTATGCTTTATTGAGTATTACTTATTTAATAATTACTCTTACGTAATTACTGTTAAACTCTATGAGAATGTGTATATTAAAATTATGCACATTTTTTAAGAAAGCACATTAACAAAATAATTATAAAACACGAAATGTATATACAGATTTAGAAATAATTATAACATAGAGCTGATGATTATAAACAAATCTATACAGTCCCGTGTGGTAGATAGTTACCAAGGTAATCTCTGTAATTTAGTGGCCATTACACTAGTAATTACATTCATAACAGTGGCGATGTGTCAGGATATTCATCGCATAGTAAAAGTCACATTGTAGTGACACTGGCATTATATGAATTTTGTTGACAGCAGGAAACATTAAAAAGTTAGCCTCTTTCCATGGTCTGGGCATAAAACATTTGAAATCGATTATTTTACAAACATTTTACATATTCATGACCTAATAAAAGAGGGTATATATTTGGCTTGATTTCTATAAAGTACTATGTGTACTTAAAATAAGAGGGATGTTCATATAGTAATGGGGTGTTGGGAAAATAAGATAGTTTTCTTCCTGTAAATAGAAGAACAAAAGTCATAAATGTATAAACAAAACTTTTAAAATTAGAGGATATAACTTTTCTTCTTTAATCAATAAATAATATCCCAACGAAAATTTGCCAATGCCAATGCCAATTTCAATGTAATTTTCATTTTCAAACACATCTTTCTTTTTACTTAGCCAAATTTTAAAGGAAATGTACTATTAGTAGTAAGAATAATACGAGGTGGAATTTTAATATTAATACGAAATACATTTCTTGATATTTAATAACAGAATATTTAGTATTAGTTTTTTGCCATTTGATAATGGGAATACAAACTGAGTAGGACTTAATATGTAATTTTTACAAAGCACTCTCTAACATTGCCTAGAACCACTTTCCTATATACTGAATAATCGGCAGACTTCACTTTCATTTATTTTATATCATGTATAATTTTATATATCTTTGAGTAAAATTTTATTTTATTAGTACATTTTATTTTCTATCCCATTGATCTATAATAGTTGAAGATAATTAAAAAAATACGAATTACATTGATTTAATCTTAATTCTTAGAAGAATACAAAAATAAACTTAAGTGTAATTTAGTATGTATTTTTTAATAAGTAAATATTAGCATGAAAAATTATGTATGTAAGAAATTACAAGTGTTTTTTTGAACATAAATAACACGGAGAATAATAAAAGATTTACAAATGATAGTGACTCACCCTAAAACAAATGGTTATCAGTAAAGATCATATATCAAGACAGTCGACCAGATTTGGGAGTGGTTTACACAGTGATTCTAGATCATTTGTTCGTTTTATCACAGCCTGCCCATTTCCAGCTATTTCAGTAGCTGAAAATTGGCTGCTGATCCCATTTTCCATTCTACAGTTCTACATTTTATTTCTAAAAAGGTAGTACAGGGTTAGTGATGTCTTTCCTTAATACATTATAATATGATATTTAGTACCTTAAAAGGAATATTGTTGTATTATTAAAAGAAAAAAAACACAACATTTATTTGAATGTAACGAGTATATGTTTTAAATTCACAATGTAGTGTACAGATCGATGGGAGCCCATTATCATTATACTTGTATAAGTAGATGAGACGTTATGTTGTTGTACGTTTATGGGAGAGATTACCAAATTTAAATCCACAAAAAAACACGTTATTTACAATAACGTATTTTTTATATAAGTACAACTCTAAACGTTACATTTTATAATTGGGTTGATTTATTACTAAACAAACTTACTTACAATTTAAAACCAAACGGAACAACTTAACGTCAAATAATATTTACTAAGCCTTCTACAGGCCGCTGGGATTCAGGCTGAAACCTCCCTAATGAGTGAAGTGAGTAAAAATGAGTAAATGCTGTTACTTTGGGTATGACAAGGAAATACTTGCGAGTAGGTGAATAAAACAAGAAAAAAGTAAATACTTGTAGTAATTACTAGTCAATAAAGTATTTGCTTGGACATGAGGTGAATAAAAAAGTATTTACTCGTGGATTTGCGAGTCTGCCCAGACCCAAGCTAGAAACTTTTACTAAAATGTCATTGCAACTATTTAAATATATTTTTGTCACTTTTAATAGTCAAACATATTTACCGATTCATTTATCAGTAAGTTTAGTAACATATAAGCCTTTTTGAGTTACTATTTGTAAAGTAAAATTTAAAATTTGCTGCATGCCGATAACACTTGATTTTTGTGTCATTCGAGTCTGAGATTGCAAACCTTCATGCACCCACAAATTTTTTCAATAATGTTAATATAAATGTACCAACACATCAATTATTTATTATTTGAATAAGTGAATAATACTTTATTTGAATTGAATAAGTAAATAAATAAATTTAAATTAGTAAAAATTAAAATAATACAAATGAGAATTAATATGAATTAAACAAGAAAATAAAGAAATGTAATATATAAGTTGACAAAACTAGAAAATAATATTTGAAAATCCCCAAAATATTAATGAAACATAAAGACTGAAGGCTTTCACTAACGTGTTATACACGTACGAACCCTCTGGTGCTATACACGTCTCATACACAGCCGCGTATATACAGTGTGCTTCAAACGTGAGCTTGTGCCAGCAGCATGCGCACACTCACACATACGGGGAGGCACCCGCAGTACATACATACACGTTTACGTACTCATGTGCACATAAGGACAATTGTAAGTAATAATTTTTATTTTTTTATTTAATATTTTTTATTAAAATCTTTTTAGGTGCAGTATAACACATTGGGTGATACAACATTTATTTTTTACAAAAAGACTAGGGCTTTTATAGCAGAACCTTCTTCTATGGTAGCTATAGAAATAACTTTTACATAGTTGTCTATAAGTTGCATCTTTCTCGTTTGATTTTCAAACGGGTCAGTTTAAGGTACCTTCTGGAACATCTACAGGTGAGTCAGCGCTAGATATAATCACTCAATTACTACTCAAATATGAACAGAACGCGTTAACAGTGAATATGCGTGTGGTAAACAAGCGCTGCACGAACAGATGCTAGACAACCACGTTAAGACCTGTAGTGTTTCAAAAGTATTTACTTGACTCCACGAAGTTGCAAGTATTTACTCGCAAGTATTTTCCTAGTAATTCCCTGTCAACGTTAAGTAAAAGGTATTAGGTTTTGACTGTTATACTCACTTGGTTGAAAAGCTTTTACTTTACACGTGAGAAAATACTTCCAGCGTTTACTTGGTTTTTATTCACTTCACACTTCATACCTGGCCGTAGGTATATACTTCCATTTGAGGTTAAGCTACGTTTTCTGGGTGATTCAAGTATATATATTAAATTTTTTTATAGGACCGTGTGAATAAAAGAAAAAAACTGTTTTTTACCCATCATCGCTTAGCAGAAATGTCTCAACTATAGTATCTAGTGAATCAGCGCAAGAATGGAGACATAACAACTACATTCCTTTATATATATATCGTATGGTTTTTGTCAGTAACCTTTATTATTATTATTATTTTTATTTAAAATTATGTAAGAGATGACTTGTATAGTTGGACAAAAATTCCAAGTCATTAAACTACAATAAAAATTAAAAATAAATAAAAAATTATCTCCTTCCACAAAGCTAAATCCAGTCTATCAAGCCCTTTAAGACCTGCCTCACTGATTCTATTCATGCTAGATAATCCCACCATAAAACAACACGAGGGGCACTCTGTAACTACGTAACCCATTGTTTGGATAGACTCCCCGCAATCACATGAATGATCTACTGTCAATTCCCATTTGTATTTCCAGTAATTATATCTGCCTTCTCCAGTTCGGACCTATTCAATAATATGCACTTCCTGCGGGGGAGGTTCATACCGCCTAAAGGTATTAACGGATCGTTAATAAGGAACTTATTTCGTCCATAAAAACTGTTCTATGCTATGGCCCAGCTATTATTGGGCGAGAAATTCGATCTGCTCAAATGGAAAGCAGTACGTAGAGGTGGGTTTCGATATTTTTAGCGAGCATTTTGACGTGGGAGATCCTGGGAAATGGGTAGGTGTGGGGCATTTAAAATTTTATTGAATTCTTTACGCAGTGCCTAGTCTTATTTATAGAGGAGCTATACTGCACATCGCCAGGAGCCAAGGTAGTGAAGTTGCCATGAGAGTACCACTAATACCTCTTTATATTTTAATAACTCTCATGGCTCTATTAAGTTGGACATCAAGCATAGGTTTGTTATTAAAGTTCTACAGCCTCCTTCACTGTCCTTTTATTTTGTGACTTCTAGAGTCAATGCTCAGTGCCAGGCTCATAAAAGTGTATATAGGTCGTGAAGAAAGCTCATATAGACAGCAGAAGAATGGACTGCCACTGAGGTCCGTACTTGCTCCAATTATATTAAACATGTATACTGATGACATCTCAATTAACAAGTCAAGAAGGTTTATATATGCAGACGATATAGCTTTAGCTTATCAACATAATAACCTCACAGTTACTGAAGAAACACTCACAAACGATCTTGCAACCCTCGAAGAATATTTTACAACCTGGAAGCTGAGTCCAAACCTATCAAAAACCGAAGTAGCCTGCTTCCACCTAAGTAATCGACTTTCTTCTTTCAAATGAATACTCTCAAATAACTTATGATACTCATTTTCAACATCCTTTAAGGATACCGAAGAGACCTGACCATTCCCATTCTGTAGAAATACTTTCTAATTTAGTCATGCCTTGTAAATAACTGACAGAGATAAGGTTAAGAGGAGCATGACCACGCATGGTCAGGTAAGAGATAAAAAGTCCAACGACTGTCATTGCCCCATCCCATCTCCATTACCAAGCTTGCTGGGTTTTTTCTCTCACAACTGCCGTGGGTTGTTTTCTCTTTTTGGAGATAAGGCGAAAAAGGATGTGCCCCTCAATAGCAAGTAGGCGAAGGGGAATTACTCCACCAAAACCTTGACTGCCACACTGAACACTGTGTTGTAAGAGTAGTTGACCCTGAAAACTTCTCTACGTTAGACTGGCAGAACACATATGTTGTTTTTTTTCACCCTTATAGCATTCACCCACAACTCAGCTCTCTATGGAAGTATAAAGTTACCGATATGGGGAATCACATTTTGTTTGTTCTAGTGCCAATCACGCTTTTCAACAGCCTGCCAAGTGACATAACAATCTTCACTGCCTTATCGGAAACTATCTGGATTTGAATTTAGTATCACAAGCGTAAATTATGGAACACAACTAGATACTTTTCCGCAGATTTTTGTTGTTCTCAAACACAACCAATAGTCATGGCGATTACATTAGGTATTCTCCTTTGATAGAGAATAACGATCTCGTTCTTGGTAATTACTAATTAAAGTGTATATCTCTTCATCCAATAATCGACTCCAATAGTAACGTAGTTCAGATGTAACTGATATAATTCGCGTGTCTTAGGTGAAATCAACGATGATGTAGCCTTCCATGAATACATAAAGTGGGTTTTGAGACATAATAAGCAATATTACAAGACTTTCTAGATATCGGGACGAATTATTGACCCCTGCACTACTCTCGTGATGATCTCCTATTTTGTCCCACCAAATGTAGTCTTGTAAGTCAGATGAATGTCCCCCATATCATCCTGCACAACAACCAGGAGGTAATCGGGTAATCTAAAGTTACACTGTAATGCCTTTATCGCGCTGAGTTGAATAATTTTTATCAACCAGGTTGATAAGCATTATTATTGGTCAGTCCTGGTGATAAGCTTCTTTAGCACACTGAATTGCACCAACTATATTGGATATTTCAGTAAGGGCCGAATGCTTCTTTCTACAGCCATGCTGCCAGTGAGACAAGTCTACAACAGCCTCGATGGTACGCAGACACCTCGGTGTCAGTATTCTATTCAAGAATTTCCTCACCGTATGAAGCATACAAAGCATACGAAGGCAGAGAGGCCAGGTCTTCTTTGCCCCTGTGCTACACTAGCCGTGATGTCATTCATCAAGGAAACACCTCACTATCATCAAGCATGTACTCAGGGGTGATTTTGTTTAGTTGCAAGGAGATGGTCACTCATGGTTACTATTCTATACATTCATTCTTCAATTCTTACATATGAGACACCCACAAATCTATTTGCGTATTTAAAGGTGAATATGAATGATTATATGAGTGTAGGATAAGTGTAGTCTGGTTACTAATTTAGTTGGAATAATCTTCAGAAACTCTTATTTATTGTTATCAAAATAGCCAGGGCAACTAACAGACCTATAGGTTTACGTCAAATCTGAACCACTTAGTAATGGTGTGCTTTTCTAATTGACACGCCTGATTGACATCACATCCCATCCCGACAGAAAAGGGGCTAACTCACTTGATTCCAGCATAATGTCTAGTATTGATTAAACAATCCCAGTCTTTAATAAGGTGGCTTTTAATCCTTGTTCACAGACTCTGGATCAAACCTGAAGGCCATATCTAGGATATTTTCCCCTCTGGAATCAATAAGGAGCTTGCGCCATCCAACGATTCTTGTGTTTAAATAACCATCCACTAAGAAATGTAAAATGGTAACTCCGAAAACTATCTTCCAGTGTCTCCAAAATTTCCTTTAAATTGTGAGCAGAATAGTAGTGGGACAGCTACACACTGTAGATTGTTGTATGTCACAAATTAATGCAGATATAACCGTTATCAGATCCATAACGTCTATAACGTGCTATTTAATATGGACCCAACCACAATCTTAAAATCACCCAGTCACAATGCCAAAGCTGTTGAAAAACCATTGTAATTGGTTTTGATGGGGTAAGGGTCACTTACAATCACCATCTGAACTCTCATTTATTCCCTTAAAAATGCTGCAAAAACGTTGTCAGAAACTCGCCTCGTCTGCAAGCTTTCCTGCAGAAACAAAATAACTAACTTATAAATGAACATACTTTCTTCCCATCCTGGAGCTTTCTAAAAGAAATCGTATACACCAGAACCTGGAGTGCTATCCTTAAACCCAGTAAGAACATCGGTGCACAGGAATAGGTCCTTGCATCTGTGTATGTCATGGTCCAAAAACTTATACTAACATACTTAAAAAAGGTTTGTTCTTTTCTGAAACATAGTTATTTTGGCACGTATGGCCGTTAGAGAAGGGGAAACATCGCTCTAACTTAAAACGCTGAGGAACCCTGCAATGGACCCAACATATCATTAATCTTCATTTATACAGAATAGAAAGGACTTCTTTTTTGTCTATTTGAACTAGTCATAATAGACAAATTTGAACTAGTTATAAATAGTTATAAAAACTAGTTATATTTTTTTTTTACAATTGTTGGGAACGTACAATAATTCTACGCTCATAAATCTGATCGGAGTGGTCTCTTCTTATTGACTCCACAAATTTCCCATCAATAGTTTGGCCATCGAGGTCTAAGACACCGTATCAAAAATGAAGAACAGTGGTTTAAATATCACCTTCCTCCCCAACTGCTTTGGTGATTGCTTCTTGGATATAAACTCTGTCACCACACTTAGTGTACTCTTGAAGTGACCCTCTATTGGTTATCTTCTTAATCTGGTGGATCTTTGTACCAAGTTCCTCTAGAACTAAGTTAATATACTGTACTCCAAAGATTTCATAGTTGGTCCTGTTGCCACCATTTCTTTGACCTTTTAAGTTCTAGTCTTTCTTCCATTTTTAAAAGTTTTAAAATTTCCTGTTTTAAGTTCTGGAGCTTTTCACGAGCAGCTGATTCACCTGCTATTTTTCCTTTTTTGGTCTGAGTTTTTAGACTGTTAGCTGGATATTTATTGAGAACATTTTTCTCCTCAGATATGCTGCGGCTATCATGGGGAACGAGCCTGGGTGAACTCTTTCTTCGTAAATTTCTATCAGAGCATTCTAAGGTGGGGATCTCTATGCAAAGTAAAATAAATAAATAAATAAAAATAAAGATCTTACTTTACCAGGTAAGGTTAGGTTTAAGTAGCCCTCTTTAACTATTAACCTGGGGACCAACAGCTTTATGTAACGTCCAAACCATGGGAGCGTTGGGGTAAAAACTGCTAGTAGTCACATCGGGAATCGAAACCGGACCAGCTGAGTAGCCAGCCACCGCTTTACCCCTTTAGTTACATCCACTCTAAGTTACTTTTCTGCAAAGGGGAAACGGGAGGTGAACGTTGAAGAACATTTCTATCTTGGTCCTCAGATATTCGGGTTAGGGGTCCGCCACCTTCCTCTCACCTTTTTTACAAAGATTCTTATTCATACCTTTCATTATATTTTTTTCATTTACACTTATCAAAACAGAGCCTCGTGTGAATTGCACCCTGTCTCAAACCAAACAATTTGGAATTTGTGTCTTTCGTGCTCTAGACAAAACATTGGTACGTACTAAATACAAATGTAAAGAAACAATGGTATATTTAGTGTAGGCTAGTGACAAATGTAAACAACCAACTCTTAGAATTGGTAACTAAACTATATATTGGGCCGTTCCTGCCCACGTGCACACAGGGGATGGAATATTTTCAATTGTCTGTTTATAGGTTAAATCGAAGAAAGTTTATTTATTGATCTATTTTTGATTTAAATAAAAAGGGTTCTATTACAAAATAATTTATACAATGTTGACATTTAAAACAAAATATATAAGTATAGTTCTTATACAATGAAAGTGTGTAAAATTCCAATAAAATGCTAGTTATATTTTTATGAAAACTAGGGTAATATAACAATGTGTAATATATGCTCTATATAAATATAATTTAACATCACAGAGGTCCCAAACCCTATTTGATTTAGGTTTGACCCAACGTAAATATTACATTATATTTTCTAGTCACGAACTGTATTGGCAGCAAAAACAAAACTGTCACATCCTTCTTCTTCAAAATTGAAACAAAAATATATAACTAGATGAGACAAAATATATATAGATTTAAGTGTAAACACTATACAGTAATAGAATCTTTTGACGTATGTTTAATTGTTCAGCTTCATATTTTTATAAAAACTGTCGGTATTCCGATTGAATATATAAGCCCAAAAATTACTTATTAAAGTAAATTTCTTCATTAAGTCTTTACATTATGTACCCAGAGAACTCAAAACGAGCACCATTCCATTTTGTATTTATATTTATGTATCTTTACATACGAATGTAATGTTTTTTTTTTTTTAAGTGTTTGACTGTAAATTTATGATATAATTGTATTATTTTGATATTCAGTGTGCTTTTAGGAAAAGGAATTTACTGCCATAAACTAGCTAATTTGTTGTGACTTTGTTTAGCAACGTTTATTTAACAGATTTTTCAAAGGTTTTTTTGTTTATTTTCCCATTAATGCGTCCCTGGTATACTTATTCTATTTTCACATTTTAACATCTTATTCTTACCGTTATTATCTTATTCTATACAAGTTTGAGATGCAAACTCTCAAGACTGAGAGTAAGACTACATTGATCTTTAAATTTTATGTTCACTACTAGCATTTTAAAAATTAAAGTTATTCTTATGAATTTCAATAATATATGACCAATCACCCAGAGACGTCATAATCGTAATACATTCCTTAAAACAAAAACGTCTTAGAAATGGGATGTTGATATGAGGGGATCAGGATAAAGGATAGGCATACTATAATTATTATTAGTGTATTAGTGTTATAATGATAATATAGTAATTTATATAAGATAAGTTTTAATACAATTGAAATATGTAATAAATATGGGAGTAGGTAGTATTAGGAAATACGATGTTAGAATTAGATTAGGCAATTGACAGTGGCTTGGAAGTTATCTAGTAAACTTGGAGCTGAGGTATAATATAGAACAGTCTAGGGCTGGCTGTAGAGTGGTATTGTAGAGTTGGAAGGTGGAGAAGTTCAATTGTGCTGTTGCCGAAAGGTCTCACAAGTCGACTCCAGAAGGGTCGCTGCCAACCAGGGATGAAGTATGATTCTCCCTCACTCTTCTTGTCTTACGCTTTGAGGAGTCCGTCTTTGGGGTCAGGTTGGTTACCATCTTAAGAAGTCTGTACTTATAGCTTTTCAGATGCCTGAATGTTTAGAATAAAGATTGTTAGTTATTATCTGAGTGTTATTCTAGCTGCGTCCCCAGAGTTATTCTAGCTGCGTCCCCAGTGTTATTCTGACTACGTCCCCAGTGTTATTCTAGCTGCGTCCCCAGTGTTATTCTAGCTGCGTTCCCAGTGTTATTCTAGCTATATCCCCAGTGTTGAGACTACTCTATGTAGTTTTAGACATTGTAGGTTCATAGATTAAATTATGATCACAATATTTCATATAATCTTTTAAAGAGGATTCGTGACCTTATTTCAAACCCATTTAAGAATTTTGTAAATTTGTATTTACAGGTGGGTAACAATCTTTCCGCACTTCAGATACGTTTATTGAACCACTCCGTAAAATGTAGAATTATGGAAGTAATAATTATCGGCCAGTTGCTTTAATTTATGGCTTTTAAAAGTTTATCGAACGGCTTTTAAGGAAAGGCTCATTTCATTCTGCACAAAAAATTTTATATTTTTTATGAAATTATGCATTTCATAACTTCATTCTTGGTCCAGGCACTTTATTCTGGTGAAAGGGCTCTGGAAATATCTTATGATATCACCAATGTATTCGATATCATCTATCATGGTATTATGCTGGAT
Organism: Stictocephala bisonia; assembly: GCA_035578905.1. Lineage (NCBI taxonomy): Eukaryota > Metazoa > Arthropoda > Insecta > Hemiptera > Membracidae > Stictocephala > Stictocephala bisonia. Next base: position 281,315 of record JAQJVL010000678.1, on the reverse strand, counting down.
AAATCTTACAAACTGTTTACTAGAGGTGTGTAAATCTCATGGATAACTTTATATCTGAGCGAAAGAGTATAGTCTTCAAAATTAAATTCATAGACTCCACAGGCAGCAGACGATTGGCTAGTTATAATACCTAATCTATTAAAATGTGTTCCTCAAGGAATCCTTTTTTTTATATACAGGTTCCCTCAATATATATTCATTGCTTCTAATAAGGCATGTCTCTATGCTAAAATCATTTCCTTATCTTTAAAATCTTCAAACAATACTGATCTTGAAATTATTGCTCTTTTACTATAGTATTCTATATATTAACAACTCTTAAATAAATTTAATAAATGTTAAGATAGGTGTCTAAAGTGATCAAATTTAAACTACATATTTGATTGGGGAATAAGTTATCAATGTTAGGAGTCTTAACATTTGAGTCTAGTAATATATTGCCAACTCAATTCTTTTGGTCATATTAATATGTTTGTAAAATTATTGATTTAGGAATATCTATATTAAGAAGTCTTTATAATAATAATAATTATTATATCAAATCTCAAATGAGGCATTACAATACATAATAAATATAATAAAAATTTAGTTAATTCTACACATAAATTAGAGTTGAATTTATAAAAAACCTTCAATTTTGCATAAACACTCTTTGAATAAATGATTGCATATATATTTTTTTTAAATTGTTTAATTTTTAGATATCTTAATTTATAAGGTAATATATATTATAAAATTTAGTAGCCATAGGTTCATGATTTTTTTGTGTTTTTGAGTATTTAAATTGTTTAATTTTCAGTAGATTCAAAATTATTGTGTCGTGCTTATGTATTTTTTTGTTATTAGGAAATTTATGAAAGTTGTTTTGGTGTGTAATAAGCTTTTGTAAAATAATAGTGAAGGCAAAGTCGTTTTATATATATATATATATATATATATATATTTTTTTTTTTTTTTTTATAGAGGTCTCCGTGGAGTTTTAAAAGGTGCTCCACAAATTAGTCGTATTTTTTTTTTATAATTTACTTGAATTTGAAGAATGGCCCCTAATATTATTCCATAGCTCAATATGCTATGAATTTTTATTAGTACATCTTTACTTACATTGTTCTTTAATCATCTTAAAAATTATATACCTTTGTTCATTTTTTTATTGTATAAGCCACATGATTATTACAAGATATCTTATGATCAAGGATAGTTCCTAAAAGTGTTATTGGATTGATTTTAAGGTTTAGTCTCAATTTATTTGAGTAAGTAAAATATATGTCATATATTCCATTCAAATTGAGAATTTATTTATACTATTTCCGATGAAAGAGTATTTTACTGGAGCAAATTATGGAATACTATTTCAATATATCTAACAACCTGTGGCAATTTGAGTAAGCGAGTTCTCTCGGAATAATTTTGTACTTTAACTACAAATTTTTTCTATAAATTTGGTCTTTAAACAACCTTACATATCATCTTGACGTGATGTGTTAAACAAAACACAATAATAACCTTCCCTTTATATTTATTTTCAGTTGTGATACATTTTTAAAATTGGATCTCCAGATGTTTTGCACTAATCCTAGGCAAATTAGGTACACTTTAATAGAAAAAATATAGTTAATATCCCAGTTCATGAAGCAAGTTTCATTTCCGAAAAAAAAAAACTAACAGGTAATAAATGAACTCCTTGAGGTCGTGAATTCAAAATGGGACATAGGAGGGTTTAAGAGAGGTGTTAAAGAGCATGCTTTAAAATGGATCCTTCAAAAGTCTCAAGAATTATATATCTTGTATAATAGGGTTTTTTTGTTAGTAATTATAATTTATGGCATAAGAAGGATAAGTCGTATGTGTAAAACTTAATCCAGTTATTCTATTAGATTTAACATATAGTTTTTTTTTTTAATTAGTATAATACGTGTTGATACATACAGTACAAGTAAACATCACACGACACAAATATATTACAATACAAGTAAAAAATTCACAAATATTATGGTATCGATTTCGGTTAACCACGCTCACCTTCCTCAGACCAGGGGGATTCACAACAGAATGGAAAATGGTGTTTAACAACTCAATTTATAGGAATATGATTATGTTACCCCATTGGCTGGAATAATGAAAATGGCGGCTGCTGTGATATTATTGGTTAATGCCTATTGGCTGTTACTTTTGTTCTTTTAGTAGCTAAAAATATATTACTAAAAACTATTTCGAAATCAAATTAATTATAAATTTAAATAGGATATAGTTTATAAAAACAATAGCAAACGGTTGTCTTAACAAGTACCAAATCTATATTACTATCGGCTAGTATTTATTATTGTAATATTTGTTATTAATTTGTTTAGTAATAATACATTCACGTGTTCAGACTAATTGTTCAATCAGTCACGGAATCAAATTAACATACGGTTGGTGCCACGCGCAGGCAGCTGATTGCTGTGACGTCATATAGGGAATCCAATTTAATATCTATATGCATTCAAAATGACTTCTTATGTAGTTTAATTTGTTTACAAAAAACATTGTTTAGCCCATACTGAAGTACAAAATAAGTGCTATGTTTTAAATGACAAAGACACAATTTCTAAAAATTTACTTCGGAAAGATTATTAAAATGTACAAATTAATCCTGCCTAAAAGAATTCATACATATTAGTAATACAACAGCTGTTAATAATTAGCATATCATGATTTGTTTATTTATTTTGTTTTATAACCTTACATACCTGTACCTGATGATGAATTCACTGAAGTTAAAATGTACATCGTACAGCAAAATATGAAGAAAAGTGTTAAAGGTGTTGTATTATTAATATTTATTTTACCATACGATTTCTAGATGCTTCAATGTATGTGTTTATTTGAATGCCTTTTTACCAAATAAGCAAGGAGAATGCAATGTTAGAATTTAGGCTAGTAAATTTTACTACCAAAGTAATAAATAATGTATTTTTTACCATGTTAGTCATGTTGGCATGATATTGGTTAGTTAGAAAACATTCTATATTTAATTTTCTAATGCGTTAAATAATAAAATGTTTTGTTAAAATATAATACGTTTAATCTAATATTTATCAAGCTGTATATTTATTAGTTTTCAAATACAACAATTTTAAATGCCAATGCACTCTTTTTTTGTAACTTAAGTATTTGATACATTTTGCTTTCATTCCTTACTTTCCGTTATTTCTGCCAACGTTTGACTATATGCTTGTTATGTTTTTAGTTGTTGAAAGGGCCCCATGTTTTAAAATGTTTCTTACGCTCTTTTGGTTCCACTTACAATCATCAGTTACTACGTGTATGGAGCACAATCGGGCCATATGAGGTTTAAATTAATTGATCTTTTCGTTTGTTGAAAATTATCCACTTTTCTGTCAAATATATATATAAATATTTTTTTTTTTAATAGGTGATAGGAAATTCCTTCTTTACCTGCATTTCTTGGTGAGTTATTACAGTTGACTACAGCTTAGAAAGGCTTTATCAATATATAATGTATTAACAATTAAAACCACTTTTAATATAAAATAATTAAATCACAAAAATATTTTATAAAACTACTAAAAAATTTATAATATGAAGAAAAACTTAAAAATAAAAAACACCACACTAATTTATTGTATTGACCAATTTATAGTTCTGGCCGTGTTGTTCGAGCATGCAGATCAATGTATTTCTCTCTCCAACGACAGTTGTACATTCAAGTTTAAAATTAAACATTTCGGGCACGGTATTCAGAAAATACTTCCATGTGATTGGTTGATTTAGTTATCAGTATTTAATAGAATAATCAAACTAGCTAATTTCGCCCAAATAACGTCACAGTCTACTCCACAGCCTCGTCGTGATACCTACCACGGTAACTAGATATTTTCTAGTTACCGTGATACCTAACGTAATTTATAATTATTGTGTTATCGAATATAACAAAATCAGCTGTTTTTTGTATTCTTAAAAAAAAAAATGTTTTAATTATTTCATAAGTGTTGAAATTTTTACCTTGGCTAATAAGTAACAAAAAAGTTATTGTAAAATCACAATATTATAGAAGAAGGACTATTATTTTAATTATTATTGTTATTAATATATCAATCTTTATTCCAGTTGTTTATTTTTAATTTAAATAAACCATGCACCACCGAACAAACTCTACAATCATAGTAGCCAACCCAAATAAGATTTTGAACAATCGTACACAATAGATGTAGGAAACGTATGGTGAGGGATATTGACTATCTCGCTTTCACTACTTCTACACACCTAGAACCATGGCCCGGCCTGTATAACTCGTTTATTGTTTGCACATTTGTTTAAAATATTGAAATAATCAATTAACACTGTAAAACAGCTGATAGCCACATAACGTCACGTGGCTGTATTCCATTGCACATATGGTTGGTGGCACCTACCGTTGGTTTATTAACAAATTGACTGCCATGAGTAGGCCCTACCTTATTTGTACTCAATTAAACTTGTCGGTACGGCCATGAGTACCAATATGATACTCATTTTTTTCAAAACAGCTGAGTTAAAATAAATTAAAAAAAATAAAAAATGAAATTTTGTAAGGAAAAAATTTCGTTTATGTTACTAACTAACCCATTAGTGTGTCATATTTTTTAATAGCACCCTAAAAATAGGACGCATAAAAAAATTATTGGTTGGTCCCACGGCTTCCTTAGGACACTAGTGGAGAAAGAGAGAGAGAGAGAGAGAGAGAGAGAGAGAGAGAGAGAGAGAGAGAGAGAGAGAGAGAGAGAGAGAGAGAGAGAGAGGGGGGGGGGGGAGCGCACTTTGTCAATTGACTTCAACCTAAATGTACGTTGTCACAGGTTAAAATGGTTAATAGAAAGTATGCTGTTATGCTCGAAGAGTAGGTTATGTTTCTGATTCCTTTATTACAATTAGTTTGGTAAAATTAACTACTTAAATGTAAACCTATAAATACACTGAATATTCTTATGGACAATAAATGTAAAAGATTTTGCAATAATAAATGTTATGTTGGAATAGTTTTCTGCGTCCAATACTTAGGACACTATGTACCTAGACAACCTGAATTTCAGTATTAGCAAAATTGATTTCTGCCAGACTAGATTGTTTGTAAAGTTATTTTACTAATTTCACCTTATAATTTTACTTGAATTTTTATCAATAATGGTTAAAAATATTTGTTTGAGCCTATATAAAAATATAAAGTTACTAAAATATATATTTAGATTTACTGTTGAAGAAGCTTTGTCAGAACTGGACTGTAATTAGGATATAATTGAAAGGCTGTTTTATGTGGTTCTGCTACGAAACAAATATTTATAGTAATAAATATCATGAAGAGCATGTCGGAAATATAAATAATATATCCCGAAATTTGGTTTTTAGTGAATATGAGGTTCAGACTGATTGTAAATTTGATGAGCCTGACTTATCTGTACCTTTCGTCAAGTGTAATTTCTGTTCACAACCATAGACCTATTGATTTTACTGAGACTAGATGTAAGCCAACATCTCTGGATCTACGACCAAATAAAGTAAAGAAATTTTACTGTAGATTTAGATATACCTACTATTTCTTCTAAAGTAAAAAAAAAAAAAAAAAAAAAAAAAAAAAAACGAAAAAAACACGAATTAAAAATCAAAATAGAGCTACTAAATGCCACCCTGAATCAGATAGTGACAATATTGATAATGAACAGCCTAAAAGGTTAAAGATTTTTAAGACAAAGGACTTGACAAAACAATAATAATAAAAACAACAAGCATCTGAAATAAACGAAGAAAATTGAAATAGTGGAAAACTTCAGAGCTATATTTTATATTGGAGACCACTATTGAACCTAATATGCGTTACTCTGAAGGATAATGCTAGAAGCCATTTGAGTTACTTCTTTGTTTTACAATTATGAAATGGTGAATCTAATTTGTAAATTAAATAATTTATAAACATAACAAAAAAAATTGTAACTTCAATTTGACTCGTGTAAGCTGATTGTGATTTTTGGTGTATGTAATGCTGCGAAAAGTATCCAAACAAAATAATGTACTGGTCAAGTGAAAATGTTCCACTTCTTTGCTGTTCAAAGTTTGTCTGCTCAAAATGCGAGGTGGGACTTCATCCCAAATGTTTTATATAATATCATACGTGAAAATTATTTCTTAGCCTTAAAAAGGCCAGTATTTTTATTTTATTTCATAATAAATATTAAAATTTATTTTCGTATCATTAACAGTGAGTTATACTATATTAAAAATACTAAAAAATTTTTTAAATAAATAATTTTATTTCATACCATGTGCTTACATTTTTTAACACATGAAAAACTGCTTGTTGGAATGTCAAAATAGTCACTGTGCATAGTGTCCTATTTATAGGACGGCCATTTTTTCTAAATATAATTATAAAATATTTTTTTAGTTATTTTTTAATCTTTAAATGTTTTCTGTAGTATAAATAAAATATTTAAACTATTTTACTAAAAAAAAATGCACTAACGTGTTTGGCAATTCTTTTTGATTTAAATTCTACTAAGTAAAATGTTGCTAGTTTTTGACTAGTTTAGTAGGAAAGCTAAGAAAAAAGATAATTTTGGCTATAGTTTTAGGTTTATTAGTTGGACTAACATTGTTGATGTGTGTTGGCTTTATTATTATTCACGCGCTTTAGTTTATGTAGTAAATATGAAACTTAATAATGATGAGTACATACTTAAATTGATCTATGTAGGTTTTAGACATTGTAGGTTTTAGACGAGGTGTAAGCGAAGAAAACAGTGAAATGACGTTATAGCGTATTACAACTGATTTTGGAAACAGTATTGGTATTTTATTACTCCAATCACCTCAAACAAATGCACTTTTACATAAAATAAAAATGTGTTCTATCTATATGTTTGACATTTTAGGTAACTTAAGACAACTAATTGATGCAATGGGTACCAAATTGGTACTCATTTATTTTATTGGATAATTATACAATACTTACTAAAACGTCATTACTACATCATTTTCAAGCACAATACACAAGAAAAACAAAAACTGCAAACAAATATTCTTGGCCCAAGTGGTCAGATACCTTATTCTGGTACGGCAGTCAACCTGTTAAAATACTGTGCAATCGATCAGTAACAACGATAACATTTTGTGTCTATAATTCTGATAAAAACAGCTGTTTATTAATGGTGGTTTACGAATCGTAAATAAAAACAAGTAAAATATAAACAACTAGCATTGTACTTTTGATTTTATACACACAGTTATAGGTGTATATAATCAAGGTAAGTAGCCGTCCTTCGTACGGGGATTTATATTGTACCTCTTATTGCATTCAGCAATATAAACATGGATTAAATACGTTACTGTAGGTTGTCTAAACGATGTTTAATATCGTCATGTTAGTAAAAATTAAGTTTTAAAGAACATACGAACATGTGAAAGTTCATTCCGCTGGTAACACGTGAGTGAAAAAGTGCATTGTGGTTATGTTTGATACGGTATTTACTTCAGAACCACGGTACATAGAAAAGAAAAGAAGGCGGTAGGTACAGTTGGTCCAGCCTAAAGGTGCGCGTGATCTTGAAGAGGGTACTTTTATTAAAACGTCATACTGATCAGGTGATTAAAACCAAGAATATAATGAATACCGGTACCGGTATAGTAAAAAAAACACCGTAAAATAATCAATTTATATTCATTCTATATATTTCAATAAACATAATCTGTCTTTTGAATTCATTACAACTATTTTCTACTCTTTCTGAATAGTATGTTTTACAAGTTAATTCTATTATTTAGGACTAGAAGACATTTCTAATAAATATCAGTACGTTTATTAATTATTTAAAAATCTCTTTAAAAACACCTAAAAAAGCTTTTTACATAAAACATAGGTATAGGGGAAATTGTATTTTTGTAACATCTGTTTTATCATCACAGAATATTATTAGATAATAAATTAAATATTACTATTTGTTTAGAGATATGTAGAATATTTTATTAGTTTTTCGTCGAAAAAATTAAATAGTTCTATGTCATGAAAACGGTTAGTACAATCAAGTCCGAAAGCACAGTAAGGCTAGTGCACCTGTATCACGCACATCTCCCATAACGTCACATGGGCGAAATGGCAAAAATAAACACAAACGTATAGTTCTAATTCTCATAGTTGCAATTCCAGCTGAAATTGGTAATTACCTTGCTTCCTGAATTCGTCTATGGTAAATACCTTGTTAAATTCAATTTTACATGCAGTTCCACTTCACAAAGGTCCGGAAACATCCATATCATTCATGAGACGAAACATCCATATCATTCTTATGACTTTGACGGCTGACGGTGCACTTGGCTCCTATTCAAGATTTTTAACTAACATCTGACACCTTCTCTAAACTCAGAAGTCGGTCAATATATTGTGTTGTTTGCGTTATGTTAAACTATAAAGTATGTTATGTGCAGTTATACATATTAAAGTAGAATGTAAATGTAGGAGAATATAAATAAAACTACCACTAACACACGTGGTGTAAACGTTTTTCTATCATACAGTAATACTCACACAAATTCAAAATATAAATTATTGACGGTGAATTCAATCTATAGCTCTCTAACAACCACCTAAAACCCACATAGCCTATGTAGCTTTACATGACTGCCATGTATGACAATTTCGGCATCCAAACATTCATCGAGTGCTTTGTCTTGTATACAAATGAAAGTTTACGTACAACACACAGACATTGAAGGTGATAGGATTTGGCTTTTATTTGAAATGGTAATAGCTATAGAAATAACAGCAACAACTTACAAAAAACATACATATAAATATATATATATATATATATATATATATATATATATATATATATATATATATATATATATAAATATATATATACGTAATTTAAAATGTATTTTAGTTTGTATAATACACTTATATTCTTATCTGGATGTTATTCACCAAATGTTTTCCTCACTTTTTCCTGAGTGCTTCAGAATACGTCTGGCTCAGAAACATTGCTATTATAGGCCTAGTTTCTGTTTAGATCAAAGCATCAAAGTCACTCCTCAACTTCCTAAGTAGCAGAGTTTTAATTGACCTATTCATGTATTGGAATATGACTAGACTGAAGTTGTGTGCTAGTGCCAGATTGTTGCGATTCTCGGATTTCATTGTTCACTTCAACAGTATAACTATAACAACAACAAAAAATCACAAGAAAAATAACAACAGCTAACGCAGTTAATACACCTAAAAATTCGAGATCTAACAAATCGTCCTCCATTAAGGTTAATACTATTTGTTTACATTTTTTATTTATATCAGATCATATGGTTATAACATTTTTCAAAAAATTTAATTCTCAGCATAGCAGGTGATGGAAGAGACGTGCGTTGCATGGGAGGGTGTGACGTATGGACAGCGCATGTGCGACAAATATAGTCGTCCTCTGCACGTTGTTACCTGGTGATGTACAGTGTCTGCAAGCATTGTCAATTATCTTCTTTATTTAAGCTTTTGGATTTCGAATGAGTGAGATTGTCCAACGGTATTATTGTTACAAACTAAGGGCAAATTTTACGTATGAATTCTATAGTTTTGGAAAGTCTATTTAATTGATCGATGGAAAGTTGTTGAAATAAAGTAATTTCAATATGAAATAAATATCAAACTCTACTACATTTATTTAACTAATCGTTAACCAAACAATATTTATTAAACTACTTTTTCATCAGTTAAAGGTATAATATATTTTTTAAATATTATTTGATAATATTATCATTAATGATATTATTCTTGTTAAATTTCATTCAAAAGTGTCTTTATTTGATACATGGTGGAATTTTAATGGATTTAAATTAAACATTTTTAGTAATTCCAGAATTATTAATTTTTGATCAATGCATTTTCCCTAGTTATGATAATATCTTCAGATCATAATGACCAAATTGTAAAAAAATATAAAATATATGTTAAAAAATATAGAATTTGTAAATATTAAATAACATTGATGGATAAGTTGTTATAATTTAAAAACAAGGTTTTGAATTATTTAAGTTATTTTTTAGTTCATTTCTAACTAATGGTAAAAATATATTATGAAAAATTAAAAGATGGATGAGAAATGCAATCATCTTTTTTTAATGCCATGAATGCACTTTCAATTTTATTTCCTTTTTCCATGATTTTTCTTTATGTATAATAGACGACTCTTCAAATAATATATCATGTCTGTTATGAATAGCATGTTCAACCAACTTTGATTGTTGAGTATTTTTAATTTTAAAATTATATATATGTTCCTTTTTTCTTGTTTTTCCAAGGTGGGGGTCTCTCAGAATGTGGTTTTAAGAAAAAAAAAATAACTAAACGATGGATTATTTAGATTGATTCCTATTCAATCGATGAATACTCTATTTACATTTTAAAATATCTGTCGCAGTATCCTACTTAATTTCTATACTTATTATAAATATAACACTAAAAAATCAATAATTAATTACTTTTGAATATTTTTTACAACTACATAAGGTAACAAAATAAATAAAATATGTATATTTATATTTATAAATTTATAAATGAAATTATAACTTTAAAATATATAATATTTGGTAAATTTATCCTTTATTAAATGTATTATAAGAAATATTCAGTTCTGTAGTATGATTTACTCTTTAAATAATCTATAACTTGTTCCTTATATGTTCGACAACTATCTGGTAAGCACAAATCAACCATGTATGCAGGTGTGGTTCTCGTGAACTTTACTGAATTGAATCAGCTTTTATTTATTTCAGTGTACAAAACCAACGTTGCTTTTAAAACTTTCGTAAATATTTCTCTATATTAATAATACAAAACAGTTGTACTATGGACAGATACGAATAGTATGACATCGTTTTCTTTCAAGTTTAAATTATTATTATTATGTTTTGAAATAACTGTTATCTATATCATTTACGGACAGTATTAGTCAAACAGCTAAAAGATTATAGTTGGAAATCATCATTTTAATTTTATTTCACAACAATTGTCAAATAATATGAACACTTATTAAGTCAGCTGATACCCCTGAACATTGATACGACCGTTGGAATGATACGCGAGTCAGGCTCACGGTCCTTATTATACCTGCTCAGATGTACAATCCGTCAAATTTCAACGTTTAGTGAGACATTTTTACAGTATATACGTTATTCAACTCTTTTTTACTCACAATCTTTTCATACAATTTGAACAATACGTAAATGCTATTTAAAAACCAGTCTGAATCAGAATTGTACTGAAATTAAGGAAGGAGCTTGACAATGGCTTCTTCGTGGCTATGTTTCTCACAATGTTTTGTATGATTAGTAATCATAATATTTTAGTGCAAAACTGAGTTACATAATTTATTTAAAAGTGGTAAAATGGCTTTCTAATAATATTCAGCAAGTCAGTTTTCCTAGGAGGCTGCCATTTGCTTCACTTGTTTTTAGTTGATCTCTTAATTTCTTGAATAAAAACAATAACTGGATTTATCGTCTCTGAGTAAACTAAGTCGATCTTAAAGCACAACATTTTTTCAAGTGAGTAGGTTCAAAAAGAGTTTTTGATGAACTATTGTGCTAGATGATTTTTAATGCCTTGTAGTAAATGCTTAAACTATTATTTACTTCTCTGAAGTATAAATAAAACTATGTGTTATTATGTAGAGTATATTATATACAAGGTAAACAGTTTTTAATTAAAACATTTTTACGTTTAGTAAAAACAAATGAGGTCAAATCTCGAGTTATTGAACCAAACTACATTTACACTAAATTATTAGTAAATAAATAATTAAAAAAAGTGTATTACTATTAGAACCAAAATTACCGTAATCTGTTACTATTGATCGAGAAAATCTAATACTTCTTTAAACAATTATAAGGAAAAAGCTTTATTTTTAAACGGCACAGCTGCAAAATTATCTCTTCTAGAACGAATCATACCGTTATTAACGGTAAACTGTCAGCGTCTATATAACAAAAAAGTACTTGATGGAATTTATTTTACTGTACCAAACTATTTTGTAACATTACTTTATGCTGAATTAGTATGATTTTATAAAAAAAAAAAAAAAAACTTAGAGGGTACGAGTTCAGTATTTGTTATTTGTAATCTGTTGTTAATTGATTATTTGTTTTTGATTGATTGAAATATTTTTGAATGTTAACTAACCTTTCTTGGAAACTATATTTTTCTTTTCAATTAAAACTTCTTCACCCTCCTGGGGCTTAGTTAATGTTCAATGATTATGACCCTATATTTAACCTACACTTTTACAGTAATAAGCCCCCCTCCTGACCTATACTTGTACAGTAGTTTGACCCACCCCCCATACTTGTAGAATAGTGTGCCACTCCCACTCACACATACACGTACGTGATGTTGACCCACCCACTCACCTATGCTTGTACAGTCGTGTTGACCCACCCTTTCACCTATGATTGTATAGTTGTATGACCCTCCCACTTAACCATACATGCACAGTTGTGTGGCCCACTCACAACCTACACTTGTAGAGTAGTGTTGACCAAACCACGACCCATACACATAAAATAATGTGATACACCCACACCTATGCTTGTTATGTGGCACTGCCCTCTCTCCCACCTGTACGATGGTGTTGACCCAACAACACACCAATGATGGTAGATACGTGTATGTATGCCCATACTATATTGAGATAGTATTTTTTGGTCTGAAGGGGAATGATGATTTGATACAAATATGAAAGGATTATAAGACATAATCTTATTAATTATTTTCATGTTTTAAATAGTTTTTAAACATTTCAAGTTTTACTTAATTGTATAATTTAAACGATGATGGTGTAGATATAATTTATATTCGCCTACACAATTAAAGAAAGTTTTAATAGATATTCCATACATCCTATTATTCGTTTAATGGTTCACGTTAAATATAATACATTTTAGAATGCATCTTGATAATAAATTATTTTGGAAAGCTATAAAATCGTTAAATATTTAATGCTAAATTGTGTCGTTGATGACTCTCCAAATGTTAGAACATGCCTGTTATTTATAACGTGTTCAATAAATTTTGATTATTCAGTATTTTTAGTTTTTAAATTGTATTTATGTTGTTTCAATTTTGTTTTAACAGGACTTAACTTTTGCTCGAAATTAGTTGATTGCATTCACAGATATTTTTATTTAAATATATTTGTTGATTGATTTCTATTTTTTAGTTCTAGTTATGATAATTTACTACAAAGGCTTCCTTATGATGTAAACCCTTTTTCGATTATTAAATGTTTAATTCTATTTTTGAATTTTCTCTTAAAAGTTTTTAACTTAGAATGTATACATAATAATTGTTAAAGTTTTGTTTTAAGTTTTCATGACGATCACTTGATTTCATGTATTTATTTCCTATTTCCTCTCTTTACTTTTTAATTTAGTTTATGGCTATAATTGCTAATTTTTATAAAACTGCACATTTTCGCTTTTTTGTAATTGTTTATCTTCAGTTGAAGATGACATGTTTTTTCGGAATAAATGCTAAATTTAATTAACCCAACTGTCAATTAAACCCCGTTAAATTAATGGCTTGATTAAACCCCGCATTCCTCATCTCACTGTAACTCAAAATGACAAGGTCATGGGCAAATCTATACGCCTCCATCAATACTTTAAATAATAACAAATAAGTTTAATTGTTATGCGTTTAGGATGGCTTAAAAAATTATTTAAATGCTGCGCACTGAATTTTTTTGTGATATAAAGAGGTCTCAAGTTTATTGTTTTTTTTTTTGCTTGAGTTACTGATATGTCCGGAAATCGACGTTTTCCTCTTTCTTTATTTCCATTGTAAACATTACGGTTGGTCGAATTTATATTGGAAAGATATATAAATGACAAAACAACTATACAAATGAAGACAATTGGCTTGTTTATATTTTATGAAATTAATTTGAGGAATCTTAATACGATGGAAAAACAATATTTTTTACTTTACAAAAAATTAGTCCATTAGGAACACCGTCATGATAAACGTGGTGAGATATATTCCGTAATTAATTCACGTATAGTTTCTGTCTGAGAAAATAACATTGGCGCTTTGTAATTTTTATTATTACATGTTTATTACCTGAAAAACAAACAAACTCTTGAACTATCTTCAATAATAGTTAATATTTGGTTTAGAATGAATGCTATTACTGTGTCTCCTAGTAGGATACAGTCCGAATATAGCTTCCATGAACTGCACAATATCCGCCCCAAGTGAATTACGTTAGCAGTTTTGTTGTTTTTCCTAAAATATACTTTAAGTAAATATGTTGTAACGGCTTTTTAGTTTAGTTTAAGATTAACACAATATAACTTATGGAAAAACCATTAGAAACTAAGTCTATTAGAATCGTATTAGTTTCTAACAACCGTATAACTATCAGCAATATAGATAGTAGTTTAAAAACACTCTATACCTATAAAAGACAAATACCACTGACTCACTCACTCATAACTGTAACTGAAAACATACTAAGCCTACAAGGCTGACATTTTGTAGAGGTCTAATGTAGTAGATGAGCAATAAGAAGGTATTTAAAAAGATTAAAAAAAATTGATGGCAGCCTTTTTAGTGCCAAACATTTTAAATTCCAAAAATAGCGTTTCTCAAATTGGACTGTAACGGTTAAATGAACGGTTCTACAGCAAAACTAACACCATTTACTTTACCTGATTTAAGACGATCAACAACTTTGGTCCTATGAAGTTTTACTCTCTCTCTCACCTCCTTCACCCTGGTAGAGCTGGATTTTCTATTTGTGCTTATAAATAAAATTGGTTAATTTACGGCCTATAAGAGTAGACTTACAGATTTTTCTAGACTGAGCAACTTTGTTATCTAGGAGAACATAATATATTCAATTGGAAAACATACAATATAATCTGAACAAATGTCTGGCCAGGTCATTGGACATGGATAGAAACACGAATTTATTTCATTCAGAGTCAACTATCGTACTTTGCACCTCCTAAAAGTACACTTACAGATTTTTCTAGACTATGAAACTATGTTATCTAAGAGAACAAACTATATTCTATCGGACAATTATAATGTAGTTTTAAAGCGTGCATATCTAGATCATAGGAAATGTCTAAACATGGTGAGAAACAAAATATTTTATTAATTCAGAGTCAAATATGGTACTTTGTTCTCTGTAAAGTAGACTAACAGATTTATCTAGACTTTGAAACTTTTTTATTTAAGAGAACAAACTGATTTCAATCGGACAATTTTAAATTTATATTCAACACAGGTATAGCCAGTTCATAGACCTGGCTAACCCGATATTTCATTGATTAAGAGTCAAGTGCCGACTTTACGGCCTCTAAAATTAGAAATCAGATTTTTTTACAATTAACGTTTGTAAACTACATGAAATGTCTGAGTGAAATAGCAAAATTACAATATTAATTTGCATACAGCCGTAATTGCCCTATTTTGCTCCCTCCTACAGGGGGAATCTGTACGTTTATTCGTGATCAAATCTTGACATCGTGAAACATGTATGAGTATTGTGTGGTATACGTGGTCAGTGGGCATTTGACATACTCCCCTCTACCCCCACCCGACTTAATCTTCTTATCAGTTCTGCAATGCAAGTTTCGTCATGAGTAGTTTCTGGCTTAATTTACTTTAACTTAAGTAATTTTTGAATATTCTTGGATGTGTTTATATTTTTACTTATATTTTGATTACAAGTCTTTAAACTAGTTTTTCCATTTAGGTTATAAGTCAAATACCTTTTGACTGTACAAGATTATATAATCAACCTCAATATTATGACCGGCGAAGCGGGCGGTTAGAGCTAGTATAGTAATAAAACTGTATTTTAAAATATATTAGAGACTGATGCTATAAGAAACCTCTTTCTAAAAATTGTTAAAGCAAATGAAATCTGTATCATCAGTGACATGTTTGTTTGCTTAATCGAGTGTACATTGTTTAAATAGAAAAAACAAATAGAGAATATATTAAATGTTCGGTTACGTAATTGGGTAAGGGATTCGTATTCTAAAACATTACTGGATGTTTTACATATTCATAATATAATTACACATCCTAAATAACTATTAGGAATGTATACAGTTAAAAATAATATCAATGCACAGTTTATTAATCTCTGTGTAAGTTCTATTATTTGTGTAAATGGTTGCACCTAAGTTTGTTTTTGTTCCATTTGTAACAACTAGAAGCCTTTTTTAAAACAAGTGGATGCATAGTATATTTAAATATTTAGATCCCTAATTATATTCAGGTCATGAGGATTATTGTACGTTATCCATTACAATAAGGATACGGTTATTTAACTATCTTCTTCTTTCTTGTATAACTAAAGATATTCCTTAAATATTTATACTGAAATATAAAAAAAGAGTAACCGTACAGGTATTTATCCAATAATAATTTGTCTGTGTATATATATATTAAGAATCTGGAAATAAAATAAAATTTGTGTTTAGCAAGAATTCACTAAATTATGTAAGATATTGACAAACAACTTGTTTTATATCCGCATGTATCAAAACTGTATATAAGTTAAACTATATTACATTATATGTCAAAAATATTATTATTGTATATTTGAATGATGAAACATAAGTTGAAACAACATCGATAGTTATTACTAGCCATTTTTAGCTTCATTTATAAGATAAGCTAATCATGACTTTTTTAAAGAACTCAATTCTCTTTTCTTAGAAAATAAAGATGATTTACTGAATTTCGTTAGTGACTAGTCGAAAAGTAATCTCTGCTTAAAAGTGTTTAGTAAATTAGTTAGAAAAACAATCAAAATCTTAAACGACCTGTTTGAAGTTCCGAGCTAATGGATTTTCTATTAGTAACAACTACAATGATTATAAACTTTCTATAACTCATGTTAAGTGTAAAAGAGTAATCGAGAGTTGTACTATATTACATATTAAATAATTGTTCGAATAAAAAATTACCTACCTACGTATTACAACTTATTTATATTTAAATGTACTAAATTCATTTTAATAGTGGTTAAGTAGAAAAGATAACTAAACAGTCCAAAATTCACCAAGTAATTAATTAGTGAAGTTGAGAGTTGATATTGGTCATTTAATAATATGTTCAAATTATATAATTTACAATAAAACCAATATATTTTTAATTTTTAACTAGGCCTTTCGACAGCAAAGCTGGCATCATCAGGCAACACAACTTTATTTGTAAACAAACAAGACAATAATTAGTTCTGAAAACAGATGTAAATAATTTAAAGAATATAAGTATAAATATATTGTCTAGGGTTATGAGTCTTGCTTTCTGTTTCAATTTGTGTAATTTGTTCAACTCTTTTGACTTGAGTGTCATTTCAGTAGTGAAGTTGAGAGTTGATATTGGTCACTTAATAATATGTTCGAATTATATAATTTATAATAAAACCAATATATTTTTAACTTTTAACCAGGCCTTTCGACAGCAAAGCTGGCATCATTAGGCAACACAACTTTATTTGTAAACAAACAAGACAATAATTAGTTCTGAAAACAGATGTAAATAATTTAAAGAATATAAGTATAAATATATTGTGGAAAAACTTTATTATACTTACATTGTTTGAGGAATTTGATGTCTAGGGTTATGAGTCTTGATTTCTGTTTCAATTTGTGTAATTTGTTCAACTCTTTTAACTTGAGTGTCATTTCAGTAGTGAAGTTGAGAGTTGATATTGGTCACTTAATAATACGTTCAAATTATATAATTTACAATAAAACCAATATATTTTTAATTTTTAACTAGGCCTTTCGCCAGCAAGCAACACAATAAAAATGGCATCATCAGGCAACACAATAAAAAAATATATTGGTTTTATTGTAAATTATATAATTTGAACATATTATTAAGTGATCAATATCAACTCTCAACTTCACTACTGAAATGACACTCAAGTCAAAAGAGTTGAACAAATTACAAAAATTGAATCAGAAAGCAAGACTCATAACCCTAGACATCAAATTCCTCAAACAATGTAAGTATATTCAAGTTTTTCCACAGTATATTTATACTTATATTCTTTATTTTATTTACATCTGTTTTCAGAAATAATTGTTGTCTTGTTTGTTTACAAATAAAGTTGTGTTGCCTGATGATGCCAGCTTTGCTGGCGAAAGGCCTAGTTAAAAATTAAAAATATATTGGTTTTATTGTAAATTATATAATTCGAACATATTATTAAGTGACCAATATCAACTCTCAACTTCACTACTGAAATGACACTCAAGTCAAAAGAGTTGAACAAATTACACAAATTGAAACAGAAAGCAAGACTCATAATCCTAGACATCAAATTCCTCAAACAATGTAAGTATAATAAAGTTTTCCCACAATATATTTATACTTATATTCTTTAAATTATTTACATCTGTTTTCAGAACTAATAATTGTCTTGTTTGTTTACAAATAAAGTTGTGTTGCCTGATGATGCCAGCTTTGCTGGTGAAAGGCCTAGTTAAAAATTAAAAATATATTGGTTTTATTGTAAATTATATAATTTGAACATATTATTAAGTAATTAATTATAAATGTTGTCATTTTATTAAATACAATTTTTATAAATAAAATTATTTATAAACAGTACAAACTATGTAGGCATCTATTACTATAATATAAGAATCATCATAGTGCAAGTATCATTGCACTATAGTATACAATGTTTATAACTAGCATAAAGGGAATAACTATTTAAAGCCTTTCATATTTCATCATTTATATCACCTTTTAATAAAATAGTTGTAACAATATCAATGATTACTTACAAACGTATGATGTTCCTACAGATTTTGTTTTGTTCTATAAATATATTATTCCATAAACTATAAAAAACTAACAGTTAATGACAAATTTAAATAGATTACTTAGTCAATTTGTTAAGTATAAAAATTTCCACAGAGCATTTCTAAAATGCAACACCTACAAACATAGGCAAGCTAAAACATTATATACGCATAAAGCTGAGGAGAAACTTATACACAATACAGGTAGTAGAATATATCCAATAACACAATATATTTTGAAAATTAATTAATTTTCTCTTGAATCAAAGGGTGTACAGTTTTTATAATTAATTCATAACAGTTTCCTATTCGTTTGTACATAAATCTTCTATCAGAAAAATGTACGAAATGCGCTTACAGTATGGTTTCGAATTTAGGTTTTCTTTTCGTGGTTGTAAAACGTTTAGAAATTCGACTTTTTTATCGATTCAGTATATATATTTAAATCGATTTAACCTCCAATATAGGTTAATTGAGTCTGGTGTAAATTTTAAATGGTCTGTTTGAACTAGATAAAAGTTCATGCACCTTTACTACAAACATGAAGGTTGAACAATGGAGCACTGGACAAAGAACAGAAGCCTTAAATCTCCCATTATTTTAAATTTTTAAGTTAATACATTATGAATAATCACATTGAATAAACTATTTCATAAAATCGTTGATATTGTTAATACAATCACACCATAAGTATAGGAATAGACATTGTATTATCGTACAAAGATGACATATATTGAAGCACTTTCAGATTGTGTCTTATTCACATATATATTATGAAGCTGTTAATGATATATTTACGATTAATAAAGTGAGCTTTCATAGAACAAATATTTTATACTTAACAGTACACACTATATATTCACTTGGGATTTACATTTTCTACATGACCGGATATTTTATTGAACTATACATGGAATACTTGTTTTGAAGGTAATAAACTTTTAAAATCCCTAAATGCTTTTATTATAATTTTCATATAACTTTCTCGTGAATATTCTTTAGGTAGGTAGTGTCTAGATATCACTTTATTTAATTATGGTTAAAATGTAATATATATATTTTTAACATTATACCTAATTTACAACAAGAAAGGCACTTGTTGGATACCATTTTTCACTTGTGAATATTATACTGATTGATAATTAAAATTAAATGGTGTAAACTGAACCGATGTTTTTATCAAAACTTTTAAAGTAATTGAAAAATTATAATCATCAGATAGGTAGTATTTGGTTTGAAATAAATAGTTTTACTAAATCTAAATCATAAATTGTAATTTGCTTAAAAACAATAAATTAATTTTGTGACTATAATAAAGTAATGAACCTACGAATATAGAGAATATGAGGAGTAGGCTGAGTACGCAAAGACGTCTAATTCCTCTAAGCTTCTAGGATAAAGAAATAAGGGCTGGCAGCTCGACAGGATCATCCCTACCCGCAGTGGCAGGAGATCCCCAGGGGTCTGTCATCTTCAGCATTACCTTTACAGATTTTATTAGAACTTCACGTCAACACCTTGATCTAAAGTTACTAGCTATATATAAAAAATTTATTGGAACATGACAATGATAAATTATTTTTTTTTTTTTTAAATTGCATTAATCCTTTAAAATTACATTATCTAAATGACACTGAATAATTAAAATGTATTCAAACATCTATTTAATACTTTAAGAATTAACAGCTAATTTAAATATTTAAACTATTGTACTTTTAAATATCAAAATAACGTAAATACAAGTTTCTCTTCTTAAAACATCAAAGATGCCGTTAGTGAAATACACATAGGTAAAAAGATATTAAAACTTTATTTTTATTCAAAATAATAAATTAAATAATTTATGTTAAGAAATATTTATTTTGTTATTATTTATAGTGTTTAGTAAAATAGAAACTAAAATTGTATTAAACAAACTTAAATTCTAGAATTCGGAATACAAATATCTTCTGAACGTGTTTTATGAATGCCAGTAAACAATCGAATTTACCTCCTATTCTTAATTACCTTAAACATCAATAATAAAATAATGAAGCCTTAATATTTGTAAATGAACCGTAGTTCTATCTTTTTAATATTTTGTGTTAGATATACAACATATGGCGTTTCGACCGGCATCAGGTCTCATCAGTGGGCACATGGCAGTGCCCACTAATGAGACCTGATGCCGGTCGAAACGCCGCATGTTGTAGATCTATCACATGATCTTCACATTAGGCTTAAACTTAACGTTTTTAATATTCATTAATAAGTTTATACAACTTTGGTGAATACTTAAAAAATTAGTTCTGATTTAATTGCCAAAGGTTACGTCAAACAAGTTACGTAATCTAAACTTAAAAAATGTATGTCTTCTGTGATGTTAATATTTGTATAAAATAAAAATTATAGAGTCGAAAATATTTTATATTACTTAAAGTGTAGCAGTTTTTACATATGTTACTAACAAAGGGTTGATTGCAAGAGGACGTTATTCCATGGGTAATAGTAATCGTTTCTTAACAATAGTTTTAAGCTATGTCGTTACAAAACCTATACAAACCTCTTAAATTAGTTCTAATATACTCATTACATTACATTTATTTATAAACATTTGAAACTAAAAACAATCTGATAGAAGAGTTTGAATAAAAGAAGAAGATAATCACATAAGGCTCCAAAGAAAACAAATCAGTTTTAAATTGACCCATTCATTGTATCATTTTTAAAACCTTTGCTAGTAAATTTCTATTTATCACAAAAGATTTTACTAATTTCACTGATAATCTTTAAAAATTCATATATATATATATATATATATATATATATATATATATATATATATATATATATAGGAAAAATGAGAATTTTTTTGTTATTTAAAGATCTAAACAATATCAAAATATTTAAACCATAAAACTCAATGCAAAATGTTTGGATTATCTAGACTTAGCAAGTGTAGGCTATCAGTACGCAATATATATAAGTGTTAGGTAAATATACAGATAAAAATTTTATTTAAATGTATATTGGGAACAGCGTTATCAATAATAAACTGATAAACGTTATCCAACCACAGCTCCATATACTTTCTTACTTAAGGTAAAGCCTAGTTTTTATTCCTAAATATATGAGGCATGAGTCGCATAGAATTGGTCCATAATTTACATTGCATGAAAACCCCTAGGAATTACAGATCCCCTAAAAGACGATTCACGAAATACTTTCCTTTCTAACCATTAACAATACCTTCCATCTACTTCTGTTTTAAACTACCTTGAGCCCAATAATAACCCTACGGGTAGAAGAAAGTTTATTGCAGTACTTGCGTTACTAGTGGTTTTGTTTTGTTTTGTTATAAACCACCAACAGCCTTAACAGTATCCCTACTGGTAGAAGCATGAATACATTGCTGTCAAAACTTATACTCCTGTTATAAACCACTTACAGCCTTAACAGTACCCCTACTGGTAGGAATACATTGCTGTCAAAACTTATACTCCTTTTATAAACCACCAACAGCCTTAACAGTATCCCTACTGGTAGAAGCACGAATACATTGCTGTCAAAACATCTACTCCTGTTATAAACCACTTACAGCCTTAACAGTATCCCTACTGGTAGAAGCACGAATACATTGCTGTCAAAACATCTACTCCTGTTATAAACCACTTACATCCTTAACAGTATCCCTACTGGTAGAAGCACGAATACATTGCTGTCAAAACATCTACTCCTGTTATAAACCACTTACAGCCTTAACAGTATCCCTACTGGTAGAAGCACGAATACATTGCTGTCAAAACTTATACTCCTGTTATAAACCACCAACAGCCTTAACAGTATCCCTACTGGTAGAAGCACGAATACATTGCTGTCAAAACATCTACTCCTGTTATAAACCACTTACAGCCTTAACAGTATCCCTACTGGTAGAAGCACGAATACATTGCTGTCAAAACATATACTCCTGTTATAAACCACTTACAGCCTTAACAGTATCCCTACTGGTAGAAGCACGAATACATTGCTGTCAAAACATCTACTCCTGTTATAAACCACTTACAGCCTTAACAGTATCCCTACTGGTAGAAGCACGAATACATTGCTGTCAAAACTTATACTCCTGTTATAAACCACCAACAGCCTTAACAGTATCCCTACTGGTAGAAGCACGAATACATTGATGTCAAAACATCTACTCCTGTTATAAACCACTTACAGCCTTAACAGTATCCCTACTGGTAGAAGCACGAATACATTGCTGTCAAAACGTCTACTCCTGTTATAAACCACTTACAGCCTTAACAGTATCCCTACTGGTAGAAGCACGAATACATTGCTGTCAAAACATCTACTCCTGTTATAAACCACTTACAGCCCTAACAGAACCCCTACTGGTAGAAGCACGAATACATTGCTGTCAAAACTTATACTCCTGTTATAAACCACCAACAGCCTTAACAGTACCCCTACTGGTAGAAGCACGAATACATTGCTGTCAAAACATCTACTCCTGTTATAAACCACTTACAGCCCTAACAGAACCCCTACTGGTAGAAGCACGAATACATTGCTGTCAAAACTTATACTCCTGTTATAAACCACCAACAGCCTTAACAGTACCCCTACTGGTAGAAGCACGAATACATTGCTGTCAAAACATCTACTCCTGTTATAAACCACTTACAGCCCTAACAGAACCCCTACTGGTAGAAGCACGAATACATTGCTGTCAAAACATCTACTCCTGTTATAAACCACTTACAGCCTTAACAGTATCCCTACTGGTAGAAGCACGAATACATTGCTGTCAAAACATCTACTCCTGTTATAAACCACTTACAGCCCTAACAGTACCCTACTAGTAGAAGCACGAATACATTGTTGTCAAAACATCTACTCCTGTTATAATCCACTTACAGCCTTAAAAGTATCCCTACTGGTAGAAGCACGAATACATTGCTGTCAAAACTTATACTCCTGTTATAAACCACTTACAGCCCTAACAGTACCCTACTGGTAGAAGCACGAATACATTGCTGTCAAAACTTATACTCCTGTTATAAACCACTTACAGCCCTAACAGTACCCTACTGGTAGAAGCACGAATACATTGCTGTCAAAAAATCTACTCCTGTTATAAACCACCAACAGCCTTAACAGTACCCCTACTGGTAAAAGCACGAATACATTGCTGTCAAAACATCTATTGCTGTTATAAACCACTTACAGCCCTAACAGTACCCCTACTGGTAGAAGCACGAATACATTGCTGTCAAAACTTATACTCCTGTTATAAACCACCAACAGCCTTAACAGTAACCCTACTGGTAGAAGCAAGAATACATTGCTGTCAAAACTTATACTCATGTTATAAACCACCAACAGCCTTAACAGTAACCCTACTGGTAGAAGCAAGAATACATTGCTGTCAAAACATCTATTGCTGTTATAAACCACTTACAGCCCTAACAGTACCCCTACTGGTAGAAGCACGAATACATTGCTGTCAAAACATCTACTCCTGTTATAAACCACTTACAGCCTTAACAGTATCCTTACTGGTAGAAGCAAGAATACATTGCTGTCAAAACATCTATTGCTGTTATAAACCACTTACAGCCTTAACAGTATCCCTACTGGTAGAAGCACGAATACATTGCTGTCAAAACATCTACTCCTGTTATAAACCACTTACAGCCCTAACAGTACCCCTACTGGTAGAAGCACGAATACATTGCTGTCAAAACATCTACTCCTGTTATAAACCACTTACAGCCTTAACAGTAACCCCACTGGTAGAAGCAAGAATACATTGCTGTCAAAACATCTACTCCTGTTATAAACCACTTACAGCCTTAACAGTAACCCTACTGGTAGAAGCAAGAATACATTACTGTCAAAACATCTACTCCTGTTATAAACCACTTACAGCCTTAACAGTAACCCTACTGGTAGAAGCAAGAATACATTGCTGTCAAAACTTATACTGCTGTTATAAACCACCAACAGCCTTAACAGTAACCCTACTGGTAGAAGCAAGAATAAATTGCTGTCAAAACATCTATTGCTGTTATAAACCACTTACAGCCCTAACAGTACCCCTACTGGTAGAAGCACGAATACATTGCTGTAAAAACATCTACTCCTGTTATAAACCACTTACAGCCTTAACAGTATCCCTACTGGTAGAAGAACGAATACATTGCTGTCAAAACATCTACTCCTGTTATAAACCACTTACAGCCTTAACAGTACCCCTACTGGTAGAAGCACGAATACATTGGTGTCAAAACATCTACTCCTGTTATAAACCACTTACAGCCTTAACAGTACCCCTACTGGTATAAGCACGAATACATTGCTGTCAAAACTTATACTCCTGTTATAAACCACCAACAGCCTTAACAGTAACCCCACTGGTAGAAGCAAGAATACATTGCTGTCAAAACATCTATTGCTGTTATAAACCACTTACATCCCTAACAGTACCCCTACTGGTAAAAGCACAAATATGTATTTACATTGTTACAATGTTGCTATCAAAACATCTACTCCTGTTATAAACCACTTACAGCCTTAACAGTACCCCTACTGGTAGAAGCACGAATACATTGTTGTCAAAACATCTACTCCTGTTATAAACCACTTACAGCCTTAACAGTACCCCTACTGGTATAAGCACGAATACATTGCTGTCAAAACTTATACTCCTGTTATAAACCACCAACAGCCTTAACAGTAACCCCACTGGTAGAAGCAAGAATACATTGCTGTCAAAACATCTATTGCTGTTATAAACCACTTACATCCCTAACAGTACCCCTACTGGTAAAAGCACAAATATGTATTTACATTGTTACAATGTTGCTATCAAAACATCTACTCCTGTTATAAACCACTTACAGCCTTAACAGTACCCCTACTGGTAGAAGCAAGAATACATTGCTATCAAAACATCTACTCCTGTTATAAACCACTTACAGCCCTAACAGTACCCTACTGGTAGAAGCAAGAATACATTGCTGTCAAAACATCTACTCCTGTTATAAACCACTTACAGCCCTAACAGTACCCTACTGGTAGAAGCAAGAATACATTGCTGTCAAAACATCTACTCCTGTTATAAACCACCATCAGCCTTAAAAATTCCTCCTACAGGTAGAAGCAGGTTAACATTGCAGTCCTTGTGTTATTAGTTATCTATTTTTATTTAATACTATCACTTATTGTCTAATTATTTAATTTATATTTTTGTGAAGGAAACAGAAAATAACAATATAATGAAATGACAACAACGTGTGTGTTGAGTTAAGAATGTTAAGAACTTTAATGTATAGGCTACATTTCTACCAATTAATCATATAAAACTTTGTATATTAATTCAGTGTAAAAGTTCCTATGAAATTCAAAATCTATAACAATAAGTAACAAATATTTAGTCAATGTTTTTCAATTATGAGTACTTTGCTATTGCACTAATTAGATAATGAAGTACGTACATATTGTAATTAAATTGATATCACGTAATTTATAACTCTATTTTCTGCTAGTGTAGACCTCATCAAAATAATCCGATGTCATTTTAGGCGGTGTTACTATATCGTTTCTGAGAATCACCAAACCACATGTATCATCTGTGACAAGAATACGTATGTTCAATGCAGTCAATACAGTTTAATACAGGTATTTTGTTTAAAAAAAAACTTTATGATCATATTTAAAGACCTCTAGAACGTAGTGGTAAAATTAGCTATGGTATGTGTTAATCCTGTAACTGTTTATAGCATAAATATATAAATATTTTATATCCTGTAGATAGTACTATTAAATAATGTTTATCAAGTGAAATAGATGTTTTTATACTTAATTATATTTATAACCAAAACATGCGTATTATAACACATATACGGTAACTATTTAGGTATCACAACGAAACTGCGCAATAGGCTGTAACGTCACATGGGTGAAATCAGCTAGTTTGTTTATTTCATTAAATAGTGCTAGCTAAATCCACCAATTATATAGAAGCATTTAGCTGAATCGTTAAGCAAGTTATTTACCATTTAACAGCTGGAATTATAGTTATGGGAATTAGAACGTTATTTTTGTGTTAATTTTTGCAATTTCGCCAATATGAAGTCATTGGAGATGTGCGTGATACCTACTGTCTTCTTTTCTATGTACCGTGGTTTATAATAACAAATGATAGTGTTTGTTTACTGCAACAGATATTTAGACAAATCATCAATATTTTTAACGAATTTATATTTGACAACATTTCTGGGAGAGAAGTGAGGATGGGTGCTTCACATACCACATCTAACATCGGACTATTTTTGTGCAGTTTACACACACAAAATTTGTGATACTTTAATTAATATAGTAATTGGTCCAAATAATATCGAACAGTCCGAGAGAAATTTAAATTTTCAGTATAATAAATCACATACTTTTACTTATTGGCGTTCATTTAAGATCTTAAAAAGAATTATATACATACATTTCAAGATTAATTGCTTTTAATTTTATCTCTAAATGTATATAAATTGAAAACAATGGTGCTTTGTTAATCTTCCGCTTGATGACAATGATAGACAATAAATTAATCATCGTTAACTTTACAACAATGTCCCTCAATAGCCATAGACTGACGCTAATTGGTCCAATGGCAAGCCAGGATGGACTGCCTGAAGCATCAGTCATTGTTGAATAGTGATCCCGTGGAGCTACACAAATACTGATGTCCATCCGTACAAACCGAATGGTACGTTGACATTTGAGCTCCAGAGCTGTTCAAAGGACAAATCAACACCGAGTGAATCTCCCATTCAGATTATTTGTTTTAGCAGAAAATGTCTTTGTATACATTAGCTCAATACATGAGTCTACAATGATTCCTCTAACCAAACAATGAAATTGTTAGCATTGTTTTGGTGATTTAATTTAATTAAGGCTTTTTAAGCCTACGATATATTGAATTGGATTTATAATATAATATACTACACGACATAATATAAATGTGTTAAGAAAATGCTGTTTTAAATCTTACGTTAATGGCTTAATATTTTGTTTGCGTTATATTTTTAACCACTAATTTTAAGAATATCAAAACTATTTTATAAACATAAAATTTTTTAAATTTTAATATTTTTCAATGAACTAATCCAAATATTTCTCTTGTTAATTTGTTGTTGTTGTAAATTTAAGAAACTCAGAATTTAAATAAATAAACTTAACTAAAAACAATAATTGTTCTCCAATTTTCTTTTTTTGTAAAGATAACTAATTAATATGATATAGAATACCTGTAACCTATAAACTAAGATGGTATTATATTTTTCTATAATTTTGTTGGTTAATTATGGCTAAATTTTGTCTTGCGTGATGTTAGTAACTACTATATACAATAGTATAATCAAAGTTCTGTTACCGAAATATATGTAAGTATATTTTAATTAATATCTTCCTGTCACTAAAATTAAATATAATACATTATTGTATATTATATACAATACAAAAATAAAAATTACCTCAAAACTGTTTAATTTTTAGGCAGGTAAATTTTACTACATGGTAACGAAAAATAACTCCGATGGATACCAAACAGCATGATATAAAATTACCTCGTTTTATGAAACAGATTTATCTGTAGCAATCAACTCATATCCAGTTCCATTTCACAGATTAAAATATTTCATATAATTAAAATATATTCATGCAAGTTTTACACATATATCTAGAACGTTTTATGTAAGCTACTAAGTTATAAAATTTATTTTATGAAGTTTGTTTACTAACAAATACATTTGAAGTGGAATCTTTATATTTAGTAATAAATAATGGTAGTAAATACCATTATTAAAAATAGAAAATGGTTTCTTAAAAAGATTTTAGTAAAATATGTATGGTTTTTAAACTACAATAATAAACCTTAGACAACGTTTTGGAATATAAATAATAGACATATATCTATAATAAATATATCAATAACGATAGTCACTATATTTCAATTATACGTTACATAAAATACCAAAATATGCAAAGCAAAGTGGATCAATAAAAATATAAGTAAATAATCATAATAAATTATATCATTTTGTCACTTTCAAGAAAGATATAATGAAGAATAAACGAAGTAAATCTACACGGTCCGTTTATTCAAGTTGAATTTTAGAGGTCAAGCGACCAGTAAAGTTTAATGTTTATTCTATAATCAGCTGCCAATTTTATAACGTATTTTTTTTCATCAGTTGATATAATATTTCAAATTCAAACAAATAGAAAATGCATGAACAAATTAGAATATTCAAGAAACGTATATTATATGACCATAAATATCTTTTCTTTATGTATTTAGTATGATTTGTTTTAAGAATTATAAATTATTGTTATAAATATATATATATATAATTACATTCTATATTTTTTGAATTTCTGTCAAACAAGGTAACTGTATCTAGTATTTTATAAACATTTACAGTCTTTTTGTTTGTACAATGATCATAATAGATTGTTTCTAAATTATTATTGATTACGTATGCTTATGACAAAATATTATAAATTATCTTCATGTTTATGCTCATAATTGATAATTTTAGTTCACAAGGAATATTGTTCAATATTTTAACACAATAACATGACTTGTGTTCTTGCATATTGTCTTCTAAACTTATAACATAATAAATACTTTAGTAGCTTTTCTTTCAATTATCCATAATAAAATCTCCTTAATGAAATATAATCAACAATACACTTTGCTTGTCTCTTTCTTTTTATCAACAAAATGTCCGTTAAGTTTTTCCAGCCCCTTTAATCCTCCCTGATATTTAGAAGATTTTCCTATAGTAATATCCTATTCAGCAATGTACTTTTACATTTTATACAGAAGCGTAAAATGTAAATGTACGTACTACATTCAATACTTAAATAACGAAATATAGGTGACATATATTTTCCCTTTTAATTATACATGCATATTTATATACAGGGACAGATAAAATATAGGAACAATATATGTTTTGTATAACATTTTATTTGTTTTTATTATGATACCAATAATTATATCCATGACACATTTTGGTAATAAAAATAATTTTGACAATTCTTTTTACTATAATTCTGATAAATTGCTTTTCTAATGTGCTGTACTCTACATTATTTAGTAAACGACTTAATATATATGTTCCTGTACTATGTATACAGGTGTATATATAGTAATTACAAGCCTGTACTATTCAAATAAGTTTAAATACATAACTACAATAGTCGTTGTAATAATGCTGATATTTCACATTTTGTATTAAAAATTATGATAATTTATCATTGAGTTAAAAAGATATAGATATTATGAAATGACCTCAACTATTTTAAAAGTAAAAAAATAATTACTTCTTTATCTCGAAGAATACTTTCCCATTTGAGTAATAAATCTTTGCTAATGAGCTTAGCTCCTGTTAATTCGTAAAAACAGTCATTTGTTACGTACGATGAACATTTTAGACTTAGATTAAGCAATATTAATGAGTTAAATAATAAAGCAATACTGGTACCATAGATCATCTAGTTCCATAGATATCAATAATATATTTCGTTAATATAGGAAATAAGATAAGTATCTTATGCAACATCCCTCTACAAAATAATTGTTTCCATATATATATATATATATATATATATATATATATATATTAATAAACACTCTATAAAAAAAAATACTGTATTAAGTTATTTCCATAATTTGCCATGTGAATACATTTAAAAGAATATAACAATGGATTACCTTTTCTCCACATATATTTCTAATGAGTTATGCACCTTTAAAGAATACATATCCTTCATTTTAAGTGCCAAAGGATTCCATTATTTAAAAAAATTAAGGACTCCATTAAGGAAACTACAATTTATCAACATTTCATGTATTTCACATAACTGTATTTTATACTCCATCAGAACAAGAAATCCTTTCTCAAACGTGAAATGAATTAAATTCTACTATTAATTACCATTATTTTATGTACATTTTGAACATACATAAAGCATACATTTTCATATTCGTGTACTGGGTTTTAATTTATATCTCAATAGTGTTTCTCCATTAATTAAATAAGGAATAATTATTAATTACTTAATAAAGATGTACTACAGATTCCCGTTACTAAAAATCCTGTTATGAATCTCTCTGTTCTTAGGGAGGTATAAGTGGTTTGCCGAGATTTTTGTGCATATTTAAATTATATATGAGAATATGTTTGCTCATTTTATGCTTGTATTGTATTTTCTGTATCTTTTGTACTTGTAATGTGGGATATTTGTCTGTTTTGTGCTCATATTGTAATTTACTTTTGCATTTTGTATTTGTTTACGGTGTTTTTTTCCAATTTTTGCTTATACTGTAATATATATATATATATATATATATATATATATATATATATATATATATATATATTTTTTTTTTTTTTTTGCGAAAACTATACAATGTATCAGTACAAATGTTACGGAATAAATAATATCCATGATGCCCTCTGATGAAAGCTTAATCTTGCCACAGATCGTAGTAGCCAAATAACTGAGTTAACGAGTTAAATATTATTATTTTTAAATTATGTTCATATTTATAGGTGTTTGGGTCTGATATGATTTGGTTTTGAATTTATATAATTTTTATTATTTGCCTGATCTAATAATATATATACATATTAATATATTTATTATTTTATAAATATGAAGAGACTTATTACGTTTGTTAATAAAGTAAAAAAACTACAAATTTAAAAGTAACCATAAAAAGTTATATATCTAAATATATTTTATAGTGTAAGTATCATAGAAAATGTATTTATCTATAAGATTTATACTCAAATAATAATAGGCTACAGGAATAAACAAAAACGAATACTAGTAGAGTATTTGTTGCACAAAATATTAAATAAAGAATTTGAAATATTTGTTATAAATATTTTATTGTAAAAAAATTATTTTTCTGAACAGTGGATGGTTAATATTTTAAAAAGTGAATATAAGCACCAGTAAAACATATTCACTAGGAAGTATGGAAATTAGGAATAATATTAATTGTAACCACTTTTAATACAAATAAAAAGTGACATATGACTGATAAAAACAACCCTTAACTACATATACAATTGCTTTTATATTTTTTCTATGTACTTATTAGATGACAGTAATTAAAAATTCCTCTATTTTTATCATTCGGTGTAAAGGTATAGGTAATTTTGGTGATTGGGGAGGTTATGTCATTTATGTTAAGAGAACGAACATATCTACACAGCGCATTGATTTACAAGTATTAACTCTGCTGTGTTTGTTGATGTACAAAGAACCAAATACAACAATACCAGGTTTCAGGTTGTTACTAAGCCGAACAATGTTAGCTTGTTTAAAGTTTTCTTTGTACTATTGGAAAAAAGAGTCGTATTTTTGCTTACCAAACACACTAATACTGAAGTTTATACTTTATTTCATCTTAAAATATACCTAATCTCATGTAATAAATGTACTGAAATTTTATTTTTGTTTAAGGTTTACTAAAATCAAAACTAAGAAAATATGATTAACCTATTAATATTTTAAAAAAATTAAAACAATTTCTGATCGAAAAAGTATAAATAATATTGAGTTATTTAAGTTGTAACCATTCAATTAATAATGAAGTAGTATTAGATATGAAAAGATAATAACGCTTATCTAAATTTGAAATGGTCCTCTTTAAGGTTTATCATAATAATTAGTTATATAATTACAAACTGTTATATTTTTTATCATAAGAATTACTGAACTAGTAGCTTATGATACAAATATATAGTACATATAACAATCTTAACAACGTGTAAAGACAACGAAAATATTATTAATTAAAAATAATCTTTATAAATAGTAACAATTTTATTCATATTTTTTAAGTGATAAAGTATTCCACCTTTTACCTACGTATACAGCTGTTTAAAAGTGTTAAAACAAAGTAAATTAGGTAAAAAAATACACAAAAAGTTGTTTGAACTGGAATAATTTCGGCCAATGAATGATCCAGTTGCCTGTTTGCTGATATGGATTCGAACTGCTGGGTTGTCCATATGTTCGATATCAGCTGGTGTGTCCATTACCGTTTTTCTTTTGATTTTTCTGTTTGTTGATATTTACTGAATCACCTCAAGATATTGACTGGTGTCATTGGTCAAAATTGTATATAAAGAGATTCATTTTATTAATGTTCATATCAATTGTATGATTATGAGGTTCATTATTTAGTTTTATTTTTGTGGGGATGAAAATCACTCATTAGGGCTGAGATTTCTAAGGATGGGTATGAGAAACATTAAATTATGCTATGAGATTTTAGAGAGGGTTTGAGATTTTCATATCTAAACTCTCATTGATCATACAATATTCTATACAATTATGTACCAGTATATAACCTATTTGTTTGCATTAGCTCAACCAAACTGAAATAAATGATTGTCCTTATTGTGGATTTTGAGGTTTAATTGAGCTTTATTGTGAGGTTTGAGGGCTTTAAGGGTGGATCATGCAGTGTTTCCGCTACATTAATGTTCATTGATTTACATCCTGGCTGATCTCCAAATAAAGCTCCTTCCACCGGAGGGAAAGTAAAGTCCAACTCGTTCAATAAAATAAAATATTCATTAAAATATACATAATAAGTCAAATTATGTGAGTAAAACTTAATAATATTGATAATTGTCCGTTAGTACCCAAAAGTGCCATGCACTTCTTTATACATCATTTATGTGATGTATACTATGATGTCGTATTCTTAATACAGGGTGTATAACACGAAAAAATATATTTACTATATAAGTTTATTACATAGTAATTATTTTGGTAAGTATTTACGAGTAATTCTATTCTTTGCAAATCCATTAATATCCAATCTTATATTCATTATTATTCATTCAATACTAAGACACCGACTTTATGAGGGCAGACAAACAAATGTAGCCATTATTACTAACTAAGGTTCATAGATAGAGTAATTTATTACTAGCAAAACAACTAGGGCAACAGAGGGCTCTAAAGAATTACGTGGAACCCGAACTACGAAGCATTGGTCTTATTTACACATAAATTACAATTACGATAGTAAGCATCCTCCGTATACATCACCCCGACTCTAACTACCCCCCTAAATGGACACCGTAGACCTCTCTAGTTGTGTCTACATTGATGACAGCCATTTAGCGGACAGAACATAAAACCAATCACCTTTAATCTCAACAGAAATTCATCCATGAACGCTGTACTTGTTTGTTTTGCACTTTATGATCGACAATGAGACTTTTGTAAAATATTATACAATATTGATAAAATATTTTGTATTATATATTATACAAAATACTGTATAACTGTTATAACAGTTTTAATATTATAAAACTGTTATTGGCAATTATATAATCCAATTATTTTAATTTGCAATAATCGTCTTTAAACTGATTTTAATTAACTTCAATCCTAACTAATTTAAGTGTTATTATATTTGTTTTCACATTAATAACATATGTATTATGACATTTGAATTTAGTTTTTAAAGGTATCGTATAAAGGTCTAATAGCATAAACGTGCTTATATCTACTATAAATTACTAGATAAGAGCCCTGATTGTCTAAGATACAGTGGTGCCCACGTTTTCCCAGTGTGACCATTGGGCCCTGAGAAGAGTCGTTCTGACTGTGGAGGTCCATGACTTCCACTCAGATAATGTCGGAGAAGTCGCCTGGAACCTTACGGCCGGCATGTTGAGGGTGGACTTTGGGAAAAGACGGCAGATCTAGACCTTAACTTAGTGGTGTGGACTGAGGAATGCCTTGGATGTAAACAAGAAATAAGTCCATCTCGAAGTAATATTTTTAGGCTAGTCTGAGCAGAGGAGGGGGGTTTTTAATGGGTAGTTCGGGAAACCGATGAATCTCGTTCGTAAATGAGGGTTTAACTCCTTACTCCGCAATAAAAACAAAACATTAATTACTAAATAATTACCTATTACTACTTTGCCATAATATTTTACTTTTAGTATATTCCGGTGCTGAAAAAACTCTCTGTTCCAGTACCTAATTTGTTCAGCTACAACAAGGTATTCCAGTTACGTTTCGGTAATAGACTGCGACGTTCCATGATACTGCAGTAATAGGCTGTCACACCTTGTTAAATTGTTCACCTTACTACCATGTTTTCACAGTACTCCAGATAGGATTACCGGTACATTTCAAACATTGATTACATGTCACATATAAAGAGCTATTACAGTCACAAAGTTTGTATGGTAGAGTATATTACGAATATTATGAAGACCTCTTGGAATATCATAAACAAGGAAGTGGGTAATGGAGCTCACAGCGACATTACTGACTATGTCATTAATCACAATAGTATTGCTTATAAGGACCCTCGTCTAATATGTGATCACTTTAATGATTGTTCTTTAAACGTAGCAAACATTAATAGTGAACAAACGGAATCATCATTTTCTAATATTGAAAGTAAAAAATTACTAGACACCTCTACAATGTTCTGTTGTGAACCAATTTGTTGTGTTGAAGTCACAGATATTATTAATAACCTTAATAATAGTGCATCATGTGGTCATAATGAGATTCTCATGAAAATAATAAATAATACAAAACAATAATTAGCCCCCATTTTTACCCATCCAATAAACTCCTCTTTCATATCAAGCAATTTTCCAATCAGTTTAAAAATATCTAAAACTATTCTCATTTTCAATAAAGGGAATAGGTCCAATTGTCCAATTATCACCCGGTTTCATTGCTCCCAGCTATTTCAAAAATTTATGAGAAAGCATTGTATAACATGTTCAAGAAATATTTAGATAAAAAATCATTAATTGATAGTGTCCAGCATTGATTTCTCTCAGGTTTTTCTACAATAAAATCAGCAACTCAATATATTGAATTGATAATAGATTCTATAGATAAAAAGGAACTTGTAATTTGAATCTCTATGGACCTCTCAAAAGCATTTGATTAAGTATGCCACAGTACATTACTAAAGAAATTAAAATATATAGGTGTAGATAACAAGGAATACAAGATTTTACTTATACAACAATTTATAGAACTCACATGTAAGAAAGGAGATTGGCTAACATCTGTTAAGTCAAAAAAGAAACTGTGCCAATATGGAGTTCCTCAGGGCTCTATACTTGGCCCATTATTATTGCTGTGCCACCTAAATGGTGTGCAAAATACTTTGACCCTGGTTCCTAGAGAAAATATGTATTTATACGCAGATGACACAAACAAGAAGGTATCTAGTAATACACATGCAGAGATAACATCTATGTTCAATATCAAACTAATAAACATTACAAATTATTTACTATCCCATAACTTACACTTTAATTTGGAGAAAACCCATATTTTTCAGCTAAACAAAATAAAAGAAAGTTCGTTTCAAAAATAACAGTAGATGGAAAATCAGATTAAACAATTAGATAAGACAAACTACTTGGGATTATTTATAAATGAACATCTTTTATGGAATTCACATTCATTAAAAATATGCTCAAAAATAAATTCTGGCTTATATGTGTTAAAGAAAATGTCCTATTTTTATAATCTCGAAACATTAAAATGAATCTTCTTTTCTTATATACATTCACATGTTTCATATGGAATTACATAGTATGGGGCTACATCAAAGAGAAATTTGGAAAAAATACTAAAATTACAAAAAAAGGCAATAAGAATAATTTTGAGGTTACCAGCTAAAGAATAAGTAAAGTCAAATGTTAGAAAATTAAATATTATGACAGTTTATGGATTGTACATATTAGAATGTATCATGTATGTGAAAGAACATGGCTTGAACTAACCTTCTCGAGGATACAATACCAGGGGCAGACTTATATTAACAAGTCGACATAATCTAGATTTTTATAAAAAAAGACAAGTTATATTGGACAAAAGTACCTACAGATGCTCCTAAAAAATTTAACATAATTGCACCAAATTATAAATTCAAGGAAGGTTTAAAAAAGTATTTGCTAGACTGTGCTCCTTACTCAACAGATGATGTATTTAACTTTAAATCTTGATTTTTTAAATAAATTGTTCTTAAATTATTTAGTGATAATTGTATAATACATATTTTGACACTAATTAATGTATAATCTTTGTACGACATGAATAAAGCCATTTTTGATTTGATTGAATTGAAACATATACTGTAAAAGTAAAAAAGAAGTTAATTAACTTCAAATCCAAGCCGATAAGTTATTTTAAATACTTATCTAATTATACAATAGCGTATAGTACTAAGCATGTACTTAGTGAATTGAAATACTTTTATTAGATGTATTTAACATAACTTATCGGCTTCAATTTCAACTTATTTAACTTTTTTACTTTTTTTTTTTATTATATATATAAAATAGCGTATAGTACTAAGCATGTGCTTTGTGAATTGAAATACCTTTATTAGATGTATTTAACATAACTTATCGGCTTAAATTTTAAGTTATTTAACTTTTTTTTACTTTTACAACTGATAATGAAGGAAAAATAGTAAATTTTACATAATAACAATTAATTTTTGTCTAACAACTACTTACAACTTATTTAATATTTGTTTGTGTATATAAATTACGATATTTATCAGCATATATTAACTATATTTTAGACATAAATACCACTAAATCACGGTCCATGTCCATTAAAGCACAAAAGTCAAATCATATTTTGAAACATTCTTTTCAGTGCATGTTGTATTAAAATCCACTGAAAATAAGAAAAAAAAGTAGTATGATAAAATAATACGGTCGCTGTACTGTATAAGTAACATATAGATCACGTTTTTAACAATGCAAGTTCTTGATTGGTGAATAAATCTCTGTTAATCGTGATGCCATTGATTCTAATCTCGAATTAAATCAGCAATTAGTTCAAGTCAACAGCATCTTCCTCTAAGCAATTAAAACAGGGTCGGTGGTAAACAGGAGTTACATAATCAAACTCAATATTATGACCGGCGAAATGGCCGGGTACAGCTAGTATTAACATAATTTGTACGAAATTTACTTCAAGCATTTATGACTTATGTAATAAGGCAAATTATTGTTCCAGGAATCTCTATATATCGGCCTTATTAAGAAAAATCTGGCCATATTTTTCATAAAAGATAAGAATTTACCAATTACAAGAAGTATCAATACTTTAATTTATGCTATTAGGGCAAAGGTAAGGCTTAACATAAGCTAATTCTGCAAGCATTCATCTTTAGCAATGCTACCTCCAATATAATATTTGTAGAAAGAGATCTATTAATTTAAATAGGAAACCACGGCAATTGGCAAACTCGAATTGATGTACGGAATATAGAACAAGCAATAATGTTCAGCAGCTGTTCAGTTGAACTGTCATATTTAGTACAGTAATCATTAAGTTTTTATAAATTAATCGTCAACTAATCGATTGATTTCAAAATTTATTTTAAAAATACCTATTTTTCCAATAACTATGTATTTACGGAATAAATATATGAACAGTAATTTTAGTTTATTTCAAATTAATGTAAAATTTTAGTAATAATCACTTAGCCTATTTGATAATTTTATTTGTTTTTATCTAACAGCTGATGGTGTTAAATAAATAAAGTAACTCAATTACATTAGCATTGAAACTTTAAAAGCTTCGGAGGGAGGGAAGCGTTTGAGTTGAAAGTGAAACCATGCCAAAACTCTTAACAGGAGTGATCTGTACAACTTCCCAAAGTTTCATGGTAATGCGATGAGTAATACATATTCGGTAATGCACATAGGACATATGTAGATAAATTCGTTTTATATACATATAGATTATGATAATATCACCTTGACAATGTAGTAAATTGTGTATTTTGAACTAGTTTCAATTAACGGCCTAAGAAGTATTTATTGTAAATATAATGTTTAAGAATTACGATTGTGTATGTTTGTACTGTTTGTTTTTACTATGGTGTTAAGGATACAAACCCATTTAATGTCGGTACTGTTGTTTTTGTACTGAGTGAAAATAAATGAATTGTTTTAAAGTTTATGTTAAGTACTGTATTTTTAGATACGTATTAATTGTTATTGCTACTAGTATTTTTACATTAAGTACAAAATAATCGTTGTAATTTACGAAAAGGTAAGAAACGCAAATATTTTATCTTCAGGTAAATCCAAACAAGTTTTATATCTTAAATTGTTTATCACAATGTTATTAGTTTATCCTAAAGCCTAAATAGCATTGCGTATTGTGTAGTTCATGCAAACATATTATTAGATTGTTGATTAAATTCATCCATTATTTTTGGAGTTATTCACAATAACATAACATAATTACATACTAAGAAAAAATGTTCAACAATGTATAAAAATTATTTAGATGAAATTTGTTCCTTCTGATACAAACTTTAGAGCTATATTTTTATATATTATAGTTACATAAAGACTACTATGCTAAATTTTATTTCATAAGGTCACTTTTCTTGAGAAACATATATAATTAAATTAAAGTAAAAAAAGTGTTGCAAATGTTAAACTCTTTCATGTACTGATAACAAAACTATTGTTTGCAATAATTTAAAATACGGAATCAGTATTGGGTATTATTATATTTTATTATAACTCTTTTAAGTATTAAGAAACATAAATAATACAGTTTTTATATTATAAATGTTTACCTTGCGTCTAAAGCTAAGGAATTGAATCTCTTTTATATGGTTTTGTGGGTAGATTTATTGAGTGGTCTCTTTGTGTCAAACACAGTCTACCACTGGTGTTTCTTTTAACGACTTTGTCAAATAATTTTTTGATGAGTTCAGGCGTTCGTTCATACATCTACTTTGAACGTATATGAACATCTAACAGCAGTACTCCCTTGTCCTATCACAATGATACAACTTATCAATACAAAATTCAATGATCATCAAAAACCCAATTCCTAATATTTTATTGGAGTAACATTACAAACTACGTATATGAATAATGTACACAATCAAGTACAATCAACTTGTAAATAAATTATTTAAATCAATTTAGAATATTTTATGAATTATATTTACAAATTACATGTTTTCGTCTACTTTAATGCTTTAAAAATTCTTCTATATTGTACATGTACATAAGAAAGGTTACCTGACTATTAAAGTTCAGGAAATACACCTAATTCAGAGTAGAAAATGAAGGCGAGGGTAAATCAATTTAAGACAAAACAGTAATTTACAATTATTTGTATTACAAATCAATATGTACCTTAATTTTGATCGAAAGTATATTATTGTTATTATTATAGTTTTGATAAAAAATATATTTTATTCATTGTCTGGATCTTGTTACTAACCTCCAGTAAATTAATTTGTTACTAAAATCCCAGTAATAATAGACTCACAGTAAAAATAAATTGCCAATAGAGTTTTAATAATATTAATTAAAAATGTTGATCTTGTGTCTAATTGATGAACATATCAGTTTACAAGATATTTAATTAAAACGTTTCAATCAACTGACATTTTGAAATAACCAAAGATAATTCAATGGATTTTTTAATACTGTTAAACAGTGATAAAATAGTTTGTGTAAAGAACTGTGCACAGTTTAAGGTCAGTCGGTCAAACGATTATTGAGATATTGAAAAAAAAAAAAAAAAAAAAAACAGACAAACAACAGAACGGAATTCACTAAAACTTTAGCCTTCCTTTTCTTCTCTAAATTAGGTGTGGAATCCGAAAATGTATTTAAATCCAAAACACCGTTTTAGTCACACCCTGTATAAAACAATCATTTGTTTTGGCATATTTTTGCTACACCCATTATAAAACAATTGTAAGATTGAATAAAAAACCATGTTGTGTAAACTTTTAGATAATAACACTACACTTAATCAAAAAACACTAACTTTATTATTAGTCAATGCATACAAATAAACTCTATATTAATAGTAACGTTTAAATAACATGAAAATTTTTTACATTTCCTAATTATTTTTAAGATGTAATTCATATCATAAAAATTCATAATTTTAATACAATTAAGATTGAACTAAAACTCATGTTTTAGATTTTAAATTAAGTTTTCTCCTGCTGTACTGTCGGTAAAAGAGTTATCAACGCAACTGCTTACATTTATGGTTCAGTTTCCTTACAAATATAGAAAGTCGAATACTGCAGTAACGGAGTTGACATAAAAGATGTGTTGCTTTAAAATTTGTTAAGGGTTGTAAGTTTAGTATTTATGAGGAAACTAAATATATTTATTGTAAATGTATTTAGGACACATTGCTGGCTGTTGAACATTGCAATTTGCAGAGATTTACTGGAGCGTAGTTATTTGTTAAATATTTTAGAGTATGTAGATTGTTAATTAATTAGAGACGTATAAAAATTAATAATAACTAAATAATTTATAGTAAACAAGCTAAAATCTTTTTGATAAATTATTTTCTGTCTATGAATCTTTTTCCTTGTGGTTTAGCAGTTTACCTTATTTTTGAAATACGCATAGCCTTCGTTTATTAAGCTAATATATTTTTCCGATACAAACAGAAACTAAATTTATGATGATAAAGGACCACCCGATATGTTTTAAACCACGATTAAATTATCATATACGTGAGATTGAAGGAAATTGATATAGTTTGCTTGATTAAGAAAATCGCTTTTATTATTCAAATGTTTGATTATACTTTTATCATTATTCAATTCCTATTAATATTAACGCGTGGAGTCAGAAAAAGTACTGATTATAGGGCTCTTTAGTGAAGAGAAAAGTTACCTAATTTTAGCTGTTCCATGTGGTAATGAATATGAAACCTTATTTTAAAAACTGTTTTCGTTTTTTTAAATTATTTCGAATTATTGTATTGGTAAGTTGTTGTTTAGGCAATACGAGTAGATACATTTTTGGGGTCTTTAGAAAACTGACGCCACCCACAGTTTATTACTGCTTTATTTACTATATCGATAGTTATACTTATTTTTAATTTTTTTTCTTCAAAGTTTTGCAATGGAAATAAGTTGAATTGAAGCCTCTAGAAAGTGTATGGTAAAATATAATATTATTAATAGAATACCTTTAACACATTTCTTAATAATTTGTTGTACGATGTACATTTCATCTTCTATGAAGTCGTCTTCAGGTACATGTAGGAAATAAGTTATTAAAAATTATTTCAGGTAACCTACGGTTTTAAATTTACAATAATTAAACAGTTTTATCATAGCAAGTTTGAGATAAAAGTCATTTTGGAGATTAACTTAAATGCTTTGAATATTAAAATTCAAACGATACAAACAATGGTATATTTGCCATTACATAGGCCAGGCATAATATAATTGATGTAGAGGGAAACTCTATATTAATACATTGCAGTCTATGAATTGCTGTATAAAATTATTGATAACATATTGACATGACTGATAGTTAAAAAATAAATGTTTACTTTCTATAAAAAATTATAAGCTATCTTCGTTAGACTTCTGATTGATTAGTAGGTTTAATTCTAATAAACAGCATATTTAAAACTACAATTAACACAAAGAAAAAAAAACATCGTATAAGTCTGTCCTGAGAGCCTCTACATCCTGCTGAAATCAAAACTTTGTAAAGAACGTTAAGAAATAAGGTGGCAGAGGAAGAATGAGACTGTAAATAAATAGTATTGGTTGCGATAAAATGAAGGACTCAACTTATTTAAATAGTAAAAATGTTCTACTTAACAGCTCAACATGGACACCCAGATGTCTCTAGTAGTGTCCAAGACAATAGCAACCATTAAGCGGACGTCTTGTCAGTATTAAGAGGACCGAGCATAGAACTAGGGTTTACAATATTCTCAACACTTAGTCCCCAAGTAGCTGGGTTACAGCACTGCGCCACCAGTGCATCCAAAATAATAATGTTTAAACATAATTAAATAATATTATAGAATAAAATAAACATACTTACATTTGATAACAGCTAAAATATAAATGATTACCTAAAAGGTTAAACATGAACTACAGTCAAAGCTTGTTACTGGATTGCAATTCAATTACTTGCCTCGATGTTATTTTAATCAACAAATAACAGTTCTGAATAAATTTTTATACACTATTTTCGTCAATATAGGTCTGTTTCAATATTAAATTGGGGTTTATATAATAATTGTAATGTTCTGTATGTGTTTTGTATATACTTAGATATCTTTTTACTTTAAAAGTTTGAAGTCTTCAATTAAAGGCTATTATTACGAATAATACTTGCATTTATTATACAAACAAAAAACCTTACAAAAAATCGCTTATATTCGGATTTATATAACTAAAGAAATATATGCATACAATCGTATGTTGTATAACTTAAATCCCATGTACATAAAGTGTTAATATTTCTTTACAAAATGGTGGTGATCAAGCAAGTAGTATTATACACGCTAAGTAAAAACGACATCACGCGCATCTTCCCCACTACTTTCCACTCATCATGACGTCACATGGGCGAAGTGGTAGCTCTACGGACATGTTGGAAATAGGTTTACTAGATAATTACATTAAGTATGATTATTTTTTTAAGAAGTTTTAATTTCAACTAGATTTATAACTATTAATTAGGATTAAGGCAGACATATTTTGTAATGATTATATTTAAACATTTATTAATGTTATATTTCATGAATTATAAAAGTTATAAAACTATGGTAAAAATACCTTACATTGTAGCAGAAATCTTCCAAGATATTATGAGATTTAGGTGAATTAAGATATTTAAAAAACCTTTTATTTAATCATTTTGTTTTATTAGCCTCCAGAACTGTTATACTGTAGAAATAATACTGGTTTAGATTACATTTTTCTATAGCAACAGTTTTTCAATTACATTACTGCTATGTACATTTCAAAGCATATAAAGCTTTATCATCAGGCTTCCAAAAACTTCACTGTTTAAAACATTAAACACTAAAATTATAAAACATTAACGAGAGGCATCTGTTGCTGTGTATCGCTGCCCGGCAAATATGTTGTACTCGAGTTTTAATATGTTTAAATCTATATTTATAAAAGAGGATGTTTGCATATATATATGTTTGAAGTTTATGCGCTGCCAAACCATCCAACCGATCGCCATGAAACTTTAGGATGTTGTCCTGTATACTCCCGAGATGGTTTCTGTGAAGTTTGATGCAGATCCGTCCACAGGGTCTCGCCCTACGGGCTCCTAAAGATCCTATATTATTCAAATGGAGAATCTGAATTATTTACATAA
The DNA here is from genome assembly GCA_035578905.1 of Stictocephala bisonia. Lineage (NCBI taxonomy): Eukaryota > Metazoa > Arthropoda > Insecta > Hemiptera > Membracidae > Stictocephala > Stictocephala bisonia. The sequence continues at coordinate 237,207 of JAQJVL010000678.1, read as the reverse complement.
AACATATGACTGTGTGATTTAATGTAGTTTCACATGCCATAAGCAGATTGAAGTTCTCACAACAACAGTACTGTATATGTTTTGATTTATTGTAGTTCTACATTTCACCTTGAGAGTGTAGCACACACTACAAAAAACCTTTACATTTATACACCAAATAAGAAGACCAAAAATATTGTTTACCCTCTTGCACTCATTTAATAAATAATGGTTTTTTCTATAATTCTTTTTATTGCTTTATTTTGGTATGTCAATGAAAAATGAAAGGCGAGACAACGTCCGCTGGGTTCAGCTAGTGTTTTATAATTTTAGTGTTTAATATTTTAAACAGTCACGTTTTTGGAAACCTGATAGTGAAGCTTTATATGCTTTGAAATGTACATAAAAGTAGTGTAATTGAAGAACCGTTGCGACAGAAAAAGGTAATCTAAACCAGTATTATATCTTTTGTTTACATTTTTATATAACGTTTGTTGAGTACTATTTTCTATTTGTAATTGATTTTCTTGATAAATTTTACAATTAATTACAGTAGAATGAACTATGTAGGCCTATATTCAAATGTACCTAATTTTAGGTATCCTTATTAAAAGAAGTTTTAACAAACAAAATGTCTTAATTGTTTTTCTATCTTTTGTGCATAGGGTACACCACTAAAAGACCCACACACGACGTTCTTCATCACTAGGATTCATAAAAATAGTTGCGTTAATAACTACTTTTAAGTAATCGAACAAGCTTCTATTAGAGTTCCCCATTTCCCAAGCTGATCCTCGAACATGAAAGTAGTTTTTGCTGACTTTATATACGTATCGTGTAGTATATATTGTCTATTGCTTTGTCAAAGTCGTAAAGTACTGACTGCCTCCATTTTCAAACCAAATTTAGTACAAAAACTACTTTGACGTTGTTATGGGGTTCTAAAATGGCATTATCTATACTGTCATAGGACACATCTGGTTTTAACTTATCTCATCATAAGATAAAATAACATTATTTTCAAAATCAGAAAACATGATTGCATGGACTTTTAAAATGTTAACGCTTATGTCAATAAATCCAGATGTTAATAATATTTACCACAAACTACATTTTATTGTTATTTCACTTTAAAAAAGGCATTTAAAAACATCTCGTAAAAAATTTATATATTTTCAATTTAACGAGGCAACGTAATGTTACCATTTTAGCTATGCCTTCTATGACCAGTTATTAAATTTGCCAATATTTAGTTATTATCTTCTATAGGTATTCTTAAAACACGTTTCCAAACTTTCGTAACTGGAGGGTTAAACGTTAATTTGTGTTTTCGTTTTGTAGTTCCTGTGTTGTTTCCTGTGCCGGCACTGGTGGCGCAGTGCTGTAACTCAGCAACTTGGGGACAACGTGTTTGGGAGATTGTAGGCAATAGGTTCCATGTTCGGTTCTCTTAATACCGACACGGCGCGGCGTCAGCTCAATGGTTGTCATCAATATAGACACTACTAGAGAAGTCTGGAGTGTCCGTGTTGAATGGTAGTCAAGGTTCGGGTGTTGTGTAGGGAAGAGAGCTAAGTGTCAAACTTGTCAGTTAGCTGAAAATCAGACCAACATTACGTGGTTCGGATTCCACGTAAAGCTGTAAGTCCCATTGTCCTTTCTGAGCTAAGTCCAGCTCAGATAGTAACAATGCCCACACTCATTCATCTACACTCATCACACTCATTCAGACCTCATATTCGCCCATATCTCTACGATCGGCGTCTTATAGATGAATAATGAATGAATGAATAATGAATAGAATCGTTGTTTTATAGTTAAATTTTCTTGTTTAAAAAATCATAATAATTCTTTGTAAATACCAGTTGTTAATTATTTAATATATATTTAAGACAGAATGTGGCAGCCTCCTTTTGATGTGTATGAAGAATGGGGATCGTGATATACCCGCTTTGATCTATAGATAAACAAACTATAGACATGTGCTTACATTATAAAATATAAATAAAAATATTTTGATTCATATAACGGGTTCTATAAAGCTTTTAAAAAAGGAAAGTATTCTGTATAAAATGTTTGTATTTATAGTTTAAGGCTATAGAGTACGGTTATCTTAAACCTTCTGAAGATAAGGAGTGATTGGGAAAAGCAGTAGGCTAGGCTCTAACTTTATTCGATGAAACTCAATCAATAAAAAACGCAATAAAAGAAAACTTAACACAGATTGATTGAAACTGTCTTGACTAAAAGAGTTTAATTACGGACTTGAACTTCTGAAAACGCAATCCAACTCCACTCTCTAGATTGGATTACTTTTCAGTAAAACATATATGTTAGTGAAATAAAAGATTTTAGTACAGCAATACACTACCTATTATCTATATACTATTTATTCAATATAGATATGTACCTATCTATATATTAATATAATTCACTCAATATTTCATTGCTAGAGAACTAAAGACGTACAAAATAAAACTAAGGTAATATTGTGATGATCTATTTAGTATCACAGTAATTTGTTACCAAAATTAGTACGTCATGATTTTTGACTGTGCAAAATAATTTAACGTATATCAAAAAAATCAATGTGGTTTTCATATAAATCAAAATATAACATAAACAGGGTTGAATAGATCTACAATTGTGCAGATTTACTCGTAGTTTGTTTAAATTTACTTATGCGATCCCATTATTTATGTATTTTTACAACAGTACTGTATCCACCAATATACAATAGTTACTATGAAATGACAATACAATGTAACTCATAAGAATTGACAAAAGATTTTCCCCATACTAAACACTAAAAAGTCAAAACTTTGAAAATTACCAGTTTTATTCCCAAATATGTTGTTTGCCATAGCTCAAAAACTAGTCAAGTTAAAGATGTACAGTTTTTACTAAAATATTAAAAATTGTAATTCACATGTTTGTTAAAAGTTTAACCACAATCATTAAAACCTTTTTTATAAAATTCCATTTTTGTATGTTTATTTCATAAAAATTAAATTTCAAAAAAGTGAAAAATGATCTAGACATATTGGATAAATACATTTAAATGAAAATTTCATACAAGCATATTCGTCCATTTAGTCTCCATTGAAATGCACGTATAAACAGACAGACACACATATGGACGGACAAAATAAAAAAAATAAAAAACCCTTTTTTTGGGTTCAGGGGACACTAAAATGATTTTTATACAAACTTGTAAAAAGAATGTTTTTACGATCAAAATACATTCTTTATGCTAATACATACATATGTGAGAAAGTAAAAAGCAATAGAATAATATATTAAAAGTAAGCAATAGAATAATATATTGTAATTAGTATAAACAGAAAACTTTAAATTATCATTAATAGTACATTTAATGTTATAGGTAAATTAATCACTCCAATAATTATAGTTTTTTTTTTTAAATAAAAAATAAATATTTTCCCCAAAATAAAAATATATAAATACTAATGTGTTTGATTTATCTATAGCATTAAATTATAAATCCAATAATGAAAGAGCTTGAAGAATGATTAATAGTACTGTTTAATATTTATTTAAATTTTTAACTCACACTATCAAAGAAAATGTTGACATCTTCCTTCAGTACGAAACCTATGAAGACGGTTGATAGCACGAAGTAACTATCGGTGGCCGATCTCAAATATATTTATAGATCTAGTCCATCCAGGTACTGAAAAATAAATGCATTTGAGAGGTTCTAGAGAATGAATAGTAACATTAATATGTCTACGCAGGAAGACAAGATCGAACACCCTTTTTTTGGAGGCAAGTGAAGAGAGTAAAACTCCTGCTCAAGAGCCGCTACAGAGACCTCGCGATAAAGTACATCTCTACGGGATCCCTGGAGCCTGCAGAACTTGTTTTAAACACTTTTAACAACATGAATATGAGATACAGAGTAAGGAGACTAGACTAAGGTACAACGCACCAGGTGAGGGCAAACTATCCTTGTACAGCAGTGCTAGGTTTTATCCCCAAAGGTTCTTTTACATATTCTAAAAATGAAGTCCTAACATTTCATTGGCCTTTGCACTTACTTGTGCACTACCACAGTGGTGACAAGGGTCACCTCTACGTCCCCAGGCGACATTAAGGAGGAAGTCAATTCAGGTGAAGATCTATGTCCCCCACCTAGACTCTGGAGCTGAGGATAAATTATTTCTAAGCCACATATAGCAAGTACAGGTTGCCTTGAAGAATAAATGGTGACAAGTGAGAAAAACGAGAACGGAGATAGGAAATAAAGCGTGAAACACATAGACACACAAATGAAAACCAAATATAGAGGATAACAGGTTTTCTCAAAGACGAACTTATATGTGCAGTGCGTCCTAAATTTCCTGATTGACAGACCCCTGATCCCTCACTGAGGACATTCTTTTGATGTCATTGCTTAAGTTCTGGTTATATATAACCCGGTTATTTATACGTCATAAGATATAACTAAACATTTAGTTGTGTTAGTTAACATAACATTATTATTACACCGGACAGTCACAAGTCAGATCCTGTTGAAGTTTTGCAGAGTCTTCATACCTGGAATCTCCGATTAATGCTTAACATCTTCAGCGGAGAGCAAATATTCACACGACAGGCCACATGGAATATTATAAATGGATCGCATATATAAGTATATAACATTAAAACACTGGATATTTGTAGATTTATTGATCCCTATTATTGTTGAATTAGGATTTATATAAAAATCACATTTGATCGTTCAAATCTTCTAAATTTTTTTCAATGTTAAATTTCATTATATATTACTTTTGGTACGCAAATTAAAGTAATACAAAATAAATCATCACAATATTACCTTAGTTTTATTTTGTATGTTCTTAACAATAAATTATTGAGACACATTGATATTTGTGACTATTACAAAGGAAACTGTTGTGAAAACACTTTGATTTCACTAACTTATATGATTTACTGAAAAGTAATTCATTCTAGAGACTAGACTCTGATCGCTTGTCCAAAAGTTCAAGTCCTTAATTAACCTATTTTAGCCAAGAAAGTTTCTATCAATCCAAGCCAAGTTTTCTTTTATACCGTGTTTTCATTGATCTACTTTCATCGAATAAAGTTAGTGCTTAGTATTTTACCATTCCCAATCACTCCTTGTTTTTATAAGGTTTATAATTACCTTATTGTATAGCCTTTAACAATAAATACAAATATATTATATTAAATATCTCATAAATAATTATTATTTCGTAATCCCATGATAATAAACATCAAACTAAATACAATCCAAATATAATCAGCTGAATATTATGTATCATTAATTAAACTGTAGTTAACAAACTGGGTATGTATTAATTATGTTTTCAAGATATTAAATATTAAGTATGTTTTTATCTGTAACCCTCCTTCGTAAAAACAGGAACTGGGCCCATTGAGGTTGGGTGCAGAGGTACCAGGTTTAGTAGGACACAGAACACAAGTTACAGACAAAATACAGTTCATTCATTAGAATTATTAAAAAGAAAATGAAGTTGAAAATTTATTTAAAATTTAAATTAAATTATTGTGAAAAATGTTAAACAAGTTTTATACAATATTGGCCTGTTTCCAGTTCAATGGTAAATAAATCATTTAAGGCCTAACCATACATAGCAATGATAAAATATATAACACACAAAAAGAATAAATACTAACAACAACTAGAAATAAGTAATCGTAAAAGATAACTATCAATTCATTAAAACAAAAGGAAAATATAACGGGCAACATAAATGGCTGCAGTCTTGGGAAGGCAAAAATTACACTGAGTTTGGGCAATTTGGAAAAGGTAGAAAAAAAGAAAGAAAAACTTTAGCCAATGAGTTCACCAAATCCTGTTGGTGAGACATAGCATGGTGGCTCACAATAGCAAAAAGAGAATAATAAAAAGACACTCCCTGAGAACCCCGTTACTTTTTTTCAAAATAACCCTTTAGCTAGAAGGATAAAAACATTATTATTAACAAAAAACAATTAAAATTAATTCTAAATCTACGTCTCTCTTTATTAAAAGCCACTTACTACTTCTTTTCTTACTAAAAATACTCCCTAAACCGCACCCACACCTAACCGTTTACTTTCACTACACAAATCATTTTTTTTCATTCTTCATCATCTTTTTTCTTTTAAAAAATCAAATAAATAAAGTTCTGGCTGATAGGAAAATATAAACCAACTAGAGTTTATCTGCATGCAGAAGCGTAATACTTTAGAAATAGTTGGTAATCACATCGAGGAAGGGGGGATGTAGGTTGTAGCTCTATCAGAGCCGAAAAGATAGCCTATCGGTCTGCCAAGCCCGTAAGTCCTCCGCTGCGTCCCCAGGCGACATTAAGGAGGTTCCAATTATATCGCCACGACATTCAGGTGAAGATCCATGTCCACTCCTAGACTATGGAGCCGAGGATAAATTATTTCTAAGCGACATATAACAAGTACAGATTGCCTTGAAGAATAAATGGCGACAAGTGAGAAGAATGAGAAAGAAGACAGGAAATAAAGAGTGAAACGCACAAAGACACACAAATGAAAACTAAATATAGAGGAGGAGATCAGGCTATATCAGAGACGAACTAAAATGTGCAACGGCACTATACGTGCTTACTTTATTTGTAGTGATAAAAGTGATTAAATAAATATTTTAATAGTGACGAATACATTATCATTATTCAGAGCTAATTAATTGTATCACAAAGTTTTAAAGAAAATACTTTATTCATATTTCATAATATTGTAATAAATGTGGGTGTGGAGTGTTCAATGCTAAAAATTCATTATTTTGAGCAACCTCATTACATGATTTAAGTTATATTCATACTTTTATTGCTATGCTTCTGTAAAGGCTCCCATGATTTTTATTTAATGTATCCCTCATATATTATCTGAGTGGGCTTTCTGATGTTATTCATAATATGCATATAAAACATCATATCTAAACTATACAATGTGTATTTCTTTCACACTTGAAAGAAATACTCTTTGTGTAGAAAGCAAATACCTTATAAGTTACGTGAATCTACATTTAAAACAAAGAATGAATGTTTTGAGTTAAAGTTGAGATATGCTGTTTTACGTGTATATTGTTAATACCATCAGAAAGCCCACCTAGACAATATATGCGGAATACCTTAAATACAAACTATGGGAGCATTTAGAGAAGCATAGCAATAAAAGTATGAACATAACTTATTATTGTAATGAGTTTGCTCAAAATAGTTAATTTTTAACAGTGAACATTTCATTTCTTCTTTTATCGACAACACTGTGAAATATCAATAAAGAGTTATAAACATTCCATTTTTTTATATCTAAATGCTATTTCGTGACTGATTGTTCTGATATTTGTTTTACTTATACACTTGAGGTTCTTTTATACGAGGCTCATAGCTTTGCATTTTAACAAAATTTGTAAACTTTAAATTCTGCAAGCAAATTATTCTAAATTAGTAAACACTGAAATTCTATGTTTTTACCTTTTATACCTACCACTATAAACATGATTGCAAACAGGTACATTCTCACTTTTAAACTATTAAATATTTATAATTTAGTTTTGTTGAAATATTCACATAAACTACAAATCTAAAAAATAAAATATTTAAGGTAATAGTAACAATATCAGTGTTTATTCTTTAGTCAATTTATACTTTAACTGGTGTAACAGATTACATTACTTGTCTAATCCATTTCAATTCATATAATCTTTGAGTGAATTGACAATATGATCCATCTGTAAGATAACAATATAGGGAATATGTAAAAGGATGGCTAGTTGACCATCTCTATCAAGGATAAATAAATTGCAAGAATATGCTCACCTTTTCCGAAGCAATATAGAGTGCAGTTTATAAAAACCTATCATCAGTATCTATTGTGGTGTATACGTACTATGGATCTTTACTGTTACCTTTACACACTGGAGATCAATCCCCACCGACAGGAAACTATAAGAACCCCCCAACCCTGACATATACACCCACCCCAACACGTAAAGTGGTATTGATACATGAACTGTAGTATTGATTTATAGTGAAATAAATATTTATCCGCTCTTCCAGATAATATACGACGGTATTTTTTATTATATAAAAACATTCCTACTGCAATTATGTTACTACAAGAAATGTTTAGCTGCGAAATTCATTTAACCTTCCTGTGGACTGGACATTTAAATCTAACTGAATGTCTGATAAAAATATAAAGACTAATGTAATATTAAATGGCCACAGCGAAATAGCCAATACAAATATAATATGATCAGTAAATGTTCACGTAATTTACTATATCGTCGTCTATAATTGAATAAATAATATCGTATTTATAGCATTATTTTATATTTTATGGTTCCCACATACTATTTATACTTTTAAACATAGTCCTAATTTCTCCATGGAATAAATTAAAATATTATATTTTATTATATTAAAATATATTTTAATTATTTGGGGCTTCTTATATATTAGTGACTTGGCACTGGTAAATATTGTATTATAAGTTAATATTTAATACCTACCGGGTAACTAAAAGATTTACAAACACTTATCAGAAAAACATTTCTAAGTAAAATTACCATATAATGAAATAATAACACGAATGGCAACAATTGATGGTAGGGCTTACTGACAATCAGAATAGATTTTTAATTATGATTATAAGAGATAAATATTTGTATGTCATAATATTTAAATATAATAAGGTATTAATCTCATTTATTATCTGTAAGACCGTTAACTGAAAATATTTCCTAAAAATATGTTTTTTAAAATATGATCTCTAAATATGATCAATGGTTTAAATTATTGCAAACTTCATCTGATTTTAAGTAAGATTTTACTAAAATTGCTTTGTAGGCTCTATATTACAGACAATAGGTATTTTTATCTTGGTTTTGATTAAAAAATTAAAATTCAGATAAAATAAAAATATTTAACACCATATATTTCATTAAAAATACGATGATATGAAAGATCAAAAGTAGAGGCAATCAGTATCTTTGTGTAGGTTGTGTGTGTTGAAACTATTTAAATATTTACTTTTGTTATAAAAAAAAACACATAAGTGATAATTTAACTAAACAAACTATTGTTTGCGCATTGTTATTGATAAATATATCAACAATAAACAAATTGGAAATAATTATTGGCATCGAAATATTAGTAAAATTAGTTTTTTCTAACAACGATGAACTAGACTATATATACATTGGTGGACATCAGTAAAGTACTGGGAGGAAGTACTACGGATGTCAAACGACGGTTGCCAAATATCTTTCTTCCGGTACTCCAGCGTTTCCGGTCAATCCTACCGGAGCGTATATACGATTTTCGATCATGATTGGGATTTTAGGACATATACACTAAATATTTAACTATAACAGAGTTTAGGTCTTACATATTTTACCATTATTTTTGGTATTAAAATGACGTAATGTTTGTTATCTAGCATGCACTTAGTGATTTTTTATATTATATATATATATAACTATATCATAATGATAATGTACGAGGGAGAGTCCTGTCATGATAACTCAAACCTTTTATGAGAGGCTTTAATAACTCGAATTAACATATTAAGTTTCACCAATTTATAGTGAGTTCTCTAAATTTGTTTGGGTAGTAATATAATGTTTTACATATTATTTGAATCACGATATTTAAATATTTTATTTATTCTATTTACAATCCATTCAATTCTGACTTAAATCAAGAGAAAGAGTGATTTGAGCTCTCATTGGTTCTTCAAAATAAACACACCTCCTATACGTGCTTACACTCTCGTAATCAGTAGTTGTGTTCAATTCAATACACCATCACAGTGGTGACAAGGGTCTTTCTTCCCCATTTCACACAATGTTAAATATTTTATCGTTATAAAATATGTCATTAAATTCATCGCTAGTTCGTTCCCTGGTGTTCTTCTCTTTATTTCTAGACTTGCAGGAACGTTTGTGTGGTATCGGTCGGTCATCTACTTGTAGGAACGTTTGTGTGGTATCGGTCGGTCATCTACTTGCAGGAACGTTTGTGTGGTATCAGTCGGTCATCTACTTGTAGGAACGTTTGTGTGGTATCAGTCAGTCATCTACTTGCAGAAACGTTTGTGTGGTATCGGTCGGTCATCTACTTGCAGGAACGTTTGTGTGGTATCGGTCGGTCATCTACTTGCAGGAACGTTTGTGTGGTATCGGTCGGTCATCTACTTGTAGGAACGTTTGTGTGGTATCGGTCGGTCATCTACTTGTAGGAACGTTTGTGTAGTATCGGTCGGTTATCTACTTGCAGGAACGTTTGTGTGGTATCGGTGGGTCATCTACTTGTAGGAACGTTTGTGTGGTATCGGTCGGTCATCTACTTGCAGGAACGTTTGTGTGGTATCGGTCGGTCATCTACTTGCGGGAACGTTTGTGTGGTATCGGTAGGTCATCTACTTGCGGGAACGTTTGTGTGGTATCGGTCGGTTATCTACTTGCAGGAACGTTTGTGTGGTATTGGTCGGTCATCTACTTGCAGGAACGTTCGTGTGGTATCGGTCGGTCATCTACTTGCGGGAACGTTTGTGTCGTATCGGTCGGTCATCTACTTGCAGGAACGTTTGTGTGGTATCGGTCGGTCATCTAATTTCAGGAACGTTTGTGTGGTATCGGTCGGTCATCTACTTGCAGGAACTTTTGTGTGGTATCGGTCGGTCATCTACTTGCAGGAACGTTTGTGTGGTATCGGTCGGTCATCTACTTGCAGGAACGTTTGTGTGGTATCGTTCGGTCATCTACTTGTAGGAACGTTTGTGTGGTATAGGTCGGTCATCTACTTGTAGGAACGTTTGTGTGGTATCGGTAGGTCATCTACTTGCAGGAACGTTTGTGTGGTATCGGTCGGTCATCTACTTGCAGGAACGTTTGTGTGGTATCGGTCGGTCATCTACTTGCAGGAACGTTTGTGTGGTATCGGTAGGTCATCTACTTGCGGGAACGTTTGTGTGGTATCGGTCGGTCATCTACTTGCAGGAACGTTTGTGTGGTATCGATCGGTCATCTACTTGCAGGAACGTTTGTGTGGTATCGGTTGGTCATGTACTTGTAGGAACGTTTGTGTGGTATCGGTCGGTCATCTACTTGTAGGAACTTTTGTGTGGTATCGGTCGGTCATCTACTTGCAGGAACGTTTGTGTGGTATCGGTGGGTCATCTATTTGTAGGAACGTTTGTGTGGTATCGGTCGGTCATCTACTTGCAGGAACGTTTGTGTGGTATCGGTCGGTCATCTACTTGCGGGAACGTTTGTGTGGTATCGGTTGGTCATCTACTTGCAGGAACGTTTGTGTGGTATCGGTCAGTCATCTACTTGTAGGATCGTTTGTGTGGTATCGGTCGGTCATCTACTTGTTTCGACAGTAGAAACGTACTTATTTTCGAGGCTATTCTTCCAGAACTATTACATAAACCTGCGTATTGTTTATTCCTAGTTATGATTTATTAAAACATAAAACTTTGTTCCTCATATGTTGTATTGACCAATATCTAAAAATAGAATAAAGTTTTAAAATATGTAATAAAATGTTTTCAAAACAATAAAAAATACTTTATTTTAGTTTTTAGAAATGCAAATGTTGTCAAAGAATAAAACTAAAAAATACACATCGTACACAATGTGTTGATAACTTTGTGGGGTAAAGTGGGAGGTATAACTAAGTAGCTAAGAAGAGAATGGAGGACACTGACTTATCGCAAAGTTTTAAGAATGGACATAAAGTTAGAATTAATTGAGTCACCACAGTGGTTGTTTTAACAGTAGTAAGAGATGAATTATATGGTAACCCACCCACCCACCCACACACGTACATTCTTATTGACCCTCCCACCCATACACGTACCGTCCCACTTTACCCCACAAAGCTATCAACACATTGTGTACGATGTGTATTGTTTAGAATATTCTTTGACAACATTTGCATTTCTAAAAACTAAAACAAAATTTTTTATTGTTTTGAAAACATTTTATGACATATTTTAAAATTTTACTCTATTTTTAGATATTGGTCAATACAACATATGAAGAATAAAGTTTTGTGCTTTAATAAATCATAATTAGGAATAAAAAAATACAAAATATAGCTTTCAAAATACTTATTTTTTACTATTTTAGTAATATATATGTACTATGCAAGAAGAGGTTTTAGACCGATTATATGTGGCCAGAACCAATGTTCAATTTATTCTTAACAATAGTTTAAATTAACAGTACAAACATATATATATATATATATATATAAATATATATGTTTGTACTGTTAATTTATATGTTTGTACTGTTAATTTAAACTATTGTTAAGAATAAAGTAAACATTGGTTCTGGCCACATATAATCGGTCTAAAACCTCTTCTTGCATAGTTTCAATGTAATACAGATATTTAGCAATCCCCATACCTATCTGATTAGGTAATTCTGTTGTCTAGTTTACAAGACTGTCAACTGGCTTTTAGCGTAGGAACTCTGCCAGTATTTTGCATTATTCATAGTAGCACTCTAGTTATGACTTCAATACGACACATATTAACATATTTATAATGTAATATTAAAAAAATCATTCTATTTAAGTAATAATTTAATAAAGATCGCATACACGAACAGTTCGGCCAAATAATAATTTTAATTAAATGTCATAGAGAAAGAGGTTTTATAAAATGAATAAACTTGTTGAAATCTATATACAGATGTTTTCTCGTTTATGTACTGCGTTGTTTATTTATTTATTTATTTTCACTTGGACATTTTTGCAAACAGCACCCGTTGATCCAGACTAAACGGTGCTTTGCAATTCTGTGACAGTACTGAACTCTATCTGGAGATTCTTACAACACGGAACTAGTATAAAAGTGTTCATCATGTTACATAAAAATGCTCGTAAAATTATTTTACTAATATATATCTAATATCTCGGCAGTAATAATTTTTTTTCATCACCTAAATAATTTAGGATTAGCCAGCTGTTTTTATTGAAATATAATGAAATGAAATGAAAAATTATTTTATTTTACACATAATTCTCACCGATAATTGTCACTAAAAAGTCCTCTCTTACACCTAATCATATATACAGACGGCACATCACACACTTCTGTGTACCTGGTGCTCCAAGAAAGTCTACGGCATCTTACACATTTCTTGTACCTTTCGTCACTAACTCTCGTGCAAACAGACTGAGTTTTTTTATTAGTTATTTTAATTAATAAACGCTGATATTCTTATAAGTAAAGTAATTACATTTTTATTCTATTTCTTTATGCAGTGTTAAACAATGACTTCATTCAACCCAAACTTGCTCATACAACACCTAGTTCAACAATTGTAGCAGACAACTAAGACAACGTAAAGGACTACAAGTGTCGGTAAATATGTGAATTTTTAATTATTACTCAGCCTATAGGTTATTTATATTCTGAGAGTTTTTCATATAAAGACTATTATTAATAATATATCTCATAAAGCTTCTATGTTCTAAGAGGTGTTCTGTAACGATCCCTGTGTAATCGAAAAATATAAAATGATTTCTGAAGATAAATGTACAAATACGTAATGGAATGAGAGTCTTCACGTTGCAAAAAGAATTGTTTCCTCTCATAAGTTTTAGGATGTACGTAAGATTTATAAATAATACTACAAAACGTCATCTCAGAAAACCTAAGAATAATCGTAGTGAATTATCCAAGTAAACGTAGACATAACTTAAATATGTATTGTGTTATGGATAATCTATGAATTACTTCACTATAGCATTACAACTGTATGTCAACAACAATATGGGTAATTACAACGTTTAAGTTAAGGTTTACTACCTTTAAATGAAATAATAATATGTTATATGAAAAAACATACACTTACAGAGGTAATGACCCACCTGCCCACCCATACACGTACAGTGGTAATGACGTACAGTGGTAACCCACCCGCCCACCCATACACGTACAATGGTATTGACCCACCCGCCCACCCATACACGTACATGCGGTTTCAATGCATTTTTACGAGAAGGAATTTTCCCTGACTCATTAAAGATCTCAAGAATATGTCCTATTTTTAAAGAAGGCCCTCGCTCTCAACCAAAAAGTTATCGACCGGTTTCAATAATCCCTGTGATTGGTAAATTATTAGAGGCATTAGTTTATGACCAGTTAAGTAGCTTTTTTGAAATAAACAACTTTCTTACCTCTGACCAATATGGTTTCAGAAAGAAGAGATCCACAGTTGATGCAATGGATATTTTGGTTAGGGAAGCTTTGTCAGCCTTCGAAAAGAAGGCATTCGCTCAGGCCACATTATGTGATTTGAGTCGAGCCTTTGAATGCGTAAGTCACGACAAATTACTATATAATCTGAATTACTATGGTATATCTGGTATTCAGCTTCAGTTTTTTAAATCCTATCTTGGAAACCGCCGACAAAAGGTATTTCTGAATGAACTGTGTTCTGAAGAGGTTAAGGTGGAATGTGGGGTGCCTCAGGGTTCAGTATTGGGACCACTTCTTTTTTTAATATGCATAAACGACTTACCCAATTCAGTAAAATCTAAATCATTGCTTTATGATGACGATACTACTTTTGTAAACATTGGAAGTAGTCTCGATCAACTCATTGATCAGACTAAAAACACAATAAAATCAGCCTCCGATTGGTTCTTAGCAAACGGGTTTCATTTAAATGAAGAGAAAACTAAATCTATTATATTTAGCTTAAGAGCGATGGATAATGAGATCTGTACATCCAATAGAATTGAAACTGTCACTGGTGCTGTTTCTAGGAATTTATTTCGATAACCACTTAACATGGGGGCCTCACATAGATTACATATTCAAGAAGTTATCAAGCATCTTGTTTTTAATAAGGCGCCTCACCTTATGTGTTAGCAGTAGCTACATCATATCGGCATACTACGACTACTTCCAATCGATTATGAGGTACGGACTTATTCTTTGGGGTAATTGTAGCAGAGCTAATGAAATACTCATACTTCAAAAAAAGACAATCCGAATCATGACAAAATCAAATAGTTTAGAACACTGTAAGCCTCTTTTCATAAGCACTGGAATTCAGACGGTTATTAATTTATACTTGTATGACATAATGCAATACATTCTAAATCATCCAGAATTTTTACATTTCAATGAAACTTGTAAATATGAAATTCGTAACAACATCCGGGCTGTGATTGGCTACCACAGACTGAATAAGAGCTTATCCAGTCACACTGTAATAAGCATTAAAATATATAATAAACTTGTCACTTTAATTCAAAAATATCAACCAAAAGCTTTCTTGAAAAAATTTTATTGCTGGCTACTTAGAAACCCATTTTATTCAATTGACGAATTTTTTAGTTTTAAATTAATTGAATTTTAAGTATTACATACGATTAGCTCATACTTACCCCAGATAACAGAGGTAATTATTGAAAATGTACTGAGGCCCCTTCCCTTGGGTAACCTTAAGGGTAATCGAAATAAAAGATAAGCATTGCAAAAAGATATTTTGCTAACCCTATTTAATAGTTTAATATGTTATATATTTATGTTATGTTAGGTTAAATTATATTAAGAATGACTAGGCAATATAAAGCTGCAATTATGACTTTGTCAATGCTGTAAAGTTTAATGGCAATAAAGAATTATTATTATTATTACAGTGGTAGTAGTAGAAAACACAAGAATGCAAACCTGAGGTCAAAAGGACGACCCAGTCAGAAAATACAACCAATCAGAGAATCTATTTCAAGTTTAGGTCATGAGAAGATAAAAAACTCTTTTTATCAACATCTACGCTAATCCGTAAAAAACTAACTGAGTTGCCTATATTATATTCCAAGACTAACGACAGGTGGAGGATACTCGAGGCACATCTACTTTTGTTATCCCCACCCATACACAAAAGTAATAGTAATATTACTACATCATAATACATCATGTAATTTAATCATCATACATCATATCATACATCATACAAATATAAGTTTTGTAATATTTACACATCAAATTGGTAAATGGCAAATAGTTTTAGATCCAGGTAATATATTTTAGTATGTCGCATTAAATCGTTAAGAGAACCACTATACAGTGAATACAAAGAATAATAATTCCACAGAGCTGCCATTCTATTACAGGTCGTATCAATACCATTTAATGCCATGTCATTATGTTCACAACATTAAAGTAACTCCACAATATATTACCACACAAGTATCTAAACATTATGCGTATGTTTTATAACATTTATACCCTCGTACACTGGTTTACTATTAATGTTATGCTGGATTCTACTTTAACATGATTTATTCTTACTTGGCACGAATTAAAGAACACAGGATCGCATTTTTGAACCAATTACATTTATTTAAATATGAAATCAAATACGTAATTTTAAATTGTAATCCATAAATACCAGACACATATTTTACAGATCACTCAACGGTGAAATACATTATTTAGGGTAACAGTTAGATAGGCTTAAGAAATCCAAATTGATATATTTTAGTATAGAAGCTATATTTTAAAAAAAATTGAATATAATTTAGGGTTTTTTAAGCTTATAGCTCAATTTTATGACTAATTATGCATGGAGCTCATGTTTATGAGTTAGTAAGCCTAGAGCTGTATATGTAACTTACATGACTACTCTTCTCTAAGCAACGTACACTCTTCACCATTTTCACTATCAAACTACCCCACACACCACTGTCCTGCAACTTCTACCCGTGCCGATCCATTGTGGAGGGTTTTCTATTGGCCAGCCAGGGTGACGTGTCGAAGCATTTTGGCCGCCTTGAAAGTGTCATACGAACTCCGTGAACTCTAGGAAATGATGAACTGTCATGACCCCAACATATCACCTAATTGTCAACCTGCAGTTTTGACAAACTGGGACATGGTGGTTTTGATGAAGTTCTGGATTGAAGTTGTAATTTAATTAGTAGAAATTATGTACATTCGTAACCTAATACAGCATAATAAATATTAAAGTAAATTTATAAGTAGTTAATAAGGTTCTTATTTTATCACAGATAAAATAAATAATTGGAAATAACTTGTATTTAACAATGATAAATTAGTCCTAAAAATGGTATTAGTATTTAAAAATTAGTCCAAAACCTGCAATGGATGTTTTCTATCCAGGTGATATTTTCAATTTAAAATTTACAATTTGTCATCTAGAAAGTTTAAATGTCAACATTAAACATTCTTTCGTCTGGTAGAATGCACAATTACGATCTATAGTATTCCAATTTATTAAATCTCAAAATATATTATGATAATTAATAATTTTAACCATGGTACAAAATATTTAGATAATGTAATACTTGATTGGCAAAAACTATAAAAGTTTGTTTATCAGACCTTAACTTTCACTGTTTATACTGAAATAATTTTAAGGGACGGTGGCTAAGTATTCAGACTGTGGAGCGCAAGGTCGAAGGTTCTAATCACCAACTGAACTAACTTCACTTAAATAATTGAAGTCCACGCACACATACACACGTCTGCAGGCTCATTTAAATTTCCGAGTAAAATAGAAAAAAACAACAGCATTTTGATACAAATGATTTTTATTTCAGCATATCAGGCTTATTTTTAACTCACAAGTGTTATCAAATATAGTAAATACAATTTATAAGCTATTTTATTGCTTAATATGATTAATTTATAAATTAATCTCTGAATTTCTGTTCTTTACAATTTAACGTAATAATGTACGTGTTTAAAGGCTTTTACAACCACAAAAAAGGTTTCGAGAAAAACACCCCTCAGGAAAACTTTCCAGACATTTTCCATCAGGTGCTTAATTACATTATTTAGCGTGCCTTGTTTGTGTTATACTTCACTTTATTTCTTAGGGAATATTAGCTGTTAAATATGTACGTTAATACGACTGACTTGGTTATAGTTATGTATTATAAATAAAAATATGTAAGCAAAATGTTTACAGTAAATGTATCTTGATTTGTGCTATTTAAATACACTATAAGCATCTCAAATCAATATCATTGGTTTTCAGTTTCATTAACTAAATAACTATTTATAAAATATAATTATAAAAAAAATTTTCCTTAATTTAAATATTTAATGTTGTACGCACAAAAATAAAGATATAAGCTTTATTATTTTCTCACTTTACACTTTTTTTTGTTTAGTAGAATTATAGTGTGATAAATAAGTTATTTTATTTAATAATATTAAAAAATAATAGCAATAAATAAAAATGATGATTAGTGTTTTAAGTCTTAAGACAATAAATTTAAATTCCATGAGTAAATTTTATAATCAGTTTATTTCTACTAAATAATAACAGTAATTAATTGATAAAGTTGTTGTTTGCACAAATTATGTTACATATTTTGTGTTTATACTTCATACTTGTAATTATTAACATTCATTATTTTTTTATACAATTATCTGTTGCTTGATTTACTATATGTGATAATAGTATCGAATTTTTTATTATGTTTTTATTTATTTGTCTGTAATATAATTTTAAAACTGTTTCGATCAATTGAATGAAATGTTATGAGGATGAAATAAGTGATAAAATTATGATATTCCCTCATTTATGTATACGCTGGATTAAATGAAGAAATTGTATAATACATACAGTATAATAAACATTCAACATAAAGTATTGTTTCGGTCTGTTGACGTCATTTATCGTAATTAAAAACCACAATAATAATGTTCGAATGTATAAACATGTAATATATATGTAGTGATATCGTTTCTAAATTTTATTTTATTCTTTTTATATGAATCGTCGGTATTAATAAAATAATAGAAGGAATTAATCAAGAAAACAACTTAGCCCTCGTATTTTAATTTCGCTTTTTAAAACATGATATAATTGTAATCAATTTAAAACTCATTAATAATGTAAAGAAAGTTTTAATTTTTTATTGGTTTTCTGCTTTTATCTCATTATAAAAACGAGCTAGGGCTTAAAAATGTTTCTGTGGTTGATAAAAATTTAAAGTTATGTCTCATCTAGTCAGCACTATTTAAAGAGATTTTAATTTAATGATAAAATTGTGTAAATGTAAAATTCATTATATTAGGATAATTATATTAAAATATTGCACTAAAGTATACGGCGAAGAAAATATACGACTGTACTTCGAGTTGATTGATATTTTTTATACTTGCTGACTCATTTCTTCACTCACCAAGTAAAATACTTTTCTAATCAGGCCAAACAAAGCGCTCCTTGACGATTATTTTTCTTCAATTTTTTTTATAGATGGATATACAAGTAAATAACAATACATATTTTAAGTTAATTCTGCACAAATCTTACTCTGTTATTAGTAAGGCCTTTCACTGTTAAACACACCATCATATGATTAAAACAATACTGAATTAAAATAACAAGTACTTACTTGTTTTAAGAACCTAATGGTTATTGACATCATAAATAAACTTTAATAATTATTTATAATGCTATATAAAAGAAAACAAATGTGATATAGTTATAAAGAATGAATAATGCATCTAATTTTTAATGTTTATATTTTAAGAAAGTCTAAATAGAAATATTCATATGCTATTAATCTTATAATATTTTAATAGATATTTTAATCCATCAATTAATTTTTAAACTTTACTAGGAAACACTCCTGCAAGCTTCGTGTGTAAGCCTCATCTTATACAGGAAGATGCCACCAACACATCTAGATCAGATAATGTTTTTTTTTCAAAGGAACATTTGTTTCATCCTTTATAGCTCAAAGTTGTTTAGCTTTTAAGAAACTGTGACCAGTCCGTAAATTTGATTTAGTTATAAATTTGTTACTAAATTATATTTCAATTATCAGGTTTTCTTTAAAAAAACTTACGATACTGTTTGATTGTCTATTACTGAATGGTTTGAATGATAATTAACAAATACGCTATAGGCTAATTTAGTGTTTTCCCTTTTTATTAATTTACTATTTTCCCTTCTATCAATAGATCCTATTATGTTTTTGCCATTATTGTTTATTTTATATGACATGTACTATATGTAACTATAAATAAATATATTAGTTTTATTTTTATAACACTACGTCTGAAAAAATCTTGCATTTATATCTATTATTTCGGGATGGTAAATTTATTTGACCAACTATACATTTCAATGTATGTTTTACTCAAGATTTTTACAATTCACATTTTACAATATTTATAAGGTTTAAATCATCCAAAAAAGATATGATATAATTTAAAATGTTGTATATTACTTACTTCAGAACAAAGAGTTTTACTAACTCAGTGTCTCCTATTATTGTTGTCATTGATGTTTTATCAACATGAATGAACAAATTATTAATTATTTACCAAACAATTTGATTATTTTTATTACTTCTAATAGCATATATTAAATCCTCATAGGCATTAAGAAAACAAATAAAATCATCTTTATTTTCAACAAAACAAACCAATTTACAAAAATAAGTACATATGTAAGAAAAATAAAATTCTCACATAGGTCAAATAGACCTGTGCGTGAGAGTGAGTTAAAGAAAAAAAATTAAAATTTGCAAAATAAACTTAAAAATTATAATACTGTGAAATAAGTAGAAATATCATATAACACTAATATTATAAAAACAATAAGTATATGATAGAGATATAATATAAAATGATGAACAGTATTTTTTATTTTATTATACCAGCTACGTACTTGTTTATATTTTAAACCATAAAAACATGGAAACAACTAAAACTAGATTTCAAGTAGAATTAATTTTGCAGGATTGCAATTCAATTTATTATTAATATAATGAATGTTATGTGATAGTAAAAAAGTGAACAAAAATTAAGACAGTAGGAAAAAATTAAAATTATGATGACCAACAAATAAAAACAATAAAAAAATAATAAAAGTGTGACAAAAAAACAAAAATGTATTCAAATCACTGAGTGTATTCAGTATAAATGTGCGACTAAGCACGTTCAGTTCCGATCCCTAAGAGCCAGGCGGAAATTAACTTTTTGTAGACATTTACTGGTACATGAATGTCTCTTTTTTCGGCTGGAATGTTTCTATAAATAAAATTGGCAATGTAATAAGGATTGTAATGACTTGCGCTCCTACACTGACGGAATTCCTTGTTTGTTAATCATGTGTTACTGGGGTGATGATTGAATTTCTGTGTGTGTAAACGTACATTAACATTGTTTTAGTGGAAAATTGCCTAATTGAAAAAAGTTTTGTTTCTCTAAACAAAAATTCACTTGAACAGCGTCTGCTTTTTTAAACCCAGTTTTTATTATTAATTTTTTCAAAACAGATAGTGAATTCAAGATTGTAATACCGGACCCACCCCAAGCATTCATTCCATAATATAAAACAGATTGAACGTAAATGCATAATGAATAGTTTTATTTATTTATTTTTTTTTATTTAGAATTTAGTTAAGTTGAAATACAAATGTTCTTAGTTTAGATTTTAGATAATTTATATGTTAGTCCCATTTTAATCTAGAATCTAAAATCACCCCGAGGTTTTTGTAATGATTTACATGCTCAATCTCGCTACACTGGCAGGCTGCGGTAGACGGATCCCCGAACAAGTGCAACACCAACTTGAGAAACGCAATCGGTATACATCTTCATCGACTCATTTTTTATTGATTTCATTTCAGAAAAAGCAACTTGAAACGCTTCATCACATGAACGTGTTTAAATATTATTGCAGTGTCATCAGCAAATAAAAATATTTTCCCAGTTCTGTTAATTTTATCTATGTTGTTAATATGTAAAATAAATAAAAGAGGGTCGAGAGTGCTTCCCTGTACAATACCATAGACGAAATTGTATACATCACTAAATGTGTTGCTAGTTAATACAATTTGCTTTCTGTTAGTTAAATAGCTTTTAAATCAATTCAAGGCTCTTTCTCGAACCCCAGAACATTCTAATTTTTAAACAAGTATACTTCTTTCTATTGAATCAAAAGTTTTTGCTAGATTATTTTGCTAAGCCGATAAAAACGGTCATAAGTAAATGAATAAAAACAAAATGTCACAAATCAGTTTTTATGAGAAATTCCATTATAAAGATTAATTCAAAACAGATTTTTCATACTTGGCTATCCCAAAATAACTGCAGTCTCGATTACACTTTGTCATGCTAAGATATGTTTATAGTATAACTAACCATCTCGAATGTACTATATTGTTTTTTTTTTCATTCTATCTATGCCAGAGGCATTTTTACTTTGTTTAAAAATGTTGTGAAGAGACAACGATGCAAATCCATCAAATCAATGTCTAAGTGAACCTCTCAGGGTTTGAACCCGTGAACCTATGCATATAAAGCAGACGTGCTAACCACTAGGCTAGCAAGAGGCCCATTTATTATTAATTGCCTGTGGACAAATATCTTTCTGTGTCAGTATTGATCTATACGTAAGCACTATACTAGTTACTCGTTTAAACATGATGAATAATTTTAGAATAATACATTTTATATATTCTATACTTAATTAAAATCCGTTTTCCAATAATTATTATTATATAGTAACCTTATTTCTTTCAGAAATCTAATACTACACTAAGGTTATTTTGAATAGGATTATTACGTAATCAGATTGTCTATTTCAATAAACGTACAGTTTGCACATTTTTATAATAATGAGTAAACAAATTTACTTGTTTTCTTTCATATTGGTTAAATAAAGTTTTCCTTGATTCAAACGTAGGAAAAATTTATCTGATTTTTACTAATAGCAATGGTTTAAAGTTTTTAATATACTAAAATATACATAAAAAGACTATGAACACGTAATTAGTATTATTAATTAAATAGAAGTTATCATTACTATGTAAAGAACTTGTGGTGTATTCAATAAAAGTATTAGAATATAAGATAACTTTTTTATTTCGTGGTAATTAATCAAATTTAAATTCTTTAAACCATATATATAACGTTATAATTATGTATGTAATAGGTTATATTCATAAGCCATTAAAAATAATGTATAAGTACGTAATGTTGTATTCAGAAAAGTATTTAATAATATTAAAATATAAGTACACCTTTAAATTGTATGGTAAATGTGTTTATTTAGGAATATAATATATGTAAAGGGTTGCTTTTACTATAGATGTAGATAAGGTTTAATATAATAAAAAGTGTTTTATTTGTTAATTTTTTCATATTATTTGCCCAAATATGTCGAAACACCACATTATTCTCAACAATATAAATACTTCCACAGCGTTCAACCCTCATTGTTTGGCCAGTCTGGGTCGGTATTGATTGAGGTCCTGTTTTATACTTAAGGCTACGACTAATGTTTACTCACTGTTCGACCTTTACTCATCACTTTGTTTTATTAGAGAAGAAATTATGGTATAAGTACGTCTCTAGGTATATTTATTAAATTTTATTTAATACTCAACTTTCGTAAATCTTTTGTAAATATAAGACTTAATTTAATGTAATTTACATGTCTCATTGTTATGAATAAGGCGTTAAATATTAAAGTCAATTAATAAACTTTTTACTTTTTTCTATAGATCATAAATTTCTACAAAAACAGCAAATTAAATTACGTAAGTTGAAAAAATGTATTTTCGAAACAAAAATATCATAACAATATAAAAATGTAAGTTTTTTAGTTTTAAATAGAACTGCCACCGTTAGTTTTATGCATTGTTGAAATGTTAACTAATACTTCATTTAAATAGAACTGCCACCGTTAGTATTATGCATTGTTGAAATGTTAACTAATACTTCATTTAAATAGAACTGCCACCGTTAGTTTTATGCATTGTTGAAATGTTAACTAATACTTCATTTAAATAGAACTGCCACCGTTAGTTTTATGCATTGTTGAAATGTTAACTAATACTTCATTTCATTAGAATTGTTGCACAAAATTTACACCTATTGAAGTATTGTTAAAATTCATCAAATTATTTTTAAAAATATTAAAATACTCTATAATCTGGGATATTTAATTAAAATGTATTTTGTGCACGATCAATGAACGTTTCGTACAAAAGACAAGAATATTCTTTATTGTCTAATAAAATAAATAGTTATTTTCTATTCCCCAGATAATAAAATAGTTGGGGGAATATCAGTTTTAAAGTTACCGTTTAAAAATATACAACTGAAATAAATCTACAATATTATTAAAAACCTCTAAGTGAATTAATTATACAATAACTGTGCTTTTATTTGTATGGTTTTTTTTACCTTCAGAAAAATGTTTAAAACTTATAACACAACGTAACCATATTTAAAGTTTTATTCCAAGAAAAAGTTACGTTGTACACGAATGTATGATTTTTAATAAAATAAGCAGTAAATATTGTTTATAATGAGAATATAGGCTTTAAAATAATTTAAAATTAAGAAGAATTAAGAAGAATTAAAAGAAGAAGAAGAAGAAAGATAATCATGTCGTATAGACAATGATTTCATAACTATAGTGAAATAGTTAAAATTAAATACTGTAAGATATGTTAAATAATGTTCAAATATGATTTCTCTGCATTTATAACATATTTGTATAGTTAAACTTTAAGTATGAGTTTAATATACATTTAGAAAAAATTAAAGAAATATAATTGATTGCCTATGAATTTAGTTTAGAATTAGTAGTAAAAACATTTTATTTAGCTAAACTTTATTAGATTTAAGCCATGATTTGATAAACGTTTTTGATATTGACTGTCTGGGATCTAACATATTGTAGAATTTATGAACTATACCGTTTTTCCTAGGACAGTAAAAATTGTAGTATTTTAGTTTATAACTGGAACTGTATTTACGACTGTAACTGTATTTACGACTGTAACTGTATTTACGACAGAAACTGTATTTACAACTGGACTGTATTTTGACTGGAACTGTATTTATGACTGGAACACTATATATGACTGGAACTAGATTTACGACTGGAACTTTATTTATGATGAAACTTGCTTCTAACAACAATATAGTACTTGAGTTGTAATGATAATTAATAAAGGTTAAGGAACATTAATTCAATAAATGTCTATTTATTATTAAAAAGATAACTTACGTATGTAATTTGTTAAATAGTAATTACGATTAAAAATATAGTAAAGTGTGTTTATGATACGAAAGGAAAATATTAAACACAAGAATAATTTTGTGAAGGAGAAGGGCTCAGAGCTCCCGTTGCATTTTCTATAGCTCAACTAAATCAACTAATGTTTGTATAATACATTAAAAAGGAACTTTAGAAAATTAAGTTAATACTATCATATTATAAGTAACCATTCTCTATTGAGCAGTTCCATGTGAACAATTTGTTTTGTAAACTCAGGTATGTAGTATATTAAATGAAGTACCTAATAATGAATGATTCATCATTGTAGTACATTAAAAGAAGAAGTATTATTTAGAATTTAGTACATTTAATTTGTATAGAAATTTAAAATGTAATTATTGGGTGGATACACATTTGTAATAAAACTAATGGTGTGTCATATGACTTATGAAATAAAATATATATATCAATCTATTTAGAAGAGTAATAAGTGAAAAAGAATCAGCCATAAAGGTAGAGGTGTTCTGGAAATATCAGAGCTTGTCAAACACTCCAAGTCCAGTTATAACCGTGCCAGTGAAGGACACTTCAACACTAACTACCCACCCTTCATGGAAACTTTCATAAATGATTTACTTCAACCCCTTATTTACCAACTTTTACGAGGACACACTTACTCCCATTATTTATTATCTTTATGACTATGTTTAGGACCATGATAAGTAATATGTTTGTATATTAAGTGCTGTCAAAGTAAGGAAATCATTTTATAAGTATAACAATTTTAATAAGTTATAAATATTTTCAAATTATGGTTGTTTTATATGTCATGCATTACATACAGTATGTTAGCACTACAATTTTATATTACGATTTGTTAATGTTGGGCTGTATGGCTGCTTTTTAAAGACATTTTTACTATAAATGCATTGTAGTTAATTACATAAGAAGTGTTCAGGTTAATAATACATTAAAAACTTGTTTATAAAAAATTAATTATGTTCTAATACTTAATCTGTTTTAATGATATTTATTGAAACTAAAAAGAAAAGAATATATTACGTAGAATATGAATATAAACTAGTTATAATATGCCTTCACTTGTATTAATCCCCCTTCAATTTTGCACGATAATCAGTTTAAAGCACCTCAATCGTTCGGGATCAACGTATTAGGGGTGATTTAGTTAGATTACATTAATAATATCGCGTGTATGATGTTATGATTAAATGCGCTCAAATGTAACAAGAATAATGAGCTCTGTCATCGGTCTATCAACAATTATCAGCTGTTTCTGTCAACTTCTAATACCACTGTCAATTTGTATTTGGAAGTTGGCTCAAACAGATGATAATGGTAACAGTGCTGTCAACATAAATCTATCTGTGACAAATTTGCTTCAATTTATGTGTAATAATTTAATACACAATGCGTTAAATCGGAAAAAATAATTGCTAAGCATGAATTTCCAAATTTATGTTGTAAGGTTTGCAGATTAGGTAATTTGTCTGAATGCATATTAAAAAAGCGTTTATCTCAATGGTAAGCTCTATAAGGAATCTGAACATTTTGATCTCTTATATCTATGTTATTAAGAAAAATATTGAAAAACTACCAGTAAAAAAGTCTTAAAATTACCATTTCTATCTAAAACAATCATAAAATACAGTGTGTTCCATAAGAAAAAGCAAATTTGACCACCTTATTTAAAAAATGGTGGCCATTTTTCAAAATTTAAAATATGTATTTTTAATCGTCTCCAAAATTAAGGTAATTTTTTTTATTTAAAGTTTGTTGTCAGACTTATGGTTTCCAAGATCACAATGGTGGCCTATTTAAAAAAGACAACCTGTATGTGTGTGTGTGTGTGTGTGTGTGTGTGTGTGTGTGTGTGTGTGTGTGTGTGTGTGTGTGTGTGTGTGTGTGTGTGTGTGTGTGTGTGTGTGTGTGTGTGTGTGTGTGTGTGTGTGTGTGTGTGTGTGTGTGTGTGTGTGTGTGTGTGTGTGTGTGTGTGTGTGTGTGTGTGTGTGTGTGTGTGTGTGTGTGTGTGTGTGTGTGTGTGTGTGTGTGTGTGTGTGTGTGTGTGTGTGTGTGTGTGTGTTTTATTTAGTATGTTTTATTTAGTTTTAAATGCATTTCAACAGGTGCACTGACCAATAAAAATAAAACCAGAGCTGCATGGACCACTAATTGACTATTTATGAAAGGTAAAAAGAGTGAGATTCATACATTTAAGCTTCAATTTACTACTCAGTGTAACTTTTAACCATTCCCGTAAACACAAAATTCAAAATGCAGGACCACATTTTTAAATAACTTCAGTTTATAGAACATCTGGTAACAATTATTACATAGATTTAATTTTAAATAACAATATTAGAACAATTTATTACAGTATTAAAATTTTTTTTTTTAATATTTAGATTTGAATGTTATGAAATATGCATTCAAAAACTATTTCAAGATTCCCATTATAACTTATAACAAATACATTATAATTTATTTAACTGTTTTAGTATAAACCTTTTTAGTCTACATATTTATAAATAACTTAATACAAAATATGAATAAAATAAAATATTTTAACAGCAGATTAAATAGGAGATGAACACATACAGGTAGAAAATATATTGAACCAATAAAAGAACAGATATTTTCCAACTATTGTTAAAATAAACTCTTTAGAAAAACAATTATTTAAACATATTTCTGACAACATATTTGAATTTTGTATAATTTTTAACTTGTAGCCTTCTAGGGAAAACTCTATTGTTTTCCGTATCCAAGTTTAAAGGTTGTGTGTAATTAAATGTTCATTTTCCCTATTTGGCTACAGTTAAACTATTCAACACATTGTCAAGAGTTGACCATTTATCATCAGCCAAAAAAACCTCAGCTTCTTATGTATTAAATAACCTATGTCTTGATGAGTTCCCTTCAGTAATCCCTCTTTGAAGAATGGAACTTGGTTCCAGGAGTCCTCCATAAAAAGCAATGTAGTCACAAGTGTGTCTGGAGCAAATAACCCATCCAAGATACAAGTGAATCATGAGGAGCGAGCCATCCGCTGATGGAAGACCCTCCCACCCAAATACATGTAGTGCTCTTGAACAATATCACCCATACACGTACAGTGGTATTGTTCTACCCACAAATCCATCCAGGGTATGCTCTGTATTTTTATAGTATCCTGCCAAAAAACAAAGTCGGAACTTTTTCCGATAACTTTGTTTTTTAGTTTTCCCTTCATTAGTTTTCAAAGATAGTGGTCTATGACCCGACTAAAAACCTATGACCCGACAAATTCACAGTTACTAAATGATGCATATACAAACTACCTATCCTAAACCTGGTAGGGCCTATAAAATGTAAATAGACCCATCATTTTTATCTCACACCAACCTGCCAATTATTGAAATACAGATTAGCTGGGTACCAGATTTTGGCTGGTGGTTTGCACTTCTGTGTCTTATTTGTCTTGATTTCAGATCCGGGGGTTCTAATTTACTTAAGGGGACGAACCATTGTTCCTTAACAACATTTGTAGTGTAAGTAAAAGTTATACTGACATAGATTTATTAAAAATAGAGAGATTACCGATGCTTTACAACCTCTCTGGCGTGTCTTTTTGTTTGTTTTCTGTGGTAGATTCCCTTCCACTTAAGTTGCAAATAATGGATTTTTAAGGTTTTATTCTTAACATTTATATAAAATATATTTTTACAAATGTATCACTCTAAAAATATTAGACCTAGGCTACAGAATTGTTTTGCAGAAATAGTATACCAATAAATATGTTTGTATCTTGTTTGTAACTAATTTGACACGTAATAAAAATTTTTACTAAAACAATGTTTGTATTAATTATTGTCATTAATAACACAATATAAAATTGCATTTTACTTAAATTAATAATCAAACAATCGTAAGATGTATGAATATAAACTTGTGGATTAGATAAAGATACAAACTTGGGGCATTAATGTTCCTAGAAAATGTATTACATCATCAGGGCTCTTGGGGACTTATTGACAGCCCGTAATCGTAGAGTTGATGATCCGACAGATTTAGAAACGGATCATTGGCTCCCAAGTGACTTCAATCACATTTATATTAGGTTTACTTTAGTTTAACAATATATTTTTATAGTCAATAGCTGTAATATATTTATATAAATCTACAATCTTGCTTTTTTTTAAATACTATTCATGATGAACTGTTAATTTCATAAAACATTGTATTTTGATATTATTTTTAGCAGTCTGAAACATTTACTTCTTCCCAAAAATGACAAACACTCTCTTAATATCTAATAAACAAGTTTACTGAGTAATTTTAACAACCAAACTATTTTTATACGTAGTTAGAGTAGACAGCTTCTAATCTTTTTTTAATACTAATGATACGTTCTTAATTGATTATATTATTTGTTTGATAGCAATTGGATAAGTTGAATGTCACACGACACAAGTTAAATATAGTTACAGGAAGGTGGATGTATAATATTAATTTGTATCTTCAGACCAAATAGATTCGAAAATGAATGAAAACTCCTTTTAACTAAGCCTACTTCCATATCTAGCACGTATGGTACAGGAGCCTATTAAGGCTATTAGGCTGGTATTACTAAAATGGATTTTAAAAACAATTAGATACCTTATTGTCTTCATTTTTAAGGGCAAAGGTTTTCCTTTGTAAACAATTACTTGAGCTTCGCTTTAACAGCCCTTAGTGAACCAAGGATTGGTATTAATACATTTACAGCAGATTACATGCCATTGTTTTGTATTATTACATTTACATCATACATCAGATTACACACCAGTGTTTTGTAATAATAAATTCACAGCAGATTACACACCAGCGTTTTGTATTAATACATTTACAGCAGATCACACACAATTTTTTTCTATTAGCACATTTACATCAGACATCAGATGATACACCAGTGCGTTGTATTAGTACACTTACAGCAGATTACACACCATTGTTTTGTATTAGTACATTTACATCAGATTACACACCAGTGCGTTGTATTAGTACACTTACAGCAGATTATACACCATTTTTTTATATTAGTACATTTACATCAGTCATCAGATTACACACTAGCGTTTTGAAATAATACATTTACAGCAGATTACACACCATTGTTTTGTATTAGTTCATTTACATCAGACATCAGATGACACACCAGCGTTTTGTATTAATACATTTACAGCAGATTACACACCATTGTTTTGTATTAGTACATTTACAACAGACATCAGATTACACATAATTTTTTTTGTATTAATACATCTACAGTAGATTACACACCATTGTTTTGGATTAGTACATTTAGATCAGGCATCAGATTACACACCATTGTTTTGTATTTGTACACTTGCAACAGATTACACACCATTGTTTTTGTATTAGTACATATACATCAGACATTAGATTACACACCAGCGTTTTGTATTAATACATTTACAGCTGTTTTAGTTTAAAAAGATTAAGCTTTTAACAAAAGTATGTAAAAATTGTTGATTTTTAGTGTTTATTTATAACCGTTGTTTTTTTCAACTTATAAGAAACAGCTGTAAATTAAAACAAATGAAGATATTGTTTTATGTTGGTTTATTAATCCTTCTGTTTTTAATTCAGTTACGAATCACAGGTCGAGTCCAAAGGTCGATGTGACATGTGCACAGTGACATGGTAGGCAAGCGAAAAATAATGTGTATCTTAAGATCAGTAAAATTACGCATTTTTGTAGTAAGATTGTCCACGACACAGGAAAAGTAAGTATCAAAAATGTCTGGAAAATAAATATATAACATTGTTTATATAAACTCAATCAGTCCTTATTAAACTTGCTGTTATAAACTACTTATTTCACCTAAACCATTTCCTCGTAATTTTAAGAATTCACTTTGATAATGGAATTGTGTGTTGATACAATATTAAATTACTTAATATACTATACAAATCATAAACTTCCGTTTTGGATTAATATTTGCAGATACATTAATACTTCCCTTAAAATAATATAGTACTCTAGAAAATGAAGAAATATAGTTAAGAAAATTAATTCTTTAAATATAGTTAAATCTAACTATCTTGTAAAGCTAAGGAAAACCTTACAATTTGTTGTTAGCATTTTAAAAATATTATTGTGTTGTTTTACGTTTAGAAAAAAAACTGTAGGCTACTTTAAATTTTATTGATTTAAATCAACACTTGTTCTGCAGTATTTTGTTCAATTTACCCGTCAGCTTCGTCCTTTTCTGACTTATTTGATAAAGTTTTTGTTTCGTAAAATCAGATTGTCTTTTCAAAACCTAATGTAAAGTTAGTCTGATTTAGAACGTTAAATTTGTGATATAAGAAGGATTCCAGTTTCGTAAAATGTTTTCCTCTGAACTTTATAGGAGTAAATTAATGGGCAGACTTGTCACTGTGGTGATGACTTCCTTTGAAGCTGGTATCTTTAGCTATGCAGCTTACCCTACAATTCATATATATTAACAGTTCCAGCCATTACCATTCGTTGAGGATATATTATTGTACCTTCAATTTATTATGGTTTAATTTTTTATGGACAGTTGGTGTTGGCTTTCGAAATAACTAATGTTTGCAGATAGCCTCGTAAAACCATATTAACTCTGTAAAAAATAATCAATAATTATCAAGTAATTTTTGGTATTTAATTTTTTGGAGGTCAGGTTTTTATATTTCCTACAACTCTATGGCACAAATCATATATTCTATTACCTTTAGGGCCTTTAGCCAGCTGATAAGTAAATACATATCATAAAATAAATACAACAAAACACAAAAAACATGGGCTAGGTCTATTTACTATCGAAGTTCTGATATTAAATATTATCTGATTACTAATCTTATAATACAAAGTTGTATCTAATTATAACTTTATAACTGAAAAGTAATAATACGTTGATGACTGTTGATTATATAAATTAATCAACTAAATCACCCTAAATACTTCAGGTGGGAACTTAGTAATCTCAGATTAAAATATTAATCACTGTTAACAGAGAGGGCGTTAATGTTAGGTAACAATAAAACCATCCATCAATTTAGGTCATCTGCATTTATTAAAAAAAGGAATTATCGGAATACAAACCAATTATCGGAAAAATCCTTTAATCAGCTAACAGTATTCTCAAACATCAATTGGGATTATCAACAAATGAAAGTATGGTGATTGTAAATATAATAAATAAATTCTTGATTTGTTTGTTAGTTATGATAATAATATACTTAATATCCATATAAATTTACTTTTCATGAATGATTTTTTCATCTTCGATAATCAGTCTAGCCTATTATAAGACTTATAAGTGGATTAATTTTATGTAACCTATGAGCTAAATATTTTAGCATATTTCAATCACATGGTTTCTTTAAAAGATAACTAATTTATTTACTTAATGTATTATACATTGTTGAATGCAATATAACCTATTCCATTTGTTGTGGTTTACGTCTATTCTATTTCGAAACCATTCCCCCCCTCCCACATTCTTCTTTCTCTTGACTGCCTCTGCAATTCTTTAACGGTGTTCCTTTATGTTTTACTTTAGTAGGTTGTTTTTCCACGAAGCTATTCATAACCTTGAAAAAAAAACTGTTTTAAAATGATAACACACATCTTCTTCGTGTTTTTATTAATCTTTAGGTAATTTAAACTTAATTATTTCTTTATATTCTTCTTGTGTTTATTATAAATATATAATACAAGGGTGTCTAACATGTGTAAAATATTGCTGTTCTAACACATTTATATAACGAAATCACCAAAATATAACATTGCTAATAGAATCACGTCCATTCTACAGGTTCAGCCCGTACAAGTGAACGTGTGAGGAATGGTCACATCGATATTTTATATTGGGGAATTAGAGTTATGTCCCTTGTTTTGTAAGTAAGATGTTAAATTTAAGTTTCACATCTATCCTAAATCAATAAGGTATTTGCAAAGTAATATATAAGTGCTTCCAAAGTCTTATATATTATCTTAGTATTAGAGTGTCAAGCAGTTTTCACATATCGTCAGACGTACAATACTACTGCATAACTGCTTTTACTTTTGGAGACAATTTCCCATTGCAGACTTGTCAATAACATATAAGAAGAAGATTTAAACCACTACTTTATTTCCTTTTTATTTTCAATTTGAATTTGTGCTGTATTTTTATAACGGTTGTTTGGTACCTGTCACAATGATATCAAACTGACGTATCCTCGTATAATAATTGACAATATTTTATTTCTGTAAATCGTAATGGACAGTTTCCCAATAACATGTACATTATTTAATGAATTAATGTTTTTATATCAGAGAATATATATACAAAAAAAGTGAATTATTACATAATCCTAGTTTTGGCCAGTGACTTTTATTTGTTCTTTAAAATACTTTAAAATAAGAATTTATAGTATTTAATTATCTATATAACTGCAATGTATTTTGATAATCAGTGACCTGGATAGTTTTGTGAGTTTTATCCACAGAGAAAAATATACAAATGCCAGATAAAGCAGTGAATAACGGTGGTGGTTATAAGTAGAATTCAGATAATGTACATCTTTTTACATTTGTGGTAACTATTACTACATTTATTAGTGCTGATTTGCCGGTAACAAAGAAGCAACTTACAAGGCTCTATAATTTCTCGTGGCAAAGTGGAGAAATAAATACTTGTTGATAATTCGTTCTAACTTGGCACACTTTTAGCGCACTATTGGACACAATCAATGTTTCCTTTTCTCCGTGGTTTTATATTACACAGCTGTACTTTACATTTGTACTCTAATATAAACAATTTTAAGTCATTACGTACTACACATATATTACTTTATTTAAATTATGACAAAGTTTTTTCAACTAAAGCTGACATTTTTGTAATTGAGATTTTTGGGATTATTCAGGATATGCTTATTTAGACCTCAATATTTTGAAAATTATTAGTAAATATTTAAGTTTTCCTATTTTCCTAGACTAAATTTAAATTTAAAATCAGAAACTGAATATGTATATCAACTATCGAAAATTATATGCTTAAAAATATAAGTATCAGCTACTTAATGACTACAAAAATACATGTTTTTAGTTGTAAGTTTTATCCTGCTCATTATATGAATATATATATATTTTTTTTAAATATACAATTTTTATTTTAATATCATTAGGTATTTAACATTGAAGTATGAGTGTAGTATGTTAATTACTCTTACTTTTATACATAATATACATTTTTTACGTATAGGAAACTTTAAAGCGATGCTGTTGTCTTGTGTTTGTATATACCTGCTTTATTAGTCTATAATCTATCGTAGGGTTTTGCTTCTATTATAAAATTATTGTCAATTATTTATAAAGAATATGTGTACAGTGCTATCTTCTAACAAAAATACAAGGTTTATCTCGTACATCTTACAATTTTTTTTAGAGATTTGAATTTATTATTTTGTACAGACTCAATTAAAATAAAATAATAGTAATGCAAATTATAAAACAAAATAAATTAACATTAAAATCTAGACTTTAATGTGGACTATAAGTAAATTATAATAAGTACGTATTACCAACTACCCATAATGACCCCCATACACGCACATTGGTAACTATCTCATCGCACATTAGGTATTTTGAAGTAAGTCAAGTGGAAGAGCTAGAGCATTTCGGCGACCCCCGTAAAGTAGGGTAAGTTTAACAAACATAATGAACCTATTTCCAAGAAATAGGTAATTCGTAGCTCCATCGGCTCTGAAACTCATTTAAAAATAAAAAAAATAGAACAAAACACATGAACTCTGAAAGCTGTAATTTAAATAATGTTTAAGGTTAGTTGTACAACCTAAATTTACGTAAAACAAGTTGAAGATTATGAAAATCAGTATCATGCGATTGATAATTGTTTGTTAGAGTATCGTAATTGAACAAAATAAGGGATATTTTAGACATAACAATTTAAAATTAAACGGTTAGTACAATTAAATTTGTCGATTTTTTACAAAATGGCACATTATTTTACCACAAACGTCATTATTTAAAACGGAATTGTCTAATTAATTATATAAATAAAATCAAAATGTTCTCCAAAATATTACCGAGACTAGTAACGTATTCAAGAGTTATAAACGGGCCTACTAGCTTGTGAAATGCGCAGCTTGAATGACAAGCACGTATAGAGCAGCTGTTTTGTAATACATTTGCGTTGTGTATGGCTTTTAAAACGAGGCAATATATAAATAAAATAATAAACATTTTTATTTTAAAAATAAATATCGATTGATTTATGCCAAAAGAGAAGAGAAGTATTATTAAATTTTCTATACGTTGTATCAGTAATAAAACGATTTATCATCTTCAATATTATAATTACGAGTTATTCATATTCAGGTAGCAAGAGTTAAATCATACAAACATTGGAAATAAAATAAATACGTTTTTAATGTCCGAAAATATAAAAATATGTATAAGCCAGAGAGACATACTCCTTCCTGCTACAGTCATCATCAAGTCCTCATCACAGCAATGCCCATGGTCATAATTTTCACCCAATCTCGGTCATTAAAACCTCATCAATTTGCAGTCTTGGTCGCGAGTTGTTTTTCATTACATCCATTCACCAAATGTCTTGTATCAACGTGAAATTTTCTATTATGATTAGAACTACTAGAAGTTAAGAGTAGTTAAAATTGTTCATTGATGTAAAATTTAAATTTGTTCGGATAATAATTGGTAATATATAATTTTGGTAAATCTTAAACGCCCAATTTGAAATATACATATGACCATTTTTTAGAGAATTTAATTGTAAAACAGATGCTGTAAATTTAGTCATAATTGTAATAAATCTGCAAGGAAGTAAGTTACAAACATTAGTTGAGTTAAAATTTTAAAAGCTTTTTAAGTAATTTCACCATGGCATAACATAAAGTATCAATTTTACTATCCATAAATTGAAATTTAAGTACAGTAAGAGTTACAAATTCATTGTTTATAAGTTTATAGACATGCTTATAATAAATTCTTACTCTCTCAATGATTGTGTCAACAGATGCAAACTAGTAATATGTCTTAATATGATTAAATTAAACCTTATAATAAAACAAATACGTGCTTAAAAGTCTTTTATATTTTTTACTTAAATTACTACCATAAAAGATTTATTGCAGTACTTTCAGTTAACGCCTGTTATACTACGTTCACCTCACTTATAGCCTCGCAAGTTTACTGCACTCCGCCACACTCACCAATCATCGTTTTAGTTAAGATATTTGGCTGTTCTTCTGCTAATTACTTAACTGATCCATTCTTATTCTATTAAGCCATACTTACTTACCTCACTAGCCACAGGGTAAGAAATTGCCCTGTACCATGACTACTCACTTGAATTCCTCATTTATTGCATTCATCCACACATAATAACTCAACTATCATTAAGGTACGGAATTGGACTTAACTGTAACTTAAGTTATACTTTCCCCATGTATATAAATGTTCTCCACACTTACTCACCCAACTACGCTAAGGTTGTGGAATGGAACTGAACTACAACTACAGTTCAATTCCCTCATGTTTATTACATTTATCCACACTTACTCACCTAGCTACCATAAGCTTTGTCATTGAACTTTACTGCAACTACACTTGATGTTTATTAAGTCACTCTAACTTACTCAACATCCTACGATCGTGAACACATATAGTAATTCTTATTGTAACCCTCCCGGACTCTGTAGCCAAAGACCAATTAGTAACTATCCCGACATGACGATAACGAAAACGGCCAGAAAATGAAGATAACGAGAAATACGAGAAGGCAGACACGGAAGAAGAAACGAAATACACTGAAAGACCTACGAAGAGGTAGATGAGGCTATCCCAGAGACGACAACAGTGTGAAACGGCACACAATATACCTCGTGCTTACTACAGGGTCCGGCCTCTACTACTACATCTCACTTAACTTCCCTCATTGTTGTTGGATCCAAACTTACTCGCCTAACTATTCTCAATGTATGGAATTGAACTTTAATGCAAATACACTTAACTACCATCATGTTTATTCCATTAATGCACACTTCTTCGCCTAACTACCCACAGGACCAGGAATTGACCTCTAATTCGACTACTCATTTAACTTCCCTCGTATTTATTACATTTTTTCACAGTTACTCACCCAACTATTACAAGGTGTGGAATTTGAACGTTCTGAAATTTACTCACTGAACTATTATTTATTTTAAGTCAGACAAGAAACACGATTAAATTATAGCATAACATCAACATTCCTGGCATAAACAAAGATACACTATGTATAGTATATTATTTTGCGCAATGATCACTTCGTGGAGTGAGGATAAACTAGTTTTACCCGTATATAATATGATTTTATGCAAGTTATTTAAGATGCATTTTACGTTAGGCATATTGTATGTTTAATATGTTTTAAAAATAAAAATTGATAATGACAAACTTTACTTGCCAGTTGACATGGGATGCAAGTATGTGAGTAAACCTTATTGACCGATTGACGTACTGATCATTGGCTCAGTGGGGGTTCGAATCTTCGACTTTGTTCTGCGCTTTCCGAAGCCATAGCCACTGAGCCACCGGTATTTAGTTGTCAATTAACATAAATCATAATTTAAATTTGCATATTTAGTCATTAAATTTGAACAAGGAAAATCATATCACGTGATTTAGTAATTCGAAAGATTTAGTGAGTATGTAGTTTTAATTAAATATTTAGAAACCCAGCTATTGGAGAGTTGGAGATGGAAATAACTCAAATAAATCTTTCATTTAGTGACTTTAGTACCATTGAATTGTATTTAAAGGAAACAAATGTTTACTCAAAGCAATATAACATTTCTTATTGTGTTAAGGAAAACAATAGTTTTTTTCTATAATCTCTTGTTAAAACAAGATTCTTTTTACCATAGTTTATAGTGCTAAAACACACACATATTTTTATTAATGTACTTTATATAACCAATTCTAAAGTACCTTGTTACATATATGTGTTTTAATAGTTGTATATAGGATACAGTTGTTTAGTAATCACTTTTTCCTTTTTCCATCCAGTTATCAGAACACTTATTTACTACAAGTAATTGAGGAAGCAGACAACAATAATAATTTATCAAAGTTAATTTGATTTTTTGGAATGATTGTGTTCCATTAATTGTAATTTTTTATCAGAAAAATTAACTTGAAACCATGAAATCGTGGAGAAATAATATTGATAATT
This sequence comes from Stictocephala bisonia, assembly GCA_035578905.1. Classification (NCBI taxonomy): domain Eukaryota; kingdom Metazoa; phylum Arthropoda; class Insecta; order Hemiptera; family Membracidae; genus Stictocephala; species Stictocephala bisonia. The sequence continues at coordinate 198,885 of JAQJVL010000678.1, read as the reverse complement.
AATTACTTTGAGATTAAAATGGCTGCTATTTTGGAAAGCATACAAATTTTTAAATCCAGTTGGTGACAATTATTTTGTCTTAAATATACCATTCGTTTGACTCCAAACTCGACCTAGGCTTACAATAAAGCCTTCTCCTTACGGGCCGTCCCCCTGAAAAGATGAAATGTCACTAATGTCATCAAAAGGTAAGTTCGTCATAACTATGATGATGTACAAGATTGCACTACTAAAAGTAATGTTATACAAAAATTGTGAAAGTGTATCCTAATTTTATTTCCACCTTGTATAATGACTACTAACTAATGGCCTTAAACCAACTTGTTGATGTAAATACTACAGTGCGGCTGGGGGGGTCAATACCTCCGTAAGTGTATAGTTGATGCGAGGGTTAGTAACAATGCACGAGTATGGGTAAGATCCATAGGATGGAATGGAACTAACCTTACCAAACCAAATATAACCTGCGTTATATCCTTATTCATTACGGTATCTTCATACTTGCATGGGGTCAATACCTCCGTAAGTGTATAGTTGACGCGAGGGTTAGTAACAATGCCCAAGTATGGGTAAGATCCATAGGATGGAATGGAACTAACCTTACCAAACCAAATATAACCTGCGTTATATCCTTATTCATTACGGTATCTTCATACTTACATGGGGTCAACACCTCCGTAAGTGTATAGTCTGACGCGAGGGTTAGTAACAATGCCCAAGTATGGGTAAGTTCCATAGGATGGAATGGACCTAACCTTACCAAACAAATTATAACCTACGTCTATATCCTCTTATTCATTACGTATCTTCATACTTACATGGGATCAATACCGCCGTAAGTGTATAGTTGACGCGAGGGTTAGTAAACAATGCACGAGTATGGAAAGATCCTTAGGATGGAATAGAACTAACCCTTACCAAACCAAAATATAACCTGGGCCTTATAAACAATGCACGAGTATGGGAAAGACCCAAAGGATGGAATGGAACTAACCTTACCAAACCAAATATAACCTGCGTTATAGCCTTATTCATTACGGTATATTCATACTTGCATGGGGTCAACACCTCCGTAAGTGTATAGTTGACGCGAGGGTTAGTAACAATGCCCAAGTATGGGTAAGTTCCATAGGATGGAATGGAACTAACCTTACCAAACAAATTATAACCTACGTTATATCCTTATTCATTACGGTATCTTCATACTTACATGGGATCAATACCGCCGTAAGTGTATAGTTGACGCGAGGGTTAGTAACAATGCACGAGTATGGGAAAGATCCTTAGGATGGAATAGAACTAACCTTACCAAACCAAATATAACCTGCGTTATAGCCTTATTCATTACGGTATCTTCATACTTGCATGGGGTCAATACCTCCGTAAGTGTATAGTTGACGCAAGGGTTAGTAACAATGCACGAGTATGGGTAAGATCCATAGGATGGAATGGAACTAACCTTACCAAACCAAATATAACCTGAGTTATATTCATTATGGTATCTTCATACTTACATTTTTCGATATTATTACTGTCATAGTACTAATAAAAGGGTTTTCCTTTCACCCTGGACTAGGAGCACCCTTTCAATTACAAGTTTCGTATTTATTTTGGGCACGCAGAGTTAATCTTGGTCCCCTTGATTTTGTGCTCCTGTCTTCACCCTAAAATTAGTTTACACATACAGTTGTGTTATTACAATTCTTCTAATTATATAGACGACTTGTTTGGGCTTAAAAGACATAGCGTCCCTTTTCATGTACCTATAATCTGTTTAATATGCATTTTGAGACATATATTAGATATTATTTAATGAACTATAAATAGCTTATTTAAAAGATCAACATTAAAAACATAGTAACTAGTATTTTTATTAATTTTTGATTTGAGTATAAATATCAAGTGAACAGAATGGATGATCTATAACTAAATCCTTTAAAGCTTATTCGATTAATTTTGTTTATCAACCGGCATCAGATGGTACTAGTTTCAAAAAAGGCATAGTCACTGCAAAAAGTAGCAGGTATTGCCTTAAGTTAATTTAATTTTGCAATGGTCAATACTTCTGAATCATGTGCCAAGCTACACATCCCCATATGTTACATGCTTTACACAGTTATAATACGTTACGTCCCATTTATTGAATAACGTAGTTTTACGTTGTTCAACATTATATTGTGTAGTTGATTCACCTTGAATCCCATTATAAAAATTGTGGTTTTAAGTTAATAATTTATTCAATATTATAAATTTATTTTATAAAAAGATTAATCTGTTTTTAAATAATACATGATATAATAAATAAACAAAATAATATAATGAATTCTCAGTGTTATGTATTTACAAAAATAATTATGAGCATCTGTGAGACCAGGTACCTCCACTAATGTTTAAATAAGAATACGCCTACCCGAGGTACAAGAAAGGCATAACAGCTACTAACCAAGAGTTTTACATCATAATATGATACATAATGAGGTGTAGTTTCTTCCATACACATTATGTCGCATGTATGTTCTCCACACTAAATGTAGAATGACACCTACAGAGAATATGAGTGAACTGTAGAGATGTGTGACTTCTTAGGAAGTGAGAGCTTTTGCTCAAGGATTTTATCAAATAGATTTTAAAACAACATTTTTAAACGGGCTATTATTCAAGCTAAATGATGATGGAATGCCTGTAGCAACACAGAGAAAACATAATTTTTATCGTCATATAATATCTAAACGTTAAATGTATTTGTAAATGGAGATAAGTTAAATAACTAAACAAATAACAATTACAACTGTCTTGAAAAAATCATACGTTTGCTTGTTATTATACACTTTTCGTTATATAAGAGCAAAAATTACGCTGCACATATCTCTTTAAATAATTTAGTTTCCTAAAGTTTTACGCTTTTGTAAGTGGATATTATTTAAATATGATTGTTTGATAATCGTATTAAATCCTAACTCATTGGATTCTATAAGTAACAAGTTACTATGTCGTACACGTGTACAATGCTGACAATCGCAGGTGCATTGTGTTTAATGTCATTCGCCGTTGCCTGGTAACGCCGACCCTCATTGGAGTAGAGCCACTGGACCCACCAGAGTGCTCTTGCTGGAACTATGTCATGTGTGCAAATACAGGGATTGTGGGCACTCTCAAAATACATTACAGTCAAGATGCCAATGTTTGAATGACTGTAATAAACAATGGTATTAACATAACACAAACTAGGAATGTTAATAGATAAATGTTACCAAAAGTTCCCTACTGTTACTATTTGTGTATTTAAAACAAACAGTTTTACTTGTAAACCTATTATTAGATTGCCAATAAATTAAAAAATATATCATTTTTAAAACTGTACAACAAAGAACTTCTGATTTAGTTTTAGCTTTGAAATCGTAATTATAAATAATATTTAGAATATATGTTAGAATATATAAATATATTTATATATATATATTTATATATATATATATATATAAAATAAAGGTATAATATAAAATAACAAATGGCCACCCTTAAACATTTTATTGAATTAACACCGACCGGTTTCGGCAATTATGTCATCTTCAAAGGTGTTTACTTTCCAAAACTGTTACAAAACAAACAAAATGAAATAAATAATTATTATAAAGAAAACATTTGTTAAATTGGTAAATATTTGTGATTTGGTGGTTATAAAACAAATAACAACCTAATGCAAAAGAAATCCTCCTCAAAATTATATAAAAGCCGAGAAATATTTGACAAATTAGGAATTTATAAAATTGAATATTCAGACTGCCCAAACTATTATATTGGACAAACAGGACGATAATTTAAACGTAGATTTAATAAACACATACAAGCTTTAAAATCAAACAACAGAACTTCAATGAAATCTTCTTTTGCAGAACATTTACTAAACAATAATCACAACTACACAAATATGAAAACCAACTAATGGAAATGGGTTTCTGTGATTTTTTTAGTTTAAAATTAGTATTTTTCCCCTATTAATCATAATAATATGTTATTTTGTAATACAATAGTACTTATAGTATAAGGTGAAACGCCTTTGTTTCAAGGAGTGTTCAAAGGAATAATTATTGACACAATAATAATTAGTGAATACACGAAGATGCTCTCTCATCTACACAAGTACTTCGTTCATGAACCATCCACTCACATAATTGTACAATGTCGACGGACTTGTTTCTGGATATTTATGTCTATGGAAAATCCTTATTTTGAGGATTTGTGATTTTTCTTGGTGGATATACTCATAAAGATAATTTTAAATTACATTTACTAGCTTTTTAAAAATGTTTTATAAGTTTCTCTATTAATGATCGTCACTTCAACAATTTTACTCATAATATACTAAATATTTAAGAAAAAAATATATCCCCAAATAGTATTTTTCTGCGTATATTTTATCGTATATATGTTGTGCAATAATCTTGCTTGTCTAAAAGTAGTTTTTATGCACCATCAGTATTAAATTTATGTTTGTACAAGTTAATACGTTGAAATGTATATTGCCATAAGCTAAGCATTTTTTGGTAGACTTGGAATTTAATATAAGAATATTACAAACTCACACAGGAGAATAAAGGCTCACGTCTCACCACGGAACGCAATTAAGGCTTGAAACGTGACTGTATTTCGCATATTGGACTGAATATTTTACCAAATGGAAGTTTATGACCTAGGCTTCCTCAAACCTTTTTAAGTGTAAATAATTAGACATTATTAACATCATTTATATATGTTTTTCTTAGTATACCTATAGTAATTATTTTTTTTCAGAAAAAACAACTTATATGTGATTCAAGCTAAACTATTTGAGTAGATTTGAATGTAGACACCCAAATATAATTTTAATCAATAATAATGATTCATAAGAACTTAAAACCAAAATTATTTTGTATAGCCAACTTGTTTTAGGAGTTTAAGCAATTGTAAGATTGCCATAAACCTGTAATGTGGATTAGTTACATTAAATAAAATTTACGATATAATTTATTAGAAAAAAAATTTGTAGGAAACAGATTATTTTGGCTTACAAATTACGTAAAAATAAATAAGTAAATGATTCTATCAGTTCCTGAGTCCTGAGTACATATTTGTACATTGCACTGCTATAAATACTCTATTTTACATCCATAAAAAACATGTGTTTTAATACCTTATATACTATTCCACTTTATTTTTAATTTACATAAATGCATATATGTATGCTATTTTAAGAAAGACATGCATAGAAAAACTATATATATATATACACATTTTTATCAAACCATACATACCTTCGTAACGTTTGCAAAGTACTATATACACAATGATTTCGACTAGGAGGAGTACTAGGAATAAGAAATATCAAAAAAGAAAAGTTCCTGTTAAACATAGGATAGTAAACAAACTGTTCTCTGTGCGCTGCTAAAAAGGTTTTTCAACAAGCATCATTAAAAAATATCATGATATTAATTGCATGGAGTACAAAGAACAAATATTCTAACGGAGTATTGTCGCTGTTAAATAAAGCATAGTAAACAGTCTGTTCAGTTTTAAAAATAAAGCATTTTTTACTCCTGTAAAAATGCATTCAAAGTAAATATCTAATAATACATAGTCCATTACGACGAACCTATAGACAAAAAATAAGCACTCTCGTATGCTTGTCTTACAATTTTCCTAGATGCAATGTAATTTTCAATATACTACAGTAATTAAATCTAAAACATATAATAAGAGTTTTTTAGTTGGTATCAATAAGAAACTTTACGGGGAAGCGGTACCTCAAATAAATGTTTTTTTCAAAATATTTTTAACTGTCTGAATACATAATGTTTTATATAACTGTCTGAATAGGCTGCATTTTCTGAATACAGTGATTTATAACACTTTTGTATATTACAATTTGAAAGGCACAGGAAAACTGTTTTAAAATATGAATACATAATGTTTTATGAGAATATTTTTAACAGCATATTTCTTGATCTCTCGAAAGCCTTTGACTGTGTGCATCATGGAACCCTTTTGCACCGGTTAGAGGCTAGTGGTGTTCGTGGTCTTCCACACAAATGGCTTACTTCATATCTTAAGGATAGGGAACAACGTGTGGAGGTAGCGAATGCTCTTTCAACGAAAGTAATCGTTATTCAAGGTGTCCCCTAGGGATCCATTCTTGGGCCGTTACTTTTCTTAATCTATGTAAATGGACTCAACTCAGAAGTACAGAACGGCCACCTTATTCAATACGCTGATGACACGACTCTCTGTTTTAAAATAAGTACCATAAATGAACTGGAAGTCTTATCTTCCACTGAATTAAATTCTTGTATTCAGTATTTTGAAGAATTAAATTTGGCAACAAACCAATCAAAAACAAATATAATTAATTTCAATTTGAGACATCAAGATACTGCTGTACTACCAGCAGTTTCAATAGATGGTGTTTTCCTTGAAGAAACTGAGTCCACAAAATTCCTTGGAATGTACCTAGATCGTGGACTGACTTGGAATAACCACATAGACAGTATTTGTGCACAAGTCACCTCAGGTATCTTTGCTTTGTGGAAATTAGGACAATTTTGCAATAAAGAGGTTATGAAAATGGCCTATTTTGGATTAGTATATCCGCATCTTGCGTATGGTATACGACTTTGGGGGGGCTGCTCTAAACAAAGATTTGAGAGAGTATTTAAATTCCAAAAATAGCAGTCCGCATTATTGGCAAACTAGGTTACAGAGAGTCGTGTAGAGCAACTTTCGGGGAGCTTGGTTTGTTGATCCTGCCCAGCCTCTACGTACTTGATGTAGTTCTGCACTGTAGATCGGGTGTAGATCTGACTCAGGGAAGAGGCGTTCACCAGTATGAGACGAGAGGCAGGTACAACTTTAGAATCCAACATCACAGACTAACAGTAACCGATCTTCTACCCCAGGTGTTTGGCGTTGGGCTGATTAACAAGCTTCCCGAAAGCATTAAAAATAATAACTCTCCGAATATATTTAAAACTCGTTTGAAACGATTTTTGTTGTCAAAATCATTTTATTCAGTTGATGAGTTTATGACTGGCCGCTGGGCAAATTAAAAATTAATTGTAATAAAGTTCAAAACTGAGATTGTGGACTGTATCTGAGTGACTAATCACCATTAGACTAAGAATGTATGAAATATCTTTGTATGTTTGATTGCGACCTTGATGTGAATGAATGTTTTATTTGTCTATATTTATATATTTATTTACCACCTGACGATTGTGATACATTTATGTTAAATTTTTGTTTGCAATAAAAGAATTATTATTATTATTATTATTATTATTATTATTATTATTATATATTCACTAATACAAGTTTTTTTTTTTTTTTTTTTTTTTTTTTATTACTTTTTATATTATAGGGCTGTTATTAAGTTTTCTTGTACTGAAATACCTGCACTAATTGAATTGCATATTTTTTTTACAAACTTCTGTTGTTTACTGTTTTGTTTTGTGTTTTGTTTACTGTTTGGTGCTTTGTAAAGCGAAATGTTTTATTGATAATTTGTTTTTGGTTTAAAATGTAAGATATAGGTTTTGTTTTAAAACTATATTTAGGCTCTATTTCATATTTTTCTCTATTATTTTTCTTAGAAAAGTTTTTCAAAAGCAAAACATGTTTAGGTATAAAATTTATTTTTGTTTTATAATCGTTCATTAATTATTGACTATTAACTTACGTTTTAATACTTTTGACATGCAACACTTCCAATATAATAAAACTTAAATACTTCAAATTAGAAAAATATTTATATCCTATTCTAATTATATGAAGACAAATTAGAACTATAAAACCCATTAATAATAATATATAGATTATATTGTTATATAACTTTGTTAAAATAGGACATTATTATAGTCTTTTGTGATTTACCGGGAGTTTATTTTTAATAGATTTTACACACAAAGTTACACGTTTCTTAAGATCAATCAATTTGAACATTTTAAACAAACGTATATAGGTATTTTTAAACTTACACGTTTGAAAGTTACACGTTTCTCAAGATCAATCAACTTGAACATTTTAAACAAACGTATATAGGTATTTTTAAACTTTTTGAGTTTTTTTCAGACATTTCCTAATAACTTAAAGTATTAAAAAAATATTAAAATATTCAGTTTTGATTCTTCAACATGCGTTAAACAAAAAACATCCTAACAATCAAACGTTTCATCACACATACACAGTGAAAACTCAGTGGTTGCTTATATACATATTCATGTTGGATTAAAAACATTATGCTGATTAGTCTATTGGGCCCTGAGAAAATGGTACGTTTATTAATATTGCAAGATAGAACTACCGCCTCCTCTTAAAAAACAATAACATTTCTAAATAGTGGATAGCTACCAATTATCTTTTACGGTTGTTCCTTAACTTAAATACGAAATTGATTGTATATTTTATCCGTGATGAAAAATGAAACATATAAATTATATGATGATAGTTACTAATAATATTTTATATTAGCGTAAGTGTATTGGCATAGAAAATCAAAGCTTCTTTTAAACTAAACATTCGATTTAGACTTCGTGTTGGTATTTTCTATGTTGTGAAAACTTTTGGTCAGTTTTATTGATGGACCTTTTTCGTTGACTCACTATTACTACTACTTTGGTTAGGTTATGTTAAGTTTGTTTGGACTATAATAGGTTTGGTTATTATTTGTTAGTTCGTTTACATTTGTTTAGGTTATGTTAGGTTTTATATGTTATGTTAAATTTGGTTTTGTTATTTTAGAATAAACTAAGTTAGGTATGGTTATAGTAGTTTATTAACGGAAAAGATCCGCATTGATTACTTTTATGTCAAGTAATATTTAGGCACTCCATTAGCTAATACCATTTAATTTTAAGTAAGCATTGTTGATTAGTAATTAATATAATTGCAATGAAATCATCTTTAATTTTTTGAATAGTTTGAGAAATTGAGTAGGAGAACTATTAAAAAGAACAAATTATTAAGACTGTTATTAATAATGAGAGACAAAATGTATATAGAATAAATCATGAACAGTTGTTATTGGTCGAAAATTGTTTCGTTGAACGTTTGATTAAGCAAATAAATGGAATGATAAAATTTATCTTGGTATTAAGATTTTTTGTTTTATATATTTGTAAAAACATTACGATTAAGGTCATAATTGTATAAATGTTTTTTTATTAATTAAAGTATAACATTTAGTAGCTAAAGTAATTTATTTCTAAAACAAAAGAAAAAAGCCTATAAAAATACGTATTAAAAAGAAATCTAGTAGCAGGTATTAGCAATATTGCAGTTTCTATATAAGATAAAGCACACTCTTGCAGTGCTTGTCAATATCAGGACTCGTTGGACTGCTGCTTCAGCAAACACTGCGTCAGACAGGGTTTCAGCGTGTAACTTAATTCTTAAGTCTGAGTGCTGTTAATTTAATTCTGCAACATATTTTAACTTTCCAAAGCAAAACTTTGGGTTATTTTGTACAAATATAAACATATTTAATGTATGTTTAAAATAGGAGTGTCCCGTATGATACAGCAGTAGTATTATGTTGGTAGTGTTAGTATCAGATTTATGTACAAATATGTATTTAATAAATATCATTATGGAGCTTAAATCAAAAAGCAGGTAAGTAACTTACATCGTCCATCCATAGGCTATGGTGTATCCGGGAGAACCACATTTTTCTCTACTATAGTTATTTACGTGGCAACACAAAGTACATATAATAAGGTACCTCACTCATTTTTACAGGGCTCAATTGAATGTTGTCGTTGAAATAATTGTATGGACTGTTTATATACTGATTTAAATTATTGAAAATAAACAAAACCTAAGTAGCGTTCAGTTTATTCGTAAATTAGTTATTAATTTTTTTTAACATATTAATAATTCCCTTAGCAAAAATGTGTCAAGTTTTACTTGTTTTCACTATAGTTTATAAATTGAAAATAGTTTATAGAATTGTCTAAAATCGATACAATTTTAAAAATTGTGCATACGATGTTCTAAAAAGTTTTGAAAAGTAATAAAATTATATAAATGTTTTCAACGAAGACAATGATTAAAAAACTATGTTACTTTTGATAAACTGAACTAACAAGAGCAGTTATGAGTTTAATGTGAAAGAGTTAGTCTTATTTAGATCAGGCAAAGGTGCTTCCTGTAGTAGAACACATAGAGGGGTAATTGCTTTGTCTTTGACCCTATCCGCAAGACATTTGGTGACTGTTTCCCTGTTTTGCAACTACTAAACACGGGTTTTAAAACGTTCCCATCTGCAAATGGAATAAGAGCAACTTGCAACGAGGAAAAATTTAATGTTTCCTGATATCAATGAAGCTAACCATACAAAAAAATGACAAAGTGTTAAATTAAATTAATACACCAAAGAAAATAATCAGTTATAGTACAATTTATTTTTACTATATGAGACATTCTCCCATTCAAAATGCTGGGTTCTCCGGCCTTACCTCAACAGACTCATCCTCCTATCGAGCTAACATATATTGACAAACTCGCTTCGTTGGGGGCTTCGCCTCTAAACCCCCTTTTAGTGTAAGCATCAAGGCTACACAAGATGTTCACAGTTGTAAACCTAAGCTGATCCACCCAAACTTATCATGAATGCTATCAAATTTGTACACGATTAGTACTCAAGACGATAACCCAACGATAAGAGCTACCCAAGTTGATCAAGGCTGTCACCAAAGTTAATAATGAAATGGGAAGACCCAAGCCACTCATGAAATGAAACAAAGTAAAATGAAAAAAGTCTTTATTTTATAAGACGAGGTTTGGACTAGACAGTCCTCTCTACTACCTAACCTTACGTAGAGCACTGTCTCAGGTCCTTGAAGGGATGCCTGGCTCCATGGTCGGTCCGTAATATATAATGAATGCTACTTAATTTGATCACGGATTCTACCTAAGTTAATCACGGTTTACCAAGTAAATCACGAGGAAACCTACATTGATCACGGGGGTTACCCAAGTTGATGATAGGTTGCAACCTAAGTTGAACACGAGGACTACCTACGTTGATCAGAGGGCTACCTACCTTGATCACGTGTGTCTACACAAGTTGATCACGGTGGGGCTACCCAAATTAATTACGGGGCTACCCAAGATGATAATGGTTGGTTACCCAAATGTATCAAGTAGGGCTGCCAAAGTTCATCACGGGGGCTACATAAGTTATTTGATCAATATGAACCACCTTTGTTGATCACAGAAGGCTACGCAAGTTAGTCAAGGGGGGCTGCTTAAGATAATTAAGGTTGGCTACAAAAGTTAATCATGGGGCTACCAAAGATGATTACATGTGGTTAACACATTGACCCCAGGGGACTATCTAAGATGCTGAGGGGACTTTCTAAGATTAGGACGGTCGACTACCCTAGTTGATTATGGAGGCTACATACGTTGATCATAGGCAGTTACCTAAGTTGGTCACGTGCGGCTACCTACGGCTGATCATGGCTGCTTTACAATATGATAGCGGGTGACAACCACAGCTGTTTACCAGGAGCTTTCCAAGTTGATCACAGGCTACACAAGATCATTACGGGTGGTTACCATAGTGGATTACGGGGGACTATAAAAGATCATCAAGGGGGCTACCTAAATGGTTGAAGGCCGGTTAATCTAATTGATCAAGGGGCATATCCAAGATTATTATCCCAGTTAATCACAGGTGGTTCCCAACATGACCATGGGAGCTAAGCAAGTTAGTCATGGAAATCTACCCAAGTTAATCACAGGGGCTAACCAAGGTCACCACGGAGAGTAGCCTCTTTAAATCATGTAAATAGTATGTAAGGTTGTACATTTATGGATTCTTTTGATCATTGGTAAAGTAGACACTCATTTGATGTAAAGGAGAATCTCTTCCAAAAAAATCACATGTTTTCGACAAAACCCAACTCAATGACTTTTTGCGAGGAAACTGTAATAAGTACCACAACAATGTATCCTACATTAAATTTTTTGTACAGCATTTAATTTTTAGGTTGAACATTTCATCAGATGCTATCTAAACTAAATGTTACAGCTCAGTAAAAAAAACTCCAACTTTGCAAACAATACAGTTATTTCACGTCAGCCATTTTGAATTTTTCTAGGTTATGAAATGTGAAAGACCAAAGTTTATAGCAGTTTAATAAAAAAGTGCTAAAGGTAAATAGCTGTAGGGTTTTAAGTTTATATCTCTTTTAAATCATGCTTAAATGGGAGGAACTATTCCAAAAATATCACATGTTTTCAAAAAAACTCCAGTTTACCGACTTTTTCTGAGGAAACTATTGTATATAGCACAAAAATATACAGGACACTTTATCTACAGAATTCAATTGTTAATCCTAATAAATCAATTGATGTTACATAAACTAAAAATTAAAGTTTCAGTAAAACAAAAACCTCAACTCTGCAAACAGGTCAACATTTTCATGCCAGCCATTTTGGGTTTTTTTCTATGTTATGGACAGTGAAAAATCGAATTTATTAGTATTTTTGATAACAAATTAGCAAAAGTAAGTAGTGTGTAGGGTTTTAAGTTCTTAAATTATCGTAATATTGCAGTAAAATACGCAAAACAAAACAAAAATATCATTTTTTGAACGAAATGTGAAAATTTACGATTTATTGCGTAGTTATTATCAAAAATACAAAAAATGTTATCTGACGAAAACTGTAGGAAATTTAATTACAAATTTTAAGTATGCTGTCAAATGTCAAATTTGCTCTACAACCAATGGTTCTCCCACAATCAAGCCGTAAGTAAACCTCTGCACACAATTCAAATTTTCCATCCGCCATTTTGATGTTTTTGGGGATTAACAACTAAAAATCTTTAGTTTTTGGAATTTTCCCGTCGATTGCTCATTAAAAGCTACAAGTGTGCCAAATTTAAAGTTTCTAGCTCGTCTGGAAGTGGGTTTGTATACGTGCGTGAATAAGTGAGTGAATGAGTTAGTTACACACGCGGCTTTATAGATATTAGACTCCCAAACTTTTCGTATGCCTCTCTGGCCTTACCTCAACAAACTCACCCTCCCATCGAGCTAACATATCTTGGCAAACTCCGACACTTGTCGTAGGACTATCCGGCCTTACCTCAACATACTCATCCCCCCCATCGTCCTTACATATCTTGTAAAACTCCCACACTAAACGTATATATTTCTGGTCTCCCCTCACTAGAATCTCCCTCTCAACCATCGAACATACTTTGAGGGATATATATATATACGTACTTATTTCCTGACAGGCTATTAACTATCATAGTACGTCCGTTTTGATATCCATCCATACCTCACGTATTGTTCCCCTTTTGAAATTATTACACTCAACAAGCATACGTCTTGATAAGCCTACGCAATCACATAATCACATATTCGTATATTTTTCACAGTTCCATCCCATACCTAATGGTTCGTTTGATTGGTTTACTTACTACCTTCACTCTAATACCTCATCCACCAATCCTCCCTATGCCCTGACAACAAGAAATAATGATTTTTTTCAACATTGCTAATAACCATCTCTTTTTAATCAGTTGGTTGTAATATGTACTCCACATTATACAAAATTTCAATAGTCAAAGTTCATATTACGGCTGATAGCGGGAATGATTGTGAAGATCCTTACTACGTCTGACGCTCCACATCTGAGTCACCAGAGCCAAATCCCAGCCAAAAGAGCATATCGAGCTGCCACACTTGTCACGTGACCTTGCGGTCATCCTCTACTGCTAGTGGAAAACATGCCAGTCCGCCTGAGATGGCTACTCTGTGCCATCATCATGACTCCTAAGCTCACGCCGTGATTGGAGCCCCTAGTCAAAGTGATTCCAATGACATGAGACGCTTTTCAGTACCAAAAAACATGGTTATCGAAAATTTCTATGTAATAAAGTAAATTCCCCTTCCTGTTCTGCTATTGTAGAAGGTATATCAAAATACAAAAACACGAAAAAAATTGGTTTTCAACGATTCAAAATTAAATTTTTTCCGGGATCAATAAAACTGGTTAACCCAAATGCTCAAATTGCCACTAATAAAATAGACGAGCTTTCACTTATTTTTGACGAGCTGAGACCAAATGTATCTGTAGTCTCTGAACATGGTTTCAGGCCTGAAACTATCAATCATTTCCAAATTCTGAAATTTCAATTGGCCAGTTATTTTTTCAAAAAAAAAAAAAAATAAGGGGGGATGTGTGGCACTCTTTGAAAAGCCACCATTAAAATTAACCCATTTAAAATTTACAATAGTTCAGATTTTGAAATTGAGGACAATGGTGTTAAAGTTTTATCGAATTCCTTAGGAAAAGTATGTATACTCAGCTTGTACAGATCACCTAATGGCTGTAGCCACTCTTTCTTTACCAAGTTAGAGTTTCTGTTAAATATCTTATTTTCAAAGTCAGTTAAGTTTTTGTTACTCAGAGATCTTAACATTAATGCAAAGGAACCCACCTGCCCCCTCACCCAGTGAATTCACGATATCTTAAGTAATTTCAATTTAAATTGGTCCGTGAACTCACCTACACGAGTGACTGCTATGTTGAGTACTGCCATCGACTACGTAATTACTAACATATCTCATGTGACAGTCTCTGTTTTGAACACTGCCGTATCTGATCACTATGCACTCGGGGTTGTGGTTCGTGGATGCACTTTGGAAACTCACTCTTCACCAATCAATATTGCCAGGAATATTAATTCCCAAAACGCCAGTCTACTCAATAATCTGTTAGAACGAGAGACATGGCACTATTTGAATAGCTATGATATTGTTGATGACATGTATCATGCTTTTCACAATGGATTTTTATATTATGTAGACATAGCCTACATGCCCTTTCAAGAATACTAAACAATCAAAACACCCGAACACTTGTTCTTGGATAACCAAGGGAATTTTTATCTCATCGGAAAAACTCAAATTCTTTCATAAAATATTTCTAACAACGCAAAACGAAAATTTCAAACCCTTTTTCAGAAGACATAGAAAAATTTATAGAAAAGTCACATAAGCTGCTAAAGCCTATGACACCAATAAAGCCTTGAGCAATTGTGAGAATTTTTCAAAAACCACTTGGAAAATTATCAACTCGTCAGCACAACAATCAAAATTTTCCAATAAAACTAAACCGAATGAAATAAAAATTGGAGAAGATATAGTCCAAGATAAATAAATTATTGCAAACGAATTTAACAGATTTTTACCTCTGTAGCTTCATCGGACTTATGTTTAATAAACCCCAATTCATAAATTATATTGAAGAGCCAGTTGCATCCATGGCCTTGACCCTTGTATGAGAGGGAGGTGGCTAGTGCCATTCAGAGGCTACGCCAAAAAAATAAAACCTGTGACGCCAATGGCTCATCTGTATGGCGTTTAAAACGGTGCTTTCAGCACTTACTGAAGCCACTCATAAAATTGATACATTTTTCATTTGAAACAGGATGTTTTACGTCACTTTTGGGGACAGAAAATGTTGTTCCAATTCACAAAAAAGATAACCCTTCACTCGCGAGCAAATATCGTCCTATTTCAAATCTTCCTGTCTTTAGTAAAATTTACGAAAGGATCTTCTATGATAGACTTTCAAGCTTCATAGAGAGTCACAATTTATTGAATCCAGAACAATTTGATTCAGAAAGAGAAGATCCATAATAGATGCAATCAATAAATTTTTGGACACCGTTGTCGATGGCTTGGAGAGTAAAGAACAAGTGCTTAGTATTTTCCTGACCTCTCCAAAGCATTTTATTGTGTGCACCATGAGACACTTTTGCCCCTTTTAGAACAATCTGGAGTTAGAAGTTTACCACACAGTTGGCTCACTTCATATCTTAAAGATCGACATCAGTGTGTACAAATCTCAAATATAACTTTAAATAAAAATAGAATGGTTCATGGAGTCCCCCAGGGATCTATCCTCGGACCACTTCTTTTTTTAAATCTATGTGTGTACAGTGATCCAGAATGGAGAACTGATTAAATATGGCGATGATACGACTCTCTGTATTAGAGGAAAACATCCAAAGAGTTAGAAATAACAGCTTTTGTAGAGCTGAGCTCTTGCACTCAACATTTCAGTGAACTGAATTTAAAATAAAATAGAACCAAATCCAACATATTGAGTTTTTGCCTGTGACAACAGTAGCTCCAATCTCAACCCCATGTTCTTCGTGGACGACACTTTTAGAGGTGGTAAATTCCACAAAATTCCTTGGTATGTTCCTTGATATAGGACTGACTTGAGCGATCATATTTACCACGTTTGTGGTAAAATTGCTTCAGGCATATATGCGTTGCGCATTCTTGCAAAGTTCTGTTCCCCTAGTGTCTTACTCATGGCCTCCTATAGCATGGTGTATTCACATCTTGAATACGGAGTCAGACTTTGGGAAGTTGTGCAAAAAGCAAAATTGAAAGGGTTTTTAAACTTCAAAAAAATGCTGTAAGAATAATTTCTAAGTTAAACCACAGAGAGTCATGCCGGAATTCTTTTAGACAGTTAAAATTACTGATTTTACCCTGCCTTTACATGTATTAAGTGCCTTTACAATACTACATATCACATAACTCCTTAATTCGTGGCAGGAACGTTTACCAATACTGCACTAGAGGCAGGAACAACCTTCGAACACAGCACACAGATTGCACTATCAGACCACATGCCACATCAGGTTAGTTTCAAACTAATCATCAGGCTCCCTGAAGAATTTCAATTAACAACCAAAGTCAATTGAAAACTCGACTTAGACACCTCTTGATAGCTAAAGCTTTCTATTCTGTGGATGAGTTCATGACGAGTCGCTGGATGATTAAACAGCAGGCCAGGAATGCAGTATGATTGTGGCTGTATGAATGTTAGTAATATGTATGTGAATGTAGGGTGAATGACCATTTGTTGTTTAGTTTTAGACTTTTAACACATTTTTAATATTTATGTATATAATATTGACGATTGCATGGCATATTAAAAATTGTTACTACGTAATGAAAATAAAATAAAAAAAATATAAAAATAATTAAAAAAAAATTTCCACTTGGTTATATTACTAAAGATGTTCTACCAGATTTCTTCAATATTGTTTTACTTGACCATGATATCTACTTTTAATTATTTATTTGTTTATTACGTATTTAAACATATTTTTCATTAAAGTAAATACTATCCAAGCAGTTGATGTAATGTCCAATCGTTCAACATGTAGACTAGAATAAATTAAATTTTCTTTGAAACTCTAAAGCTACCTTTATTATGATATTTTATTGTTATGAAGAGACACATAAAGGGCTGTGGAAAATTTTGCCTTTTAAAAGGTAAGCGGCTTTAGTAACCAAAGCACGTAGTTAATTAACTAGGCTTTAAATACACTTCTTTGCAAGTACTTTTAGGAAAATTACCTCAAGGGTGCTTTTAAACTATGTTTTATAATCACAAATCAAAAATAAAAACTAATCTAGAAGGAAATAAGTGTTACAATAATTGATTTTATCAAATTATTCAATACATAATTATATTGCTATAAATGTGTTTCTATAATCCCAATAAGTAATTTGGTTTCCCAATTGTGTACGTGTACAATAAAGTGTGTATTACCTTACTTTTTATAATGTATGTACACTATGTTTATGCAAACAGCAGACTAAAATTAGTTCTTATGTAAAATAATTAATAATAATATGTAACAGTATATTTAAAATAAAATTTAATGTATGTTCTAAATAAGTTTTAAATGTTTAATCCAAAACAAAAAAGGAACCAGGATGATCACTAGTAATCGTGTTTTAGATGAAAATCAGTACATTAACAAGCCTTTTTCTAAATGTGGAAAATTACACTAAATTGTAGTGTTATTATTGAAATATTTTATCACATTTCAATTTTCAATGAGATCAGTCCTTTGTTATACCGAAATAATTGCTACAACCTTTATACACATATTATTGACTACTGTCGGTGCAGAAATTAAGTGCAATCGAGTTTGAAAGTTGTTTTCTAAGGAACTCAAAATACGAAAAGAAAACAATTATTTCCTTGTTGTTGATCCTGAAATGGTTATTGTTTTCCTAGTTTAATTTTACGTTATGACATATGAATGACCTATTAACATTTTATTGTTGGTTTTAGTTTGTATTGTAGGTTTACTACTGAACGATGTCTTTGTAAAATTTTAGTTATGAAAACTAACTATAAAGTCAGAATAAGATGATTAAAATATGTATACGAAGTATCGTATTACATTTTCTTGATGGATAGGAATGCCTGACGCCAATCAGGCTGCTTAATTTAGTTGTAACGAAATCATTGCTTTCTTTACAATTAGTAAAAAATACCATGCTAAGGGAAAATTGTATGCTGCCATTTAAAAATATAAGTAACAAGGCACAGTAGGTAACTAGACTAACAATATTTGACATTTTTATAAAGAATAGTTTAAATGTGAATTATGCCTTGCATATATTTTGTTTTTCGTGAAGTAAAAAAAAAATATATATATATAGCATTTCCTTACAACAAAATATATCAAGTAATGATTCTGTGATTGATTAGTATCAGTGTCACTAGTAAATCCCTATAGTCTAGGGACGTGAATATGGTTTATTTTAATAAATTACGATATTATCTGAAAATTTTTTACATCCATTGTAATAAGACATTGGTGTTATCTAATGTCCCATTTTTCTGTCAGTATTTAATATGATATCAAGGAAAATATTTGAATTGCATTTTAATTTTACTGCTCCAATACTCATCTTTGTTACATCTACATTATTTAACAAATCTGGAAAATTTTGACAACACTGTCTCGTAAAGAAAAATTAAAGTCTCTGATCTACTTCATTCTAACCTAACTCACGTTCACCCATTACAATAAAACAACCATAATCTAAGTGTTGCTGCTAGACAGTCACAAAGTACGGTACACGTGTAGTTATACAAGATGGGAACAAATATAGAAACTATTTCACAACTTTTGCATGACTTTTTACATGTAAAAGTGAAATCTTGTACATCATATTGGTTACAAAGAACTTAATTCTAGACGCCTTTAGTGACATTTAATATTTTCATTGGGACAGTTATGAGGAGTTGAACGAAAATGATCAATATAATCCTAGTTCGAGTTTGGTATCAAATGAAAGATATATTTAAAATATATTATTTGGTGCAGACCGGACATCGAAAGTTTTTTTCTTTCTAGATTAGTAATAATTTTAGTTTCACGATAAATAAATTAATCATTTTGTCTTGCGGCTTAACTAATTTATTTTGCAAGTGTATTCATGCCGGTTATATTTTAACAACAGGACATTTTAAGGGTAATTTTTCTTTAGAATGATTTACTTTTAATCGTGAAATTACGGAGAAATAATATTGATCATATTATGTTTACTTTTAATTTCAAATGGTCGCTACTCTAGCAAGGATAAACTTTCCGAATTTCAAGTTGTGTAAACAATTTCTCTTGAATAGAACTTTCATTTCATATCGAACTCGTTCTAGGCCTACATTGAAGATTTTCGTTCAACTCCTCGTGGGCAGTACCACTGAAGACATTAAATGTCGCTAATGATGTCAAAAAGTAGGTTCTCTGTAAATATTATGATGTACAAGATTAAACTTTTACAAGTGAAGTCATACAACAGTTTCAAATTGTTACTTCGCGTTATTCTTTTTCGCCTTCCGGTCTTTGTATTAACTGAAGTACAGCTATCTTTCTTATGACCACGTTGGCCTGTTTATTTTCTTTTTCTAATTCTCTGGCTCTGGCTTCCATATTTTGACCTTGATCCTAAAATTGTGTCTGTTTGTTAGATATGTTTCATTTATCCGTACGTTCCTCAAATCCTGTTTAACCTGTGATAACCATGGTCCTTCCGTTTTTCCTTTACAAAACCAAGTATTCGTTTAGTTCACATTTATTGTGGTAATCTGTTAATGTGTCCGTACAGCTGTACTCTCCTTTTCCTTATGTCTTCTACTAGGTTAGATAATTTCTCTGTTTTCCTCGATTGTAGTCTGTATCATTAGTCTGACCGTTTTAGTTCAAAGATTTTACACATCACCCTTGAGATATTCCGTTCCTCCTTGAGGATATCCTTAGGTCTCCTTTCATATGTAGCATCAATGTCTCGTTTTTATTATTGTTTTTACTGTACGTGTAGTATTATTATTAATATTATATCATGTTAAATTGGTTTTATTAAATGTTCATTACAATTTCATTGAACTAATTAACAATACCATGGAACTAAAAACTAATAAACAGGTCTGATACTATTTGTAAGCCCATAAATTATACTCACGGGAAAAAATACTAAGTAGTGAAAGCATTATTTAAACAGAACATTTTTCAGGTTCCACTTTACTGGGCAGTTTCTTGCTTGAATAAAGTTGATACCCAGAGTTAAATTACTAGACGGGCAATCTGGCCTCTCTATCTGGGTGAGATTATTTCGTTCAATATAAATTATATTTTCAAATCAAATGTGTTATGGGTTTTGTATTATTTTCTTTCATTTATAAACTAAATTAATATTTAATTGAGTTTGTATAAAATACAAGGGACATTTACCATGGCATCCGCATTAAAATATATTTAATACATATATACTGATTAATATTTACGTATAACACAATGTAAGGTTATTTTTTTTTTTTTTTTTTTTTTTTGAGTAAGATTCTCACCATGCCCAAAATTGTTCCGTTTAGAAGGATCTCCCTTATTTCACTAGACCTAGTTGTTCTGGTTCTTTTTCCCGTCACCCATTTACCAACTTTTCATTTAAAATTTCTTTACGAATTAATTGAAAATGTTGCTTTTATAACATATTTAATCGCATAAATTCATTTAATTATTAATGTGTTACCACTACTTCAAATTTCACTAAATGTATCAGTTCTTTCATTAAAATAGTAAATTTAACTATATTTACATACGTGTTTTATTTACTCCCTTGTTAATAAATATAAGTAATAAATTGAATGTTATAACATATAGTTCTTAAATGAACACCAGAGTTCAAAATGAAACACAGCAATATTTTGAATTTTAATTACTTACTTTGTTGTAGGTTTCTTGGTTGTTTAGTCTAGAAGGGTTTACAGAAACCTGACATCTCATTAGGTAAAAGCCAGTTACTGTCTGAGTTCGTCACTGTTACTTCACAATCTAGTTAGTGACGTCACTGTTACGATCACAATCCACTTACATGGCGCACGTTCATTCCTTCTAAAAAACAACGGTTATAAGTGGTTTTTATCTTTTTTTGCCCATTATTATGGGCAGAGGTACCCATGCCCCACGGCACAACTTCCAGTTTTGGTGGGGGGGGATGGGTCTTAAGGGGAGTCGGGAGCTCCATATAAACCAATGTTAAATTCTATAAATTCAGGGAACATTAAAAAAAAAAAAACTATTCATGATACCATAATGATTTTTTTTATTTGATTGTGCATACCTTCTTGGACATTTTAACACAAGGGTTTTAGTTTAAAATTTTTTTGTGATTTTTCAGAATTTTTTAAAAATATACTAAAACTTTTACTAAATTTTTATACAAAAGTGTCAATAAAAAAAAAAATGATTAACATTTTATTAAAACCTTGTGTTAATTTGTAGAGGTTGATTGGATCTACAATTAAAAAAAAATTATTGAGCTATCACGCATAGTTTTTGAAAAAATGTACCTTATTCGAAAAAAAACACTGTTTTTCGGAAAATTCCTTTTTTATTGGAAACATGCAGTAACCATGAAAATAAAACTTACTTTAGTGCAACTTTAGTTGCACACACACAACTAGGTTTCCCTACATTCTTACGTCTTTTAAACACTTTATTTGAAAATTCAGGCATTTTTACTATTTTATTGTAATATATTTTACAGTCAAATGCTAGACTAAATATCTTTCACATTTGAAAACAATGTTGAAGGTTATAAACATCAAACATAAACAACAACTAACTAGTAAACAAGAAAAATATGACTGAAATAACAACAGGTGACGAACCTAAAGAACAGGTGTGCCAACTGTAGGAAATATAATATCACAAAACCTCTCTTTTGAAAAATAAATTGAGTAATACACAAAATGTTGCAGCTGATCCTGAAGTATCCTAGAAAAATCAGCGTACACTAACGTATAACTTTTTATTTTTTTTAACAACCAATGAACCGATTTTTATATAGTTGGTTTCTAATTAACGGCAATTAAATGCCGAATAATTTGATATAAAAAACACAAAAAGTCATTTTTTACCATAATTCAGCTCCCGACACCCCTTAATGTTATATATTGGTATATACATTTTTAAAATTATAAAGTTAGCCATGGAATACATCACAGAGTGCTTATTCAATTGGGTTTTCATAATACTTTCAAAATGGTAACTTCAGCTGTAAACCTGAATTCAACGTGTTAACTAGAGTTCGATAAAATCCAAACAGTGTTGTATATTGGTATATACATTTTAAGATTATAAAGTTAGCCGTAGTATACATCACAGAGTGCTTATAAAATTGGGTTTTCATTATACTTTAGAAACGGTAACTTCAGCTGTGAACCTGAATTCAACGTGTTAAGCTACACCTTTTTTGTGTGCCAAATACGAAATCTTTTATATTATTCGGTACGGCTACTTAGATTCATTTTGTGGATGTTAACGTAGACCACGTAAACACAGCACGTTGCTCCATTTCTCTCTTTTCGTAACTTCTACCCAGCTTCAGTATGGTAAAGACAGCATTATGTCAAGGAGTTGAGATAGTGGTAATAAGAAAGTGGTGATCATCGGAGCTCACAATTTTTCAGATAAAATAGTTTTGTATTTCACAATTGCTCGAGAATATCCTCAGAATATACAGAGCAGGTTTAGGGTATTATTGGCTTGCTAGTATAGGCCCAGCACTCACAATTCATAAATATTAACTAGCTATTTCCCCCCAATTGACCAGTCATAAGACTAAGTTTCATTAAATAACAGAAATGTGCAGGAAGCTATCAGTTAAAACTTTTTTTCTACTTTTATTCAAAATATTTAATTTAATAACCAATTTGGAACAATTGATGTTATATATAATTTACTAGTATACTAAATTATTACTAATTTTTAAAGTTTAGCCCACCAAAAATTTTTTTAACTTGTTTTTATGTTACAGCTGTTAATCAAACAAATCAATGATTTAATGTAGCTACATAACAATATAATGGGAATTTAGGATGCTAGAGGGACGGAGTCTTGAGGTAGGAGAGGAAATGCTATTGTACAACATTTCAAGTCAATTTGACGTATATTTCGGAGAAATAGTGATGCGTGGTAAATGACTGTTATATATTATATAGATTTAATTATTCTATATAATTATTATTTATGAATAAAAGTTAATTTGTTTTGTTTAATTTAAGAAGCTTAATTATATCAAACAAATACAGTGAGGCATCATAGTATACAAGTATCATACTATACCAACTATGGTATCTCCAAGACTACTCACACTGATATTCGTCACTCAATGTGATACTATTTGGCTACCTAAGTTGATCACGAGTGGCTACCTCAGCTGAACACCGAGAGATACCCGAAATGGTCATGGGTGGCTACCCAAGCTGATAAAGGGTGGCTACCCAGGTTGATTACAGAATACCCAAGTACTCCGTGGGCTGCCTAGTGGTAAGTACTCCATGGGTGCTACCCCAATTCTACCAAAATGTTCATGAGCTACCCAGTTAAGTGATAGGCAACTAACCTTTTATTTTCTCGTGTCGTTTTAACCACCGAATTTGATCTCTTTAAAAAGAATATTTTACAATCCTTCCTTAGAACGATTACTTTATTCTAGTGCCCATAAAGAATATTTTTTTCCACGTTTTGTGGTCCAGAGAGTAATATCAATTTTGTTAAGTACAATAAGTCAAACAATGGTATATGGCTCTTTTATTCATACATTTCATATTTTTAACAATTTAAAAGGGTTATGGACACTAGGGTTATGGGACTGTAACCGTTTTAAATATTGTACTATAATCATTTCTATCTCAGTATTTACACTTAATTGAGTAAATAATACGTTAGTTGTGGATAATTCTAACCAATACATACATAATTAGAAATATACAAGTGCAAATGTTATGTTAATCAAATAAATCAAATATTTATAAATCAAATATATGTGATTTAATTAAAAATATACGCAACCACTTTAGAATGTTTTACACAGCAGATATAGAGTGACAAAATAAAGTTGACAAAATTTATAATATGACAAGTAGGTCCAAATATTGAGGTGCGAAATAGCTTAAGTTATTATGAAATATTTTTATATCCACATTGATAATAACTCCTATACCGCCAGGATCACACGTGAAGGTGATTGTTTAGTTATTGAACATTTATTTTACATAAATGCTTATAAATTGCTATTAAACCCATTTAACTACGTTTAAAGTTGATCTTATATTTATTCCATTTAACCTTTCATATATTTGGGGTACAAGTTAAAAAAAAAAAAAAATCAAATTTCAATATGCACAAGTACAATATAACGCTATTATGTTTTTAGTTTACTTACATAAAACACATTTAATATTCTCAGACCAGGACGATTATAAAATATTTATAGTAAATGTCACTTTATTTCTTTGTGAACTGGGTATTGCTGTCAAGAACTTGGGTGGGCAAAATAGATCATCAACATATATTTGTCTCTCTGTCTTAAGTCGTTTCAAAAAGATTTTATGTAACATGTTGTTTATTAATTATTAAAGTAGAATAAAATAATATAGCGTATAAAGTTGAAATATATAACGTATATTTTGACTGTAATATTGTCTGTGGTTTTAATTTATGATCGTAGCCATTAAACAACCGTAGGTGTTATGAACAAATATAAATAAAGAAGGAGAAACAATAGACTAATCACTCCAGCCACGTATATTTGGAGTACGGAACCCACTACTTCTTTAAGGAGTAATGACGTAATGGAAAGTCATCGTATAGTGTATTATAGGAGTAAGGTATTGGACAAAAAACGATCTTGCGAATTAAAATTAAAAACAAAATTGCTTTCAAGTTATGCATTTGTTGTACATAAAAATAGTATTTTAAAACGAATTTAAACTTTATTAACGTGAAACCCTTTAGAACAAGGAAAGATACATAATACTATGTTTAAGTCCGTACATTCATTTATTTTATTGTTCCTCTTCTTAGAACATGTTTCCGTATTGTTATACACGTAGCACTCCTTTTGAGCTTACCTGGTTTGTTCTTCAGGATGAGGAAGTGGGCGGAGGGTGAAGGGATGGACTGTGTGTCAGAGAGATTTATTCTCGCTTGGAGTGACTAGGTGTGTCAGAAAATTCTTCTCACTCCGTTCATAATGGGCTTCAAAGAGTTCAATAAACACACGAGAACGCTCAACACAAAAAAATGTCTTGACGCATAATATTGAAGCGTCAAACATTCGTTAACATGAGGTATGGAGATGTAAAACAGCAACATTAACAAACTACCACTCGGTCACGTGCAACTCGAGTTGAATGCCGATAGATGAAACTATCAGTATAACTTCAAGGACACTAACTAATTAACAAGTTCAATACGTTGGGGCGAGATGTTGTAGCCTTATTAAAGCTACTTTTTAGTTTTTGATATGTTGAACAAACTTAAATGAGGGATTAAAATAAGACTTCTCTAATGAATAAAAATGTTTCTTTATTTATCTTCTTATAAATAACTTAAACAAATAAAATATTGGTTTCTTCTTAAAAAAATTATAAAAACGAAAGTAAAAATCTCTTCTTTTATTGACTCAATGGAACATAAATAAATTAAAACAACTCTTCCAAAATAATAAATTAAATATCTTCACACCAGAACCTTTTTTATATATTTGAATTTTTTAAAAAATTTCTTTAAACTTTTAAATAAAAAATTCAAAATTGTAATAAATTTTCTAAATTCCTTAAAATTGCCTCCGGGAGATCTGGAACCAAAAGAAATAACCAGCTTTTAGTGACTTGAAACATTTTTCCTTTTACTTATAAAGTTTAAACCGCAAGACAAAGAAAATCAAAACACTCTAAAAATTTGTCACTAGAAGAGTGACTTCAATCCAAAAACAAGTTTAACCGCGCATGCTTGGTGGATCTTACCCTATCTACTAAAACCCTACTGAAAATCTCTAACTAAAGAAAACTTGTAAAAAATTACTTACGTAGCTGTCCTGGAGGTTTCGAATCCAAAATTGACCACAACAAAGCTCGACCGGCATTCAAACAATCACTCACACGTGAACTACAGAAAAATTGCCGCAACAGTAAAGAACACCGAAACGGTACAAGTCGCCGAGTACTCGAAAGCGGATCGAACGTGGTCATACTATGGAAGTTAACGAAGAACTGACCGAACGCCCGCAACCCTTCCACCAACGGACTTATCCCCACTAAACTCTAGAAGCTAAATCAACCAATTAGAACCCTCTAAATCAGGACATCTGAACAGGTAAGGCTCACCAAACATGTTGCCTTCAGAAAACATGTCGCATGAAATTGACAGGAAATTAAGAAACGTGAAAATACTTGTTATTTAACTATTTTATATGGAAAAACTACTTTTTTATTTTAAAGTGGAAGATTCTGAATTTTTCTCAAAAATTTGAGAATTTATATCAAAAACTTTTGAAAAACATAACAAACTCCTAAACCTCTCAGTTCTTACAAACTTTAACATTTTCTAAATACAATTTTTATAATTTAATTATAATGCAACAATTAACAATTGTTACAATGTCTAACTTCATTCATAAGTAGTTATTTAGTTTATACAAATCTCCTCACAGTGAGTTTTTCATAAATAATTATTAGCCTCTAAAACTAAAATATATTGTTACTTTAATGTTGCAATTTATTAATATACCCTAGTAGGGGACGACCCTGGCACACTTCACGTGTCAACCCCGACGGTTGCTGAGCTCGATACACTCTCGGCCTGGAACTATTCAATAAAAGAAAATAGTAGATTAACTATATTACGTAAAATCACAATATCAAACGTAAAATGACATTATTAAATTTAATTACAGTATCTCACTCACACTAATTGATTTGCCACATATTTAGCATATTCCAAGCATGTTCATTTAGTTTATTTTTGTTTAACAGCTGAAGATTAAACTCATAGTAAAATATTTAAAGTGCATCAATAGTATAATTGAATGTAACATTCAAAATAGAAATATTTATTTCAAAAACAGATGTTATTATTTTACTAAAATCAAACCAATTTTATCCTTATGGAGCAATATTTTAGGGGTGGTTGCTACCCCTTAGGAGTACTTTATCAAGATGAAAATAATTAAGTTGTCCTATTTATTACCTAAAGATAAAGTTTAAAAAATGTCAGCTCTCTACCTACATGGTAAGTTAAAGAATTAGTAATAAGTGAGTCAGTCAGTCAGTGAGGCTTTTGCCTTTTATAGGTATAGATAGAGATAATAAATAGTTTATAATAACCATTTAGCAGTTACGTTTTGGAACGTCTATACTCCTTACTGTTGTTTTTTCGATGTTCTTAATATACTCCTCAAACAAATAAAATGTAAAAATTTAAAAGTAAAAGACAGTTCAAGTATTTTTTTTAATTTTACTTACATAAAACACAATTAATATTTTCAGACCAGGAAGATTATATAATATTTATATTAATTTTCACATTATTTCTTTCTGAACTGGGTTAACTGGTAATTGCTGTTATTAACTTTGGTAAGCAAAATAGACCTTAATATATTTTTTGTCTCCCTGGCTTGATTCGTTTCAAACATACGGTATGCTAATAATTGTTATTTATTAATTGGTAGAGTAGAATAAAATATTTATTTTGTTAATATATAAGGTATAACTGAATGTCGTTTTTATTTATGATCGTGGCCAATTACAACCATAGGAGTAAAAAAACGATACATATAAATAAGAGATGAGAAACAGTTGACCAATATGTATTGAGTTGAGCTATGTATTGAGTTGAGCTATGTATTGACTTCAGCTATGTATTGACTTCAGCTATGTATTGAATTCAGCTATGTATTGACTTCAGCTATGTATTGAGTTGAGCTATGTATTGACTTCAGCTATGTATTGACTTCAGCTATGTATTGACTTCAGCTATGTATTGACTTCAGCTATGTATTGACTTCAGCTATGTATTGAGTTGAGCTATGTATTGAGTTGAGCTATGTATTGACTTCAGCTATGTATTGACTTCAGCTATGTATTGACTTCAGCTATGTATTGACTTCAGCTATGTATTGACTTCAGCTATGTATTGACTTCAGCTATGTATTGAGTTGAGCTATGTATTGACTTCAGCTATGTATTGACTTCAGCTATGTATTGAGTTGAGCTATGTATTGACTTCAGCTATGTATTGACTTCAGCTATGTATTGACTTCAGCTATGTATTGACTTCAGCTATGTATTGACTTCAGCTATGTATTGACTTCAGCTATGTATTGACTTCAGCTATGTATTGAGTTGAGCTATGTATTGACTTCAGCTATGTATTGACTTCAGCTATGTATTGACTTCAGCTATGTATTGACTTCAGCTATGTATTGACTTCAGCTATGTATTGAGTTGAGCTATGTATTGACTTCAGCTATGTATTGAGTTGAGCTATGTATTGTTGGATAACAAGACCCACTACTTCTCAGTGATTTAAGGTTATTAGTTATTTCACTCTGGAAAGACAAAATTCTTTATACAAAACAACTTTTTTTGAGGTAGTCGTATTTTTCGGTGGATAATTTGTAGTTTACTTAAAATGCTTTTATTATAAATACTATAGTATGAATTAATAAATATGATCCAATAATAACTTGACGTATTTATTAAGTGTTTTCATATTTCCGAAACCCTGTAAAATATAAATACAATACCTATATTTATGACTGTGCTTCATAACCATAACATGAGATCATCATCAAATCCAATTTATTTAGTCACTTAACGGCATTTGTCTGATATCCGCTTTTTATATACAGCCTAAATATTTGTTATTTATGAATATCATAAAATTAGACCACTCATAATATCTAACCAATACTAAATAGATTCGAGTATTGCTAAAATTGTTATTGCAACTATGGTGGTAAATTTATAGCCAATATTGTATTTTATGAGCTTTAATTACTATAATACACATTATTTGACTACAAATGAAATATACGCAGTATTTATAATGCCAATTCACTTCAAAGTTGCAAAAATCACTTAAATAAATGACATCAACCATTATGGGACTGAAGGAACTTTCAAATGAGGACATTCCATGTAATATTCTTTTTGGTCTGAGGATTGTAAGCTCGGTTAGCTAAAATTTAGAGTACATCCTCGTTTTCAATTCTATAAAAATGTATCACATTTTCCTTGTTTTTGTGTTTAATAATTCAGCAGTGTTTGGCTGTTCAATGGCTTTTAATTTATAAGGCGCAGTTTAAAAATGGTAGAACCATTCGAACAAAAATTATAACCTAAAATATTTAGGAAACTAAAATATCGAGTTTTTAAGGCATCTTTTAACTTTGAAATTTTGCTCAAGTCAAGAACTTAGTCTGTCAGTTGTTTACGAAAAGTGTACTTTACTGGATCTCCCCATAAATTTATCTGTAAAGGTTTCCTGCATACATCAGTGTATTTTAAATAGGCAGAATATGAATATATAGTATAATATTATATACATTAAAATACAATAACAAGGATTCTAAGAGGATGTTATGGTTTCTTCATCAACTAGATACAAGGATCCTTGGATATTTTAACATGGCTGTTCACTCGGTGAACTTATAGCCCCTACAAATTAGGCTAGGCTAAACCTTTAGTAATCACATGTCAATATGACCCTAATAAGGTTTTTTACATTTCAAAACATTCAAAAAATCAACTAAACACAAATTTGTATAACTAATATTTGTAGTTGTAATAATTTTAAGGTTTCATATTTTATAACATTATTCATACATGTAAATTTTTCTAACGGAAAAAGAACCAAAATCATATTTACTATAAATTGTTTATCCAACTAAATAATATTTTTCACTAATTTGTTTATAAATATAATAAATATTGTACAGAAATGAATTTATGGAAGGATGGAATAAATCAGATAATATATTTATAATTTTTTATTTATTTTCTGACATATAGTTTTTAGAAAAAATAATATTAATATTTTTTCAAAATAATAAACGACATTTTAATCAATTGCTGTCTAAGATTACATCACTCACAGTCTTCAGAACAGATTTTCATATGTTCTTTGCACACAATTTTACTATTGGTTTCACATGAAATTGGTATCTTAGTGTCAGCTGAAACACACCTTGCTCGTCTTTCCTATAGTTTAGGAAATTATTGTGGTTCATTGAATAATAATAATTATTAATATTTAATTGAACCGTATACATTTTATTAATGGATAATATTTAATTAATAAATAGAATGATAATTATTTAAATACATCATTTCAAGTTAAGAAAAAAATATACACATGCAAAAATGCAAGTAATTAGTTACGGACTTTTTACAGTAAATTAATATTATGGGAACGTAATAACTCGCATTGGTTAAATGTTACTACAATGTTAAAAAATGCAATTAAAATAACTGGACGATCGTGAAGACAACAGAAAATATTGTGACTTTGTATTATGGACTGAAGTTTGACTTGTACAAAATTCGAAAATGTGTCTGTTATATTTAAAACATTTTACATATAAGAGTTAGCAAGAGTGAAAAACTAACAACATTTCGTACGTATGTTCGTTTTTATATAAAACAACTACAATAAAACTACAATGTGAGTTCCTCAATTTTTTCAGATTAAAATTATCCATAAACTAAACAAAATAAATTAAAAAATAATAACAAATCTAAAACTCATGCCGTGCACTCAGTGTGCACTACAAATATCAAATTAACTGTAGTGAAAATCCTTTCCAGCTCTATTAGAAAAACCCGAATTGACAAATTAAACAAAAATAGTGAGGCAAATTATAAGATCTGCTTGGAAAGAAATATGTTTACAATGAATATTTATAATACATTCCATTTTAATATACATTGTTAGTTAAAAAAGTTACCTAATACTTATATGAAAATTTAAAATATAAAAACAGTATCCTTGCTTGAAATACGTCGTTTTCGTGATTTAAAATAGTAAATGTATTCAATAACTAGACTTATTTTTTGGAACCAGAAATATAGTCCTTATATATGTGTTTACTAACTATTTATTGTTAAAGTCAGTTTATTGTAAATTTTTTTATCCTTTATGTTCAGTTCTAATCAATAAATTGACACACTGAGTGATATTGATAAATAGGCATAACGCATTCTCTAGTAGTGCAACATAGTTAGTTCAATCCCAGCTTCATGTGCTAAAGGTTCTCAGTTTGATCCCAATCAGAGTCAATACATTTTGAGAAGGATCAGCTGATAAACACCGGCTGTTCATTTGTCATTGGGCTATTAATTAATGACACTTTCTAAGGAATAGTCGGCCTTAGTTTGTAGCAATGACTACATTCACTCATCTACACTCATCACACTCGTTCGAAATCCATATTCGCCCATTTCTTGACGATCGGCGTCTTATCAATAAATAAAAAATAAAAAAAATTCATAACGATGACTAATAAAGGTGATACGCAAAGTTATGTAATATATTCATGAAAATGCCTTGTTTGGATAAACGTAAATATTTCGTTTGTTGTTATACCATACGTTTAAATATTTATTAAGTGTTTTGTGGTTGTTACAATGAATTATCCAGTTCTAACCATGAAAATTAATGATAATTTAGAGTAACAATTATCATAACAATAACTGTACAACTTATTTACGAACTAAAACTGTTATCACCTACATACTATAGGTAATATATGTTCTACAAACTAAGAACTATCAACATCAAATATCTTACACATATTATAAAGGTTTGTTGATTCATAATAAAGTTGTATCAATGTTGGCAGCACGGCTTGTAAATATAAAAGTCATTTTATTCATAGCAAAGAGACAACATCTCTTGCAATATTCCAAATCCTCAATATCATCGGATGATCACATATTCGGCTCTGGTCAGCTTTACCGCTCAAAATTGCTCTTTATAACATATAGCACAGTACTTAAACAAGCATTTTTATTTTATTAACACAGGAACAGATCTTGTAGTAACAAATATTGGTTATTTTATTTCTAATTGGTAAAATCTACTTTTTAATTTGAGGGGCTAAGATTCAAAATTTTTGTGAAAAATTGCAAAATGTTGATAATAATTTTGTAGAGTTTAAATTTGTTTTCTATTGCAAGTACTTTTTTTAATATTTTCATTTTTCTCAAATCAATGTTACGAAAAATTTTTACAATTGTATGTATCATATACTTTGTCAGTATGTAATTCAGTTACTTATATATAGTACTTTCGGGTGATTATCCATCGGTAAAAAATTAGCAATATAAATAAAAATATCCATTTTACTCGTTTTATTGCTACAAATCGATATTAGTTGATACACATAAAATCAAATTGCACTTTGCGATGTGAGATTAGTTAAAATTATTGTTTAATTCCAGCTGTTACGTAGATGAAGTATGAAGTAATTACAAATATAGGGGTAATTAGACGAATACATTATTTTTTAACTCTTTCTAACATGTTAGCGATATCTAATATGACTACGTTTTGTTATCTATATGGACAACACCTTAAATTGATTCAAATTAAATGTATAGATAAGTATATATTTATATTTTTACAACTTCACTTTTTTTTGCAAAATACGCTTAATAATACAAGTTAAAACGTTAAATAAGAATTTGATAATAAATTAACTAAAAACTAATTGCAATATTATATAGAACACTCTAAATTCACTAATTGCTTAATCCAAAATAGTCCGTTTTATAATTTAGCATCAGAACGTTGTCTTAAAGGTTTAAGAAAATGTTATCAAAAGTAAAATCGAAACAATAAACTTTCATGAAATCACTTCATTATTTAGATTTATAACACGACTTTTTCAAGATTTGCAAAACCAGTACTAATACAAAATACAAGCAAATGTCCGTAGAAAATTAAAAATTACGAGAACTTTTGATTATTGCACTTACTTTACTTTTGAGTAGTATTGAATACTTTTTATTCTTTTTAACCAATTTTCCATGATATCCATAAAATAAGTTTGATTGATGAATTTTAAGAATAACTAAAATCATAATTTGTTATTGTATAAGGTGTTAATTGTTTTTATAAAAAGACGTAATTGACTAATTATTGTTCGTTTATTAAATTATTTAAAAATAACAATTTATCGACTAATTAATATGTAATTAGAAACATATATGTATATATACATGTTACTTGAATATACACAAGCACACTGAGATTATACCATATGTTTATACATACCGTGCAATCATAATTTTGTTAAACGATTGTTACATAAATATAAAAATACTATAATATAATAATTTAATGCCTATCTCAAATAATTATTTATTTAATTGTGTTTACCGTAACGCATAAATTATTGCCCGAAAAAATACAAATTTAAAATCAAAAGTTAGCGGAAATTGATTAGGTTAGAAAATAATTTGTTTGTAAATTGTTATCCACTCACTGTTTAGTTAAATTAAGTGTACATGATGATATGATGTGAACAGCCATATAGCAATTACGAAAAAAGTGAAATTAGCAACCAATTTTGGTTAAAATATTCTATTATCTTATAACTTGCATAATGCAGGAAGCATGTATTCAAGTAATAACTACAAATTTTTATAATTGTACTTATTCCTTGCAATATACCTAATGTTCAGGGTTGAAAATAAAATGCAAATGAACATAATTGTAAATATAATACAAGCTAATCTGATATATTTTTTAAACTACATTAACATACATAACTTAAAGTATATCGTAGATAAAACACCAATCATAGAGATATGTAAAATAAGCGGAGAATAAGTGTAATGAAATAGTAATGAATGTTACTATAAAAGACTTACTGTTGAGTCATTTATTAATATCCTTAAAAGCAGGTAAACTAAGGGAACTAAAGTTTTACGTGGAAGTCAAACCACTTAAAACTTAATATAATTTGTAAAACTTTAGTATTGGTATAATTTTCAGCTGAATGACTAACTTATTCTCGATTCTTCTCTCTACACGACATCCGGATCTGATTACACCACCCAATACGGATACAAGAGTTTTTACTGATATTGTGTGCTAGTAGATGGAAACCAATATGTATTACCATGTTGGTATCTAAGCATTCATCATATTACCAACAATACCTACGAAATTTTTCTCCCCAAGAATTAATTAAGTAAACCAATTGATATGGTAAAAGATTAAATAATGCATAATTGACTATGCATTATGGTGCTTATCTGAGTGTCCTGTCTCTAAGTTTCTAAATAACATATAAATTATATGCAGAAACATTAGACTCTAGGCTTACATAAACAAGAACATACTACACAAAATTTGTGTTTAGCATACGACAGTAGATTTTTTTTTTCTGGATTAATTACAATAATCAAGCTCTAATATTTTATGGTATAAGCTTGGAAGACATATATGAGCGTGGAAGGATATTGTTTATTCTAAAAAGTGGAGAATATTATGTGTTTTATTATACTAAAAAAAAAAAACGATCACATAATAGGGTTTTGTTTTTTTATTTGCCTCAAACCTAGTACAAACCTATAATTATGACTTTACTTTAGTTTAAATGGTTTTATTTTATATTTCTTTATCATCAACTAAAATGGAATTTTTTTTGTATTTTTTACCAATGGCAGATCGTAGGAATATATGTTAAAGAATTACATATTTTTACTTTACTAAAACGAGATATTTACCATTTACGATCTTTGAAAGTTTCCTTGTTTAAACTATTTAAACATTACTACGAATTTTAAATCAAACGATAATCATTAAAAATTTATAACAATAATAAAGTAATAAAGATATATGAAAAAGTGCTTGTTAAATTATCAAGTCAGTAATACTGTTGCACAAAGCTTTGAACTTCATTTAGTTTCTCGTCTTTTTTATATGTCAATATATTATTTCTTACAGCTAAATAGATCGCTTTAGTAAACTATCGCTCGTTAACAGGAGCTTTAGATGACAGATCCCTCTAACAATACAGAATAACATAAGTTTATTTAACTACTTTGAAGGAACATTATGGATGTATTCTGATCCTGTAACTTAAAATCGAAAATATACGTTGTTATATATCATTATTTACATTTTAATGGGGGTCGTAATAATATTTCATCTGGCGTTTGTGAAAATGTACGCCTTTTGTTATAAATTATATATTTTTGTAAGTATACATGCTAAGTACATCTAAATAATGTTTCCTTATATTGATCAAGCTACTCCTTAGACCTCCATAATGTTTGTTACAAATTTAGATGTCTAAACACTAAACAGTTAATTAATCAACTAAGTCATGTTCAATAATGCTATTAATTTACAAGACATTTTTGGCGCTAATATGTGAGGTTGTCTGATACTAATTTTCATAGTATTGGAAACTAGAAGGACTAATAATAATCAATATATTTTTGACCTGTGGAAATAGTACTAAAAGTATAAGTAATCTGATATTTTTACTTTTCAGAGTTTTTTCTCTATTGTTGGTTATAGAATGCAGACAAATTTACGTAAGAAAAGCGCGATGAAAATAACATAAACACTATATAATAGAATCTCTTTGGTAATCTTATTAAGGCAGGAAACATGGTAAATCTAGAATACTGAGAACATAACAATGGTAACTGTACAGCGTGGTGGCAGAGCAAGTAACATTATTGTAATCCTTAGGCAGTGGTGGTGGTTTTATGTTGTTTGTAGGAATGTTTTTTTTTTTTTTTTTTTTTACTTATTATTTATCATAACATTCTCTACTTAAACATTCTCCCTCACAAGAAAATAAAATATATACCGTAGCTTTTAATCAAGTTATATCATCTTTTAATATAAATACATTTAATTTTATCGTAGATCTGTACATCACAATGAGATGTAACAGAAAATAAACAATGAATACAATATGTTTGTTTTCATGTACATATGATTTGTTTATGTATATAACAAAACTAAGATGACTAAATAAAATATTGCCAATATGAACACACTAGACTTCCCTATTAGCATCCAAGTAAGTGAAAACTAATGAGTGGACGTAGTGTCAGTACCAGAAGGACCGATCTTAGAAACTAACCAATATATCTAATACATTCAAAGCCTTGAACCATCTCACCTTCCACAATCCAAAGGTATTTTAGTTCTCATCACCTAACTTCAAATAACCTTGAACTTCTCTGTTATTGTGAACCAGAAATGAGTACATATCTTTACTATCCTACCACAGCCATCAACTATATCCTATTATCTTACTATTCCACACCAGACGTAGGTGTGGTATTATTAACTTTCCTACAAAGTAAACTTAGATGAACGTGTTTTTATTCATAACCAAACACTGGTTAACTTTGAATGAAGCTAGCTTCTCAAATCCCTCCAATTATTATTTAGCTTGTGCATTTTCAAGAAATAAGTATAAAATGGGGGTTGTCTATTTTGTGTTAATAATACACTATCCTATAATTTTATTGAATTATATATAACCTTTTTATGTTATAAGATCAATTTTAAAATATCTGCTGTTATTTTTACTAAGCATTTTAAATTATTCAAGCCTCAGTTTACGGGTCACCCAATTTAGGCCTAGTATTTTTTAGAACAGTTAGACCATTTTTAAATTTTGTTTATCGATGGCCTAATATAAATCTAGTAATAAGTGGAGATGTGAATTCTGAATTGTATATAACTAAAGATAAATGTTCTGTAAGAGGTTTCGGTAACTTAGTAGAGCAATATAATATATTTTTTTTTTAATTTTGCTCCAACAAGAGGAAACAGCTTCGTGGAAGACCTGGATTGGCCGCTCGAAGATGGGGCACAATGACCTAGGCGGTGTTGATTGTGACAGCTTTGAACCAGAAAAATATATTTTACTAACATTACATTGGTTTTATAGTACAAAATACACTTTACTTTCACGGTAGTTTTCTTGAAAGGGTCTTTCAAAATTGTCGGTATTTGATATAACAAATGATATAGTTTAGCTTATATTATGTTAATTTTTGTAAATTTTTAGGAGATCGTGTTTTTAAAGTTGGAATAATGTCTCAAGTCTCTTTAAAGGTGACACACTTCTAAAACATCTTATTTGTCACAGTCAATAAAATTTGTTATTTAACAAAAGTTTTATAATTTGTGCTTTTAACGTTTTTGCAGATGGGGTACCCACACATAAAACTACAGCAATACCCATACACCTAACAACAGTGACACTGACCCACCCGCCCGCCCATACACGTACAGTGGCACTGACCCACCCGCCGCCCATACACGTTCAGTGGCACTGACCCACCCGCCCACCCATACACGTACAGTGTCACTGACCCACCCGCCCGCCCATACACGTTCAGTGGCACTGACCTACCCGCCTGCCCATACATGTTCAGTGGCACTGACCCACCCGTCCGCCCATACACGTACAGTTGCACTGACCCACCCGCCTACTCATACACGTATAGTGGCACTGTATATACTACTATATAGTTTATAACTATTTTTTATAAAGTTCTTTATAGGTAATAAAGTGATTACAAAATTATCCTTTGAATACAATATCAAACTTAATATATTATAATGATGATTTGTACCAGCAACACAACTTCTTTTTTTAAATTTTTATTATGATATAGTTATAGTCTTTAGGGTGTAGACTATTTATTTCACCAAAACACCTTGTTTTAATTAATATAACAAACAGTAAACGCAAGTATTATATTATACACCATTACACATAGTATTCATGTGTTGTCCTTATAAAAAAAATCAATAGTAATGTCTTATAATTCAGTAAAGAAATAATAAACGTAAAATAATTCATCCATTTCCATGAAAGTAAGGTAACTTTGTTTTATAGTAACACGTTTACATAAATTAAACAATCTCGGAATGTGAACAACGGCTTTATTAGAAATGAAATAGGATCGTTACCTGATAACTGGAAACCACGCTGACCTAAATACCAAACATAATATTACACTGTCTAGAATTGAAATGCGGTCTAAGATGTTTGGAAAATGTGGTATTATAATAAACCAAATAACTAGGCACAATCAAGTAAAATTGTTTAAATGAAATTATTTGGAATTAAATGAAAACCATTCTCAGTGAAAAATTTAGTTATTGAAATTAAAGTTTACTAATTTATTAAAGAAAATAAAAACAAATTACGGTACACGTTTCATAAAAACACCTGCATTGTTTATTATTATTGACCAAACACTATTATACAGTTGCATAGTTCGGTAACTTTTGAATCATTTATTTATTATTATAATGTTGAAAGTCAAACTTGAAGTAAATATGATTAGATGTAGGAATGTAGTAATTTTACAAAATAGTTCAAACTTTCTTCCTTTGTTTTATTTTGCAGCATAATAATGAGCAACACATACGTTATTGGTTCCAATTTTAATTAGTGTAAGTTTACGTTTAAAACGAAACTTTAAGAGGATTTATTTATCGCTAATAATCACTACTTAATTTGCCAAGTTTTGATCACCCTGTCCACTATGTAGGGGACGTTAATAGTCACCATAGCTAATCGAGTTATAACGACGACGATGAGAATGGCAAAAAGCTTGCAGACTGAGATGAAATGAATAACCTTACTCTGATATTTGATGATAAGGAATTCAGCCACTCACCTGACCTAAGTCTCTGCTCATATGAACGATCAATTAGGCTAAAGATGATTAAGAGGACAGTTCTTGATGCTTTTTCCCACTCTCAACGTAGGCCAGTACAATTTTAATTGGGGGTCGAAATCCTAATAGTCTGATCTTTTCTAAGGGCTAGATGGAATTTTACTAAAGCATACTGGGAGGCCTTTAGCACCAGGCTTGCTGATAGAATCACATTAATTCAACCTAAAACAAGAAATTCTTATTGTTTTACAAATAAATTTCCTCTAATCCATCATAAAAGCTTGCATGCCAAGAGGATACAGCAATGAGTATATTCCAGGATGTAGTAAAGAATAGATGATCTTTACAAAGAGTTTAATGCTACCGAAAACTCAAACACCGCCAATCTCCAGCTGCTCTCTCTTGGCAGTACAAGAATAGAAAAATTGGTTAGTACTGATGTAGATATAGTACTGTTCCAACATAAGTAGATAAGCTAGGCTACTTTGAAGGAAATTATCAAGTATTAAATCTCAAAATTCAATAGAAGTGCCCCACCCGAAGGCCTCTAATATAGTGAAACGGATAGTCAGCTTATCATAGTCAGCCTGCCATCCTTCCGACAAACATGTTCTTTACAAGTTATATAAAATAATAAAAAATCAAATGGCACCCCTGAACTTCTCCAGAAATTTAACGGAGGAATAGATAGAAAATACAATTTCCGCTATACCATCATGAAAAGTAGCCGCTCTTGACGATATTTTCCAGATTATTTGTTGCATACTTGTAGCAAAATGAAACAATGTATTTAAACAGTCTACAATAAGATATTACCAACAGTTTGCCAAAATATTTTGATAGATTAAAATTATTAGCTAATTTGAAGCCTGAATAAGACCCCAAATGAGTGGAAAGTTATCACCTTATAGCTCTTCTTAGTGTTTGTGATAATTTGCTGGAAAGGCTTTATACAACAGAATATTAGATTTTTGATTCTAATTTTCCAGTTGAGCAGAATGGTTTTTACTCTGGACGAAGTTGCAGCGACTAGACTCTAGCTCTGACATAATTTAAAAGTTAAAAATAAAATATATTTAAAATATCTGCAGTTTTGATGATTTTACACCGGCCTTTGACATACTATGGAGCAAAGGTTGTTACAGTTTTACAACCTCCTTCTTTGACAAATTTTATGAATTTCGGAATCAATGATCAGTGCCAGACTAATGAACGTTTATCTAGGTCGTGAAGAAAGCTCTGTTAGACATGTGAAGGATGGTCTGCCACATAGGCCTGTACATGCTCAAATGTTGTTCACGTAAATTTTTGCACAAAAGTGAGCCAGCCTCACTAAAAACCAAGCAATAAGTTCATCTCCTATATATTCACATACAGTACAAGTAAACGTCACACAACACAAATTTATTACAATATAAGCACAAAATGCACAAATATACTACAATACAAGCACAAAATGCACAAATATTATGGTGATCGATTTCGGTGAACCACGCTCACCTTCCTCAGACCAGAGGGATTCACAAAAGAATGGAAAACGGTGTTCAACAACTCAATTTATAGGCCTATGATCACGTGACCCCATTGGCTGGAATCGTCAAAATGGCGGCTGCTGTGATATTATTGGTTAATTCCTATTGTCTGTTACTTCTCTTTTTTCATTCGCTGAAAATACATTATTCAAAACTATTTCGGAATCAAAATTAACCTGTTCATTCATTAATTTATCACGATCCTTACATTTTTCTTTAAAAATAAATAACTCTTCCCAAGCATTCATGTTACGACCCTTCTTACAAAATTTTAGAATATCTACATTTTCATCTATTTTATTCAAACTGTGGGTACAATTCAGAAGGTGTTTAGCTACATTAGATCTTTCAGGTTTATTATTTTTAAAAGCAGAGACATGGTTTTTATATCTTTTGCTAAAATTTACAGTCTGACCTATGTAAAACATATTACAATCATTACAGTTAATCCTATATATTCCTGAATTATTAAATTTATCTTCACTTTCAATATTCGGGTGTAAAATGTTGGACATAGTATTACAAGTCTTAAAAGCTACTGATAAATTGAATTTCTTAAATCTATTACCAACTCTTTGTGTAAACGGCCCATTGTAATGGATGGACACATAATTCTTTTGTTCTTTATCGCATTTTTCTTTTTTAAGTGTTGTTCGTCTATCGTCTCGAATTTTATTTTCTATTTTCTTTTTTATTCTACTTCCAATTTCATCAATCATTGATGCTTTGTATCCATTTGCAATAGCTATTGATTTTATTAAATTTATTTCCTGTTTTCTATCTGCAACACTTAATGGTATTTAATACGCCCTATATAACATACTTCTGAAGCTAGCTGTTTTGTGAGACGGGGGATGGACAGAACTGTTATTTATGGTACAATTGGTTTGAGTAGGTTTCCTGAAAATTCTATATGAAAGTTTGTTATGATCACGAATTATTTTTAGATCCAAAAAGTTAATTTCATTCATAGATTCAAATTCACTGGTAAAACTAAGCTTCTGGTGGTGACAATTAAGTATATTTAACATATTATCTAAGTCATTACATGATTTCTCGTTAAACAAAACCAGAATATCATCGACATAACGGGTGTAAAATATGATATCATGTTCCTTTTTTAATTTATCTAAAATGGAGTCTTCATGATACTGTAAATAAACTTCTGATAAAATGGCTGACAGTGGACTACCCATAGCTAAACCATCGTTTTGTAAGTAAAATTTGTTATTGAAACGGAAGTAATTTTGTTTCAAGATAGTTTTGAGCAACTTTACAATTTGATTTACATACATTTTTTCATATTGTTGTTCTACAAGTTTTTCCTTAACTAAGTTAATCACTTCATCAACTGGAATATTAGTGTATAGATTACATATGTCAAATGAGGCTAACCTAGTCTTATTACACAATTTTACATGACTGACCTTGTCAACAAAATCAATACTGTTCTTAACGGTATATTTATTTTCAAGGTTCAAAGCAGAAGTCAAAATATTGGTATTCCGAAAATTCACAAACCTAATGTACCTATTAGGCCCCTGGTAAATTTCAAATCTGCGCCTACTTACAACGTATCAAAGATATTGTCCAATATTAATCATCCCTCTGGTCTGAGGAAGGTGAGCGTGGTTCACCGAAATCGATCACCATAATATTTGTGCATTTTGTGCTTGTATTGTAGTATATTTGTGCATTTTGTGCTTATATTGTAATAAATTTGTGTTGTGTGACGTTTACTTGTACTGTATATGTACCAACACGTATTATGCTAATTAAAAAACTATTTATATATTCACCTCATAGTTATTGCTCATCCAACCCTGCAAATTCGACGGAAGGAAACATCTCTCTTATTTATAGTAATATCTAGCAATTATATTTATAAATATACACACATCATTATTATACTCTTTTCGCCAAAGATAGTTGTCCAAATTTTAAGATAAATAATTTATAGAAAAATAACAAATGATAACACTTTTAAAAAGTATAATATATATGTATATACTTTACCCTAGACTGAAATGCTAGTTATCTTTCGTCCACTGTATTTTAGTAGTTTCAATAAACTATTATATATGGTTTGTTGATATGAATTAATGACCAAATAAGTTACTTTAAGTAGCCATAGCTCCATAAAGTTATTGTATTTGAATTTTTCCAGTAAAACATTTATTACTTGCATAGAAAATATTTTTATTAAAAAAAATGTAAAAATAGTTATTGATCAAACGCCCTTAACTTTACGTAGTACAAGGATCTTTATGCTTCAGAAGAAACACTCACAAGTGACCTTGCAGGCCTCAAACAATATTTTAGAACCAAGAAGTTAAATCCTAACTCAGCAAAAACTGAAGTATTAGAGGTGAGTCAAAGTAGATACCTACTTTGTAGCCGGTACTCTTCAGTACCGGATGTAAATAAAACGTTACAGTTCCTTTTGCTTTTGTCAGTACTTTTGCTCCCGTTGCCTCGGTTACACGGGTTACTGTAGTGGCTTCAGTACTGCCTAAAATACTTTTCCGTCCTTTCCTACTGAAACCTGTTCTCTGTAGCATATATCCACAACTACCGGACCACCTTGCACTGTAGTTAGTACTATACACATAGTATGACTGGCCTTGTAAATTCATCTGAGTTGGAGTAGTTAGTGATCGAAGGATTGTACAGTGAGTGATAGAAGGAATTGTGGGCCTATTTATTTGAAATAAAATTAATTATAATCATTATAGATATCTTTTTGTGATAGATTTGAGTTTTTAAAAGTGAAAAAGAAAGGAAATAGGAGGAAACCTAGTGGAATGTGGGATTTCTTTAGCTCTCAAAGTTAAGCCATGCTATTTGCATTTTTCAACTTATGTAAATCAACACTTTCTTATAAAGGATGTATTTATTTTATAAATTATAATTTATTTTCCAATTGTAGCAATAATATGTCACTAAATCATTTACCATTTGAAGTACCGACCAGACACTAGTTACGAGGTATTCATCGGTTACTTGGTATCTTTGAAATGAAAAGTAACCAAGAGTAATTGTAACGGTTACTTGTAACCGGTACTAGAGAGTACTTGTAACTGTTGTAACGGATAACCGAAAGTAACTATTTAGCCCACCTCTATGAAGTAGCCTGCTTCCACCAAGTAACAGATCATCTAATCGAATATTGAAAATATATCTAAGTGGTGTAAAACTTCATCATAAATAACATTCACAGTACTTTGAAGTAACGTTATATCGATCGCTGACGTTAAAAATCCATATTAAAAAAAAAAAAAAAAACATCAACTAAAATCAAAACCAGGCCAAACTTATTACATCATATTGCTAAAACACTTAAATATATAAAAGTCAGGTATTATAT
This sequence comes from Stictocephala bisonia, assembly GCA_035578905.1. Classification (NCBI taxonomy): domain Eukaryota; kingdom Metazoa; phylum Arthropoda; class Insecta; order Hemiptera; family Membracidae; genus Stictocephala; species Stictocephala bisonia. The sequence goes on along the minus strand of JAQJVL010000678.1, from coordinate 155,082 downwards.
AAATTATTCTATTCATATCCTTTAAGCATAAAAATCATAAAAACATGAATAAAGTTGTATCAATTTAACGATAATAAACATATTAAGGCTAATAACAAACAAAATATGATCCTTTTAAAGTATTTTGTTAATTTTGAACATGATTGTATTTATGTGTAAATTTGTTTGCTTGTACAATTATACGAGTATTAATACATTTAAGAACTTTCAATTTGAATATTTCAAAATATTTCAAACACACACAGAAAGACGTATGAAAGGTTTTTTTATACACAGAAATCAAGGTAAAATTTAACACTTTAGGAATATTGCGTTTATACTGTGTGTATTTTAATGTGCATACTAAAGTTAACTAATTTTGTCATATAATTTTACTTTGCTTAGGTATTTATCCAGTATAATGTGCCTTTGTATGTATGAATAATTTTGTAAATTTTAGTTGAATAAGTAGTATCGTTAGTCTTATTCTTATATTATCATAATCTAGAAATTAAATGAAATGTGGACTATCATTTTATTTAATTTTTAAAAGGTTTGTGTATGAACAAAATAGTATTCAAGTGTATTATCAAAGTAAGGTAACTACAGTTGAGTGGTAGCCACTGTACGTGAGGACTAAATATAGGTTACAGTCATGGCAGAGACATGATGTATTTGTCAGTAATATTTACCTTCTACTGTACTAGTTCTCTCCCGTACTCCGTCTGAATAAGTTCCCCTCACAGTCTATGGGAAGAGGGCAGAGTAAGAAGAGGATATTGGCCTCTCTGGATATTGTTTTTAATACATATTTCAGGTTAAATTAGTTTAGTATCAGTTTTCTTTACTGTTCTACTGTATATTTTTTAGCACTCAACTCGTGAGTATATTTCATCGATTGTTAAGTTAAAAATGTTTAAATCGCAATGAATTAAAGTACTGTTTCTTACCACATTCTAAATCAAACAACCAATACAATTGTTTAAAACCACATTGTTTTAAATAAATACCCTTTAGTCAAAACGTTGGAATAATTCATGTTTTGTTATTGGGATGAGGGAAAAAAAGTTAAAAGATTAAAAAAACTTTTAGCGATCATAATAGTAGTTGAAGTATTAAATGATGAATCGAATTCTGTGGGAACATTAAATGTTCTAACGAAGCATAAATGTTTATTCGTTATTTTAGAAATAACATGTAAAGGTATGTGATCGTTACATTGCTTCTGTAAATGAGATCATTCCCAATTCTATCCTGGAGTAAGGCTAATGATTATGCGACATATTTTCAAGTTATTATCAACCTTACGTTGCAAAACAACCCAAGAACCTTTGTTTCAAATCATATAAATTATTTTAGTTGATTGTTACTAATTAAAAACGCAGTAAAGCACGTAATTAGACAAGCTTAAAAAAACGTAGAAGAATGTCCAAAATCTGGACCACGTATACGTTCCCATGTAATATAAGTGGAATGTTAGATATTAAGCCCTGAGGATATATCTGTATGATGTATTTTATTACAACATACCATCTCTTCCAACTTGCGTTTCGTTTTAATCATTATAATAAAGTAGAATACAAACTGTTTAATCTTAGTAAGTGATTTACTTCATATTTTACTTATTTGTTCTTTCCAGGGAATTAAATCGATGAAAAAAAGCTAACGTATCTTATTTATTAAAAATTTAAATATATTTTCATTTGATCCTCAAAAGATAATTTTTATTTTGGTATTAGATAGTAAAATATTTATCGATGGTTTTGCTGACTGTGGTAGTTCATTTTACTTTTGCGAGCCTATTAGTGAGTAGAAAGTAATAAATAAATAGCGGTTCTCCTGAACTACAGAGAACAGCTAATTTAGATTTTACGTTTAGTACATCAACGAATTAATGTGTAAGATACAAATCAATGAATCAAGTGAAAGAATAAATACTTATTGGTGAAATGGGAAATTAAATAAAAAAAAAATTAATACATGAATTTTAAAAGTTAATGCTGACTGAAAGTTATTATATACAGGGTGGCCCATAAAAACCTGACGGATTTTAAAATATAACGACTATGTTACAAATTAGATTATTTTTTTTTTTAAATAACCAAAGTGTGCCTTTATAAATGCTATTTTTATTTGTGGAATACAAAATCACTAAGATGCAATATTTCTATTTCTACACAGGTCTCTAATCTTTTAACAAAATTTTACATTGCCCAATGGATCATAGACAACGGTATTGCAGCAACTTCATCCCTAATGCAGTTCTTCAACTCGAAAACGGTGTTAGGTTTTGCAGCATAAACTTCACCCTTCAAGTAACCCCACTGACAAAAATCTTAAGCACTTAGGTTGGGCGATTGTGCAGGTCATGCGAAATCACCAAAGCGAGAGATGAGATGTTTTGGGAATAGGCCTCGTAAAAATTTCATGGAAAATTTGACGGTGTGAGCTGTTGCACCATCTTGCTAATGTAGTTGGGGAATTAAGAAGTTCTGAATCATGTCAACATATCGTTCTGCATTCACAGAAACTGTTGCACCGGTGTAATCTTCAAAAAACATATGGCCCAATTACTCCAAAACCTGCAAAAACACAGCACACAGTAAATCTTTCCCTACGCAAGGGTTGTTCATGAATTTCTTTAGGATTATCTTTTGACCAATAAGGACAATTCTTAGGGTTAACATTTCATGTCCAATTAAAATGAGCCTCGTCAGAAATTATCAAACATTGCAGTATTGCAGGAGCGTTTGACACAATCTCAGGATCTGTGGCATTGTTTTGCACAACCTGTATCTTGTAAGGATGAAAGTTCAAATTGAGATGTAAAATTCGATGTATACTTTCTCTTGAAACTCCTAATGCATCGCACTGCCTCCTGGCTGATCGTTTTGGGCTTTGAAGCAATGATTCACATATTATTTGAACTTTATCATGGGTACGAACAAATCTAGGCCTACCAGTTGGTTTCTTTTTTAGTGTGGATGCAGTGTTTCTAAAACCACAAACCCATTTATTAATGGTGTTCCAACAGAGAACACGGCCATGACGTGGAACATGATATTGTTAGGAAAACGACGCCGTGTAACAGTAACAAACTCATTATAAAAAAAAAAAAAAAAAAAAAAAAAACTTTAATGACAAAGTCACGATGTTAAACCCTCCACTGATCCATGTTTACTAAAATGGTATAACCTATATTACCATATGCTACAACAATGATATCTGTACTCAAATTAATCATTTGTAAACAGCTGTTTACAAAGTGTCAGGTATTTATGGCCTTCCCGTTAGAATAACACTTTTGTAAAAGTTATTCTGTATTTTAATACTTGATTACTTATATTGCTTCTGACATTTAACATCCATATATTACTATCCCTTAAAAATCTAAAAACTTATTAATGTTGTGCATTATTAAGCCAAAGACGATTAAACTCACCTTGTATAATATTAAATATACGTTTTGATCTTGAATATAATGGTTAAAATTAATTTGTAGTACAATACATACATATAGCTTCAGTTAGATGTATGTTTTTGATTAGAATTATTTTGAGTGTCAACAATATAAGTAGATTGAAAATATGAAATTAAACTACCATAAAATGTCCAATTACATAAGTAGAATGACGAATAGTATATTGTAGGTAAAAACACCATAATACTACTAGTTCAACAGTAAATACACACTTTAAAATTATATTCTAATTACTGCAAGAAAAACGTTATCAAGGCGTCATTAACATTACAAATACATAATGGATAATGTAATAAAAATATAAAAAAAACGTTAAATTGTTATTATTATTTGGTACGCCTTGGTTCGTTTGATAGAATGTTCTTTGTTCCAAATGTTTGACTTAAACCAGTGTTTGTCAGTGATAGTCTGTCATTTCCAGCTGGCCGTGAGAGACAAAGGCTATTGTGTGGACAACCGCCCATCCAGACTAACACCGTTACTTTGTTACAGACATTCTGGTTAGAATGAAACGATAAAACAAATCAATCAAGAGTTTGTTTTCGTCATGCTGCTAAATGTATATATAATTAGACAATTTAAGTCACCATGTTTTAGAAACACTAAACAGTCATAAATATATTATTTAATATGATTATATCACAAATTATCGTGTAAGTGTTGGTGGTTGGTTATAAACACCGAATAATTATAATTGTCAAACAATAATGTAGTTGCTAAAACTGTGCACTACCAAATTGAAATATTAATATTTATTATATAACTTCAAACTACAAAAAAAAAATTCGTTTATAAAAGGATAGATTCAGATTATACTCAGTAAAATATTGATTACTGTCTTAAATAAACAATTGTAAATCAGTATACATGGTATAAATATTTTAGCTATCTCCGTTTCAAATCTTCATTACAATAATATAATATTTTAAATTAGATTTTGTCTACTTCTAGACTAACCTAAAAAAATAGTTTTTTAGATTCTGAGGCAGTTTAAAATATGTAACATAAATATACGTGCCTAGATATAAGACATAGATATTAAATATTATTGATTAAATAAATAATACCTGGAATTGTATTTTATTCCAATTTACAATGAATGTGGACATAAAGTTATAAAATAAAAATCTATATCTTCATTTTCTCATCAACATAAGTCGTAACTCCTCAATTATCTGAAGGTGTAAAATTTTTGACTTGTATAACACAGTATTTTGACATTTATAAGTATGTCTTATACTCTAAAAAAATATACTAACTATATGCTAATATTATTAGATCATAGAGAAGGAAAGTTCTAGTTGGTGAATTATCCATATTTACTTTTATTTCCTTAATTTTAAAACTTAAAGACACTTTAAGATTATATAAATAACATACTAAGTTGCCTTCATAATATAGCAAAATATAGTATTTAGTTTGTAAACCTTACGCTAGACGTGTACTTGCCAGCTGTAGTTACTGTAAGAGAGCAAGCCTTGGACGGCAGCAAGGTTCGTCCTATCTGGGCTTATATTTCACTGGAACAAGTCAATAGGAGCTAAGCAATAACAAGCTTAAGCTCATTGAAGCACAAATAAAATTGTCTTAACATTACGATCCAGAAAATCAGATTTAAGTAAAAATGTTTGCAGAAGGGACTGTTTAAATACATAGACGTCTCTTATTTTGAAGACAAGGCTTAGCTGATTTAACGTAGTTATTAACTTATTGAATTTTAGAAAATTTACATCAAAAATATATTTACCGAATTCCTATTAAAGGTAAAACAACCTTTAAATGAATCTATAGGGATATGAGCATGTTTTAAAATAGAAATCAGATTATATTTTTTAATTTAAGCTTAAGTTTCATATCTAAGCAAAATGTAAATATATTCTTAAGATAGGTGATATGTAGCACGTGATAAAAGTATCTCTTGTTTGGCTTATTATTGTGCATGGATGTTTAATTTTATGATTATTCAAGGGTATATATAGTGTAGATATAGCAACATTTATGTATATTAGCAATGCAACTATAAAGTAAAACGTATTGCAATTATATACTTATAACTTGGATGGTCTTATGTTTACACAAAAACAAACATAAAAATTCATTTAATTAAAAAAAATCTCGGACTGATTTATTAAAACAATTGTAGGTTTTGACTAGACCGATCACACAGCGATCACAAGGTATTATGATTTTAGATGATATTCTTATATTTAAGAGAATGATAAAATAAGACTGCCTATATAAAAATAGCTGTTCTATAATGATGAGTGGTCAAACACAATTGGCTGTGCCATTGACCTTTCCTAGATGTTGGTTTTGACTACCAATATATTTTTTCGGGAAGTATCAACTACTGGAATGTATTAAAATGGTTTGAATTTTACTTCCAGAATAGGTCCGAAATAAAAATAGTACATTTATTTGAGATAAAAATTATTTTAGATAATTCAAAAATGTTCGTATAAAAATATTAATTTTTATTATAAATAAATGTTATCGCTAATTAGTTTTCTTATTTTCTTGACTTATATAAATATATTTGATAAAATCATAATTTAAAATATTTTCATCCCATAATTCATTGTTTAAGGAAACAAGACCTTAAAGAAAATTTACATACTGAATTAAGACACTCTTATTATAATAAAATAAATATCTCAATATTTAACAGAAAATAATTCATTTTTTAAATATCAGGCAAATTAATATTTATACCTTTCAAATAAAAAGTACATATTATATAGAAATGTCATTTTTATTTACTAGAGACAAGGAAATTGAAAAATTGAATCGGCTGAATGCCCAAATATTATTCGTAAAGAAGGCTTAAATGGGTTTTCCAAATTGAATCGTTGTATTCAAATAGACGTTTTGTTTGTTTTTAGGATTGGCATGTATCTCTAACGTATGTATATGTTCATAGTTTTATTTAAAGTGTATTATCTATTTATAATTATTTATCTATTATTCCCTTTTCTCTGTTACATTCGTTTCATCTCTATTAATATTAAAGTTTATAACTGTAGTATATACAAAGTTTAATGTTTGATGCTTCTTTATGATGTATATGTAAATAATTGAGCTTAGTTCAATCCCAATCTGACTCAATTTCTCATAGGTATATTATTTATAACACTCCCAAGGGAATGTTAGGTCTTAGTTTGTAACAATAACGACATTCCCTAATCCATACTTATTACATATCCATATTTTCCTATCTCTAAACTACTGTATTGGCTTTCTAATAATGAATATATAAAAACTGTAAATAAATAAATATATTATTCAACCACAATACTTGTTAATGTCTTAATGTAATTGTCTTAATGATTACAATTATGATCAACTATCCTAATTTTCATATTTAATTGAAACAGTTATATAAGGTATTATTATACCGTTTATCAACCATATAATACAAATTATCAAAAAATTATATTTAGCAATTTATGTTATCAACTTTTCAAGAAGATGAATGCCCTAAATAAATTATTCAACTAGTATTCACTGAAAGTAAGACATAGAAATGCAATTATTAGAGGATAGTATGGGTAAAAAATTAATTGAAAAAAAAAACATAAAATGTCAGCTTAACTACATGTACTTTGTTTGCAATTCAAATCATACAGCTGCTGTTTCCCACAACGTACAAGCTTTAGGGCGTACAAGTTATTTCCTGTTGAACATGAACGGATCAAACTGGCTCCAGCTTGTTGACTGAAGACACCACCAATAAATATTTCCTCTAAAAGTTAAAAATACATTACGTTAAATATAAGTATTTTTTTAAAATATATATAATAACAATATACTACAAATGATTTCTGACATTCTCATAAATTTCTCAAGTTCAAAACCTAGTAATGTGACATATACATGTACAATTATGTTGTAATATATTAAATTATATTATTTATTAACACATGTATTATATTAAATATTGTATTATATTAAAAATAAAATAAAAATATATATGTACACTCAGTTAAGAAATAGTTAGTTAAGATATCTTCTATGTTACAAAAATTAAAAAAGAATTACGTATCAAATGCATTTTATACTTCAATATTTTTGACAGAAAAATTAAACTAAAAATTACCTCAAAGTACTGGAATAGTTTATTTCATCTGTATTTTTAATGACAGTAAAAAAATAACAATTTATAGAATAGTTATATCTACAAGGAGGATATAAGGCCCTTCCTCCAAATTTGTTCCACAATTTCTGTATAAAGCTTTTTTAAATTATCCCATTCATTATTTTGGTAAATGCTCCAACTGTGTGTTTTGTGATATATCGGGAGTAACCTCTAGGCCAAGATATAGGAGGCAATATCAGAATTCCTAATAGGAAGACGGTCACGTGACATGTGTAATACCACTGTATGTGTAGGGGTGGGTGGGTGGGCATTGTAAACTAGTTTCACAACTTAGAATTTTTAGATAGTGATCATGGAATTTTGGGAGTGTGCTGAAATTAACAAGTCTGAGTGAAAAGAATCAAACCATGCCGGTTTAATACCACATTTGTAGTGTTTTGTGGGATCTTTTAAGTTTTAAGTGGGACAAGTGGGCAATCTGACAACCGCTTCTTGCCCATCCCAGACAGCTTGGGAAAATTGGTCGCTGGGTGGTCAAAATTTCTGCTTTTAAGTTCCGAGTCCAACATCTTAGGGGTACCCAGAATGTCATCGCGGATGCTCTTTCTCACGTGTATCACGAACCCAGTGATCCACCGACTGAGGCTGTTGCTCAGTGTGGTGCTGTTCTTCTGGATTTTCTCTTCAAACTAAAATCAATGGTGTTTTTTTAGATTCAAAAGGGTTGTACTGTTTCCAAGATATCAGAAGGTTACATATGCAAAGAGTATACTAATATGTAACGTAAACATAGAAATATCTTGAATAATTCATATAGCCAAAAATATTAACTGTTTTTTATTTTTAAAAGATAAATTTGTCAATATTAACTTTTTAAATAAAACTACATTCAGGGTATAATATAAATAACAGGGAAACCCATCATAAAGCTATAAAATCACCATACACTTTAAATTGAACTTGAAATTAAAAATGTTACTCTATTTTTGTACTTTTTTGAATTTTATATGTTATCATTCAAATGATAGTGTTAAACAATATATTGGAAACGTTACAACCCTTTTGAACTTTAAATACAACATTGTTTTCAGGGTAACAAGCAATGTTATTAGATACGTAGCATCACTATTTAAAACTTTACTCCATTTTCATGGACCTCAAGTTTTTGGACTCAATAGTCTACAATATTTCAAAGGTTAGATCATCTACCTATATAATCATTGGAACAACTAAAATTAACTTGAAATGAAAATTGTAGAAATATTTGGGGGAAGTGACCTTCATAACACCCTGTATATATATGATCCCAGTTATCAAACTGTCACTCATACCTGATTGTGCTCGTCCCTCCTTTAATAAGTGTTAACATTTTTATATCAAAAATAAATTTTAATGCTGTGCATTACAATCTGTTTGTAATGTTATCAAAAAACAATAAATGTAATATTTTGGTGGACAAATTTAGTACATACTGTATATTCAAGGACCACCGGCATTTTAAATAACCTACACCAGATGCACCCATAGCTTCATTTATTCTGCACGGAAACAGTACATTGGTATATACAAGGTACATGGAAACGCTTTCAGAGTTTTTTATGACTGCACTCATAAAAGTAAAATCTTGTACATCATCAAAGTCAAGAGTACTTACTATTGGACTCCAATATTGACACTACATCTTTTCAGGAGGACGGCCCGTGAGGAGTCAAACGAAAATAATTCATGTAATCCTAGGCCTAGTTTGGTACTAAATTAAATGTATATTCAAGAGAAATTAATCGATGTAAATCTGATCTGATGGGTTAAATCCTTTCCTAAGTAGTGGTCAATTGAATTTAATGACAAAACAATTTAGTCATTATGTCGTGTGAAGTAATTAATTTATTTCTCCTAGTATTTTTTATGTATGTTATGTAAGATTACAACAGAGCATTGTCTATAGATAATATTTTGCTACAAAATGTGACTAGAGAACGTTTTTATCACCTATTGGCACATGCCAATAGGTAGTCGTAGTGCAGTTTGAACTTCCCATTTTAAAGGTATGGTTATTTTTTTGTATATAGTTTGATGGTTTAACTTTTTTGGATATTTTTGTTTTTTAAATTGTTATTTTTTCTAACAATAGGCTAAATAAATTTAAACAGTGAAATCACAGAAAAATAACATTGCTCAAATTATTTAATTTGAAAAATTCAAACGACAACTACTGTAGAAGGATAAACCTTTCTAAGTCTGGTTTGTGAAAATTAATTTATTTCAAAAAACATTGCCAATAAATAGGCCTATTGCTAGCCTAGTGGTTAGTACTACTGTTTCATATGCAGATGGTCACAGGTTCAAATCCCTGGAGGTCCACTAATATTTTCTTGAGGGGTTTGGAACTCTTCCCACAACAACGTTTGTACACAAGTTGAAAATGCCACTGACGTAAACAATAAAATTGGCTTAGGACCTAAGTCTAAACTTACATTGAAGATTTTCGTTCAATTCCTCACTAGTCGTCCCCCTAAAAATATGAAATGTCAATAATAGCTTCAAATGGTAGGTTCTTTGTAACGATGATGATGTACAAGTTTTTACTTATATACGGGGAGTTATACAACAATTGTATTTTTCTACCCTGTATATAGAAGCAAGCAAATTTGATTCTTAATTATAGATAGTTTTTAATTAGCATAATACGTGTTGGTACATATACAGTACAAGTAAACGTCACACAACACAAATTTATTACAATATAAGCACAAAATGCACAAATATATTGCAACACAAGTACAAAATGCACAAATATTATGGTGATCGATTTCGGTGAACCACGCTCACCTTCCTCAGACCAGAGGGATTCACAAAAGATTCTAACCTAACCTTCATCAATTTCATATTAAATTTTTTTCCTTTTTATTTATAACACAGCCCAACACATAATTTGGTGTCAAAGTTTTTGAAGCTGTTTCTTTATGAATTCAGTGTGCTGAGTTCAAATTTGGCATTAGTTTTTACCCAGGAGCTTTAATTTTTTTTGCTACGTGCTATTTAAGTTTGCGCTTTATTGTTAACATTCAGTTAAAGGTATGAAGAAAAAAAAACATATTTTCACTTATTTATGTAATTTATTTTATATTTATTCAACTGATATACAATACTAAAGGGAAAAGGATTCAAATAAAATATATATATATATATATATATATATATATATATATATATATATGTTTAACTTGGTCAAGATACCAAAAATGTCTAAATAAAGCTCCTTATCTTCGACAGTCTTGAATGAATTTTATTAGGGCAGTCTCTCTGTAAATTCCAACAATAGTCATATGGGAATCCCATCTTCCTTGATACCTGTCTTCCATAGTTTTTATGTCTTGATGAAATCTCTCCCCCTGTTCCTCACTGAAATCACCAAGATTTTCAGGAAAACGGTCCAAGTGACTGTGAAGGTAATGCAGCTTTATGCTCATGCTGCATCGTAAGTGATTGAAATTATCAAGCATATTGTTTACAAGCTGTTCATAGTTATCAGCTTTATAGTTGCCCAAAAAACCTTTGATTACGAGAACAAATGATGACCACGCACTTTGTTCTTCTTCGTTCATCGATCGTTCGAAAAGAGGATCGTTCATAAGTTGTCTAATTTGTGGGCCATCAAAAATTCCAGCTTTTATTTTTTCAATACTAAGTGTAGTCATCTTTTGACATATGTACAGAAAGCATTGACCATCCTGATTGAGAGCCTTCACAAACTGTTTCATTCGGCCTAGCTTTATGTGCAAAGGGGGCAAGATTATTTTGTTTCTTTCAACTAAAGATTCACGGATAAAATTTTTTTCTCCGACAACCATGTGCTCCCTATTAGGCCATTCCCTTTTTGTCCAATGGTTTTGTTTATCCCTGCTATCCCAAACACACAAGAAACAAGGATATTTTGTGTAGCCACCTTGCTGACCAAGAAGAAAGTTTACCATCTTTAAGTCCATACAAATGACCCACCCGTGATCTTTATACATTATTTTCTCAATTAATAGAGCTATGTTGTTATATTCTTCTTTTAGTTTTGTGGAATAAGCAATAGGAATAGATCCAAATTTGTTGCCATTATGCAAAAGTACACACTTTAAACTGCGTTTGGAACTGTCAATAAAAAGGCACCAGTCACTTGGAATATACTTAGCTAGACCCATTTTTGTAAGAAGCCCTTTAACATCATTACAGAACACAAGTTTATTTTCTTCAGAAAAAAGGGAAGCAAATATTTTTCTCTAGACCGATAAAATGTAATTTTTGTCCCTTGTTCAAGCAGATTTTTTTCATTTAACCTAGAAGCTAAGAGTTCAGCAGCTTCCTTTGATAGGCTCAGATCTCGAACAAGATCACTCAACTCTTTTTGATCAAAACGTTGAGGACTGTTTGATTCCTCCTCATAGTCACTATCCTTTCCTTTATCTGGTTCACAAGGCGTGTCAGAATGATCTGATTCATCATCTGAGAGCTCTGGTAGCTGATGATATGTAGGGATTGGTATTTCATCTGAATGTGAAACAGGTCTTCTAGCAGATTCCAGATTAGGATAAGTCCATTTACTGCGGTTGTTCCGATTTATACCGTTAATGTTCATAACACAAAAGTAGCAGTCATCATAGTGGTTCTTGGGTTCTCTCCAAACCATGGGAATGCCAAACTTTAAACATCTCCTTTTGCCTGTAGTCCATTGACGTAAATGTTCTGTACAAGTTTTACAAACGACATGTGGAGCCCACGTTTTATCTTGGTCACCAAGCTTAACCCCAAAATATCCTATATACGCACGTTTCACAAAATCAGTTATAGTTTTCCGATTTTCTTGTGATGTGTACTCACACAGATATAACAAAATACATCAGGGTGATTAATGCAACTTTTACGGCTAGAACTCATTGCTTCACAACATAAATGTACTGAATCACTGTTTTGAGGTTACGTTGAAGTAAAGAAATGAATAGTAGGAAGAAGAAGAAATGAGCATTATGTTGTTTACAGTAGACAGTGTAATGTGCAAAACATAGAGGACACAAAATACAGTAAACAAAATCTTTACAAATTTTCATAACGCTATAGTCATTAACAAGATAAAAATTGAAAATACAAAATCGAAAAAAGTGGAGCTGATAGGGAAAAACGGGTTTCATATTTGAAATCAGCACCAAATAAATAATAAAAAACAGCTTTAAAATCTCAGGCACCAAACAAAAAAAATTTTTTTGTTACTCTGTGTAATAAGTACCTTAACATTAAAGATGGTATATTCCAAATCCCACGTCAAAATATTTTAGTAACCAGTAAGGGCAAAGTGAATATTACAGATGGGATTAGGCAAAGATTCAAACTTCAACTGTCTTTCATATCCTGACGCCTTTGACCCACCCCTCCACTTTTAGTTTATAGCAAAAAGAATATAGAAAATCGACAATTAGGAATTCGTTACGTCAAAATTATTTTTTTTTAAATAAGATTAAATCAATTAACAATTCTTCAATTATTCATCGCTAACTTAGCATAATTCTTGTGAATGATTCTAATACATCACTCGTAAATTTGACTGCTTTTGTATCAAACTTAAGCTGGTAAAACATGTTATATTATGACGTACATTATGAAACAATTTAATTTGGGTTGAAATCACCTTGACTATTTGTGAAGATGTAAAACTACCTTTTTCAGTATATACAATTTAGTTTAATATTGTCAAATATATTGCGGAGTATTATTATACGAATTAAGAAAAAACCTCCGTTGTAATAATCAGGTTTTTTGAAATACTATTAGCCGTTCTCATGGTTGATTTTGAACAGTTATCTTCCCAAAGTGGCATTCAAAACACACTATGCATTAGTTTACATTAAAACTTCGCGAACATTTAAGTAAATCAAGAATGCTCAACTTATGTTTAACTTAATTCCTTATTACCTTAACATGTTTCCTTTCATTCTTTAAAAATTTCACAGATCTAGAGTAAAAAAAAAATAATCCCCTTATGTAAGGCTTTTTAAAATATTATAATTTGTATTGAAACTATCTTTGGTATTGAAACAAGAAATTGTCAAAGTATTGAATCAGCCTAGATCATATTTAGAAACGGATAATAATATAATCTACAGAAGAAATTAATTTCGTATTGGAAATCTCAAGAATGGAGATATTGTATAGAAATATTGTATAATTTAAAATATTACTCTAGTTTAAAAACTATCATCCATTATTGTGAAAGTTTCTGATCTCTGTCATTTGTAGTTATGTAAGACAAAACTATAAAATATCTGAATATGTTTTAGAATAATTATTTAATTAATAAAACAAAAGTAATAAGATATATTGATATTATATTTACCTTATAATATAGGAATATTGGAATTAAATTATATATATATATATATATATATATATATATATATATATATATATATATGTATGTATTAAGGATGTAGGTAATATGTAATACGTGAAACATACTGATGAAACCAGCCAATCATAAATTGTATTGAGGCAGAAATATTGCTAGAGGAACTCTCGACTAAGAAGATGTATCCTTTTAAACTTAGAAAGGAAATATGTAATTAGAACCATCTCAATGATTCATTGCAGGGCATATCTCAATAAAAATTTATGATGATTACTTGATAGTATCATAGCTTTACAATGCAATAAAATTATAAATATTTAATTTCAATTAAAACTTTAACTATTTGAAAATAACATATCACACTACATAATTTGTAATTACCCAATAAAAAAGGTGTTATTTAATAAAATTTACTTATTTGAAACCCGTTTATAATACTTTCTCAGTCTTATATAAATATTTGCCTAATCAAACCTATTTAATATAAAAGAACTGTATTTTTCTTTTCCAAAACCATGAAAGGCAATGATTTGATTAAAAACTTAATTATAAAATTATATAATCATAATGAATATTCATGCTAACCACTCTACGTAGTGGTTTCCTTTAGCTATTTTGAATCTGAGTACTTTTTACTGTACCGTAATTTAGATTCTGGTAGCACAGATGTTGCTGGTATGTTTACTACTAATTTACGTAGTTTAATAGAATTAGAACATCTTCCCTTATTTTAAAAAGCATATAATTATCCTGATGATTTTTATTTTACTATCAGTAACCTTTGAAAAAGTATTTATACTATAATCTCTTTACCATAATTTTTATTAATACTGCATATTCTCTTGGTTTATTATTTTTGTAAAAAATATTTCATTTTTAAATAATTATAGTTTAGACACACTAGGGAAGTCTTTGGATTAAGCATTTTTCAAATGTTTGATAGCCAGGAACAAAGTTTAGTAAACAAAAATCTCAGTGTTATAGTCATGACACATCAAGCTGATATGAGAAGTTACAGTTGCATCCGCTACAATAAACCTCACTATAAAACCCGTAAATTTAGTTTTGAACCAGAATTCCATCGTATAGAGATTTAAAGAAATGGAAACAGATTCAGGATCACTTATCTACAGGTATTTTA
The DNA here is from genome assembly GCA_035578905.1 of Stictocephala bisonia. Classification (NCBI taxonomy): domain Eukaryota; kingdom Metazoa; phylum Arthropoda; class Insecta; order Hemiptera; family Membracidae; genus Stictocephala; species Stictocephala bisonia. Next base: position 140,000 of record JAQJVL010000678.1, on the reverse strand, counting down.
GGTTTATTCAATAGTCTAATAATGCACTAACATAAATTGACTAACACGTTTAGAAACCACATTCTTAATAAGTAGATTAAGTAAAGATTATGTTAAGTTGATGAGAATTTTTGAGATTGTCGAGTAATTAAGTAATCATGGATGATTGAACTGTTACGTCACTTGTTACGATACCAGAGGTATACTAGTTAATTGTATATTTTGGCAGTAATCATTTAATGACGTAACTTGCTATGATAAGTTTATTATGTTGGCAATGTAACATATTTAATTACGTTAATATGGTGGTGAGTCATTATGGTCATGTCAAGTTATTTAATATTATAGTGTAAGGTATCATGACTATTTCGTGTACATTTTAACATACTTATGTACAATATTATGGTGGTGAGTCATCATGTCATGTAATTTACTGTGTCAAGAAGGGACGACTTTTTTATATAAAGTTTTGGTGCATAATAACGTTTTTACTGTGAACTGGAGTTAAAGTATAGGAAATATCACTAAGCGTCATTTTATCAACTAGGTTAATTAACTGGGTTAACTAAATTTATTCATTTTTAAATAAATGTAGTGACGCCAAACAATATAAATAAAATGCTATAAAATCTATCCAAGTAAGTGACGAAGAAGTAATCAGTTATGAATATTAAGATGGTCGTTTGTATTTAGGTTTTTAGATCTTTATCAAAATGAAATTGTATCTCAGTTCTGAAAGTGAACGACTACTAAATATTTGTATGTAAAAGTGACTGTTCCATTGATGCCTGGTGAAACAAAATATTTTCCCAAATAAACTGTTGGGGTTGCATAGTGAGGAATGTAAAATTATTTCGATTATTTAACGGAGGTGATGACATTTATTTGATCGATTTTACTTGTTGGATTGTTTTATAATGGAGAAAAATTAATGTTCCCAAAATAAGTTGAAAGGCCATGGTTGTTGATATAGGAATAGTATTACATTGGTATAGAATGGAAATAAATGTTTCACAAAGATATACCGGGGGAAATATAGAATGTTGGTGACAAGTCAACGGCCATTGTGTAGAAAGTGTATGTTGTCTAACGCAAAATATGTTTAATAAGTATTGTATATTTGTATAAAAACATCAAATAAAGAAAAAAATTCCCTTTAATGTATTTAACAATTTCATTTATACCATCCATAAACCATTAGAATATAATATGTATGCATCTAATTTTAAGGTTCGAACATTCACATAAATTTAGTCCATAATCGTTTTTACATTAAGGTTTTTAATATCGTAAAACGTGAAACTACCTCGTTCTTTTATTGAATTTTTAAAACGTTTTTTATGTTGTAGAATGGACTCCGGGATAAAGTGTTTATAGTGTAAGAACGTTTAAATAGATAGTATTGTATTTTATTTTTACCAAGATTGGCTTACATATTGTGATATGTTTCACATAGCAATATTTAAAATGACCAATAACAGGGTAATACCCAGTATGATAGGGGTCATGTCAAAATTAAATTTGGCTTCCAGTATTAATAAACATAAAACACATGTAGTCATATTACAAAAAAGGACCATTCTTTTAACAATCAAATTTGTTCATAAATAAATAACAAAACAATAAACAGTATATTTAATGTATAGTGCAACTTAAGTACTTTACGTACGTAGTATATTGTATAATTGAGTGAAATAACTTATTACATGATATATTGTGAATTTGGTACGATCCACGTAGAAAATTAAAATAAAAAACGCTATATATTATAACGTATTCAATGAAATAAGGAGGCTGGAGGATGCAATTTAGGGAGGAAGTTTGTGACAGTTTTAATTAAACTCAAGGCCTCTCATAGTCTCTTCTACCTGCTATCATAGATGAATATACTGTATATCTTAAATGTTTTTAAAATACTAAATTTGTTTACCAGTTAGACGTAAATTTTAATCAGTATTAACTATAGTACGTATGTATATGTTTTAAAAAAAAGCTTTATTCAATTTATGTTTACTAAAAGGTACTGTTAGTACAGGGAATTCTTTTGTAAATGTAATTAAGTAAGCATGTTTAATTTAAAAGTATACTACAGAAGTTTTAAATTTCACTTAATATTGCTATTCTGGAATTATGTTAATACTATTTGTTTTGGATTTAATATGATAAACTGTAGATTATGATTGTAATTGAATAAGTTTCACTAAGATTTTGACCCTAATAATGTTTTATGAACAGTCTTATTTTTTAGCATACCAGCCCTTTTAATAAACATTCAACAAATTACTTAACTAATATTATTATCTATCTTAAATTATTTTAGAACCCCCTCTAGCAATAATTTATGAATGAGTTAGGAAAGCAAATAATAAAATGATTTCCTCTATTTAGCCAAAACTCGTAATAAAATTAAAACTAAAACGGAAATTAAATGGAACGTTTCCGGAGAAGTCAGCTTACACTGTGTGATTGAAAATACTCAGAACGGATTTCATAAGATTTTAACTATAAATTATAAATCGAAGAGGCTCGGTTTATCTATACGAAAAATATCTACTTTTACAAGGGAAAATTAGGTTTTTACCTCGTCAGTGGGATGGCCCACAAGTAGTTATAATATCATCTTCAGGTCGTGTTGTACATTACACTAAATTTGTAATTTGTAAAGTCGATTTCAAATGTTTGACTCTATCAAAATGACTGTTTTCATATACAATCTTGAGCGTTAAAAATAAATTATAATTTTGTTGAACTATTCAAGTAGTATATTTTAAAAAATTCTACTTTACTTAATATCTTTTCCTTTAAGTAAATTGGGTAAAAAGGCAATGTCATATTGATACCAATGTCTATTTGACTTGTTGTATTGTTTTTTTTTCAAAAGTACACATATATATATATATATATATGTTGTGCTATGTATAATTAGTTTTGTTTGTCTTGTTTTAATGTACAGTGCGCATGCGTATTGTGACATTAAGTTTTTTTGTGTCATTTCATGCGGTGAGCCTTTACCATGAAATGAAGTATTTATACTTAACTATTCAGTAACTCTCTTTGGCACGTTTTCCATTTAAAAAATAAAATTACAGATTTTTATGATTTAATGATTTAAAAAACATTTCTGCCCAAATTAATTTTTTACGCATCTTTGCTCAATCCTTTTAAAATATGATTAATTACTAATAAAGGAACGGTAATATATCATTTTTAAATTTTTTTAAGCATTTATGACAAATTTATGATGTGTCGACAATAGTCGAAAGTGGGCATGGCCGGGACTAGGTTGGAATGCGTAGTGTGTGTCGTCAATTGTCGACAGTGAGCACAGTTGGGGTGGGTTGTAGTACAACTAGATTATGCGAACCTAGACTAAAACTATATAAATAATAGGAAAAATAAAGACAAAAGTACTTACTTTATACATTATTTAGTTGTAGCTATGTTGTAGAAGGCATTTACTCTAAATATAACTTCACATAATTAAAAAAATATCCCTATCATTTACTAATAATAAACAAATTTGGAAAATGTAGTAACCATCTTATTGAAAAATTACAAGTTGTTAGCGAGTGTGGAAGGCTTCACTGCAGTTTATATGTACTCCAATTTGGCAAACTTTACAAATTTCGCGTGTAGCTTTCTTGCATAGTGCACATCGTACCTGTTTTTCAACTGTTTGCAAGTGATGTCCTAACCCACTGTAGCGCACCTCTGGAAGTACTCTGCTAGACACTTTCATACTTAATCTTCCTGCAGAAGGACGATTGGTTTTATATATAGCCAAGTATGACCGCACCACATGCCGTATAAAGCTGAAAAATTCAAGGTTTTCTTCAATGCCCCTTGGACTCATTCGGAACACCTGCCAAGCATTATTCATTGCGACACTTTGTAAGTAGGATATCATCGGCCAGTACCATTTCTTATTTCTTATATTTATCCTATATGAAGCGATATTTTCATCCATGCGGTCTATACCGCCCATATACGTATTGTACAGTATTATATTAGCAGGTTGATCAATGACTATATGCTTTTTCTCTGTTCTGGACCAACGTTTCACTTTCCCTATTGGAGTAATACCAGCTGCTGTTGAGGCCATAGTAAACACATTGTTATCGTTGTATCGTACAAGTGTTATCCCTGTGTTTGTGTCAGTTAACTGGCTGTAAGAGCCTCTAGGTTGTTTCTTCATGGACTTTATATCAAGTAAGGGAGCACCTTCCACTCTGTCAGCACGTACAGTACCTGTCCCATCAAAACCTTTAGATCGAAGAGCTTCTAGGAAACGGAAAGATGTAAAAAAGTTATCGAAAAAAGGCTATAATGCCTATCCTTTGGAAGTTCCGATATCAAATCAATAACAACTGATCCCCCCAGTCCAAGTTCACGAATATTAGTAGCTATGCTCTTTCCTTGGTATGGTTCACATTGAATGACATACCCAAGCCTTGTAGCCAAATCTAATGGGCTTCCCATGAATATGTTGTTTGGCACCATGTTTGCCATAATATGGCACCATCGACTCATCGATTGAAAGATATACATCGCCTGGGAAATACTGGAGCCATCTCTCATTCAACATACTCAAAACTGGTCGTATTTTTCCAAACCGATCATCCTTTGAAAGTTCTGCATTTTTGCAAAAATGTAAATATTTCATGATGTCTTCAAATCTATTCCTTGACATAGCCTTTGCAACAGCAACATTGTGAACATCATCTGATGTTTCCCAATACATTCGGGTCCTTGACAAAACATTATAACCTGATAAAAACAATATCGAGAAAAAAGTCACAGTTCATCTCTGTTCATTGAAAATGAAAGGTTACCCTTTTCAACTGCAAACTGGTTAGTACATTCAACAATGTAGTCACATACATCATCATCAAAAAAATACTCAAATGTATCAACTGGTGAAAATTCATTGCTCAAAAAACTTGGCCGTTCAAATTCAATAGAAGATTTGTTGGGAATGTCATGTTTTTCCCAGTTTCTGTTTATTTTATTTTGTTTTGTATTTGTTGATTGGTTGACATTTTTATGTACATTTTTAGATACTAACTTAGGCCTACTATTTACATTTTTACATACAGGTACTAACATACTATTTACAATTCTTTTTTTCCCTGAAATATGGTCTTCATAATTTTTTTTCCTCTTTTTTCTTACTTGACTAGATCCACTGTTCTTATTTTGTTTATCAATTATGGAATCTTTAGTAATCTCAGAGCAGGTACTTTGATTTTCCAAGTTGTTATGAGCATTCGAGGTTGTAGAAGTCTGGGATGTAGGTATATCTAAATCACATAAGTTATCTAATCCATCATTTTTATTTTCTATGCATAAAAAATCCATTACGTCATCATTCAAAATGGGTGATGTAGGTAGATTGTCATTGACAGTAGAGTTTTCTGAAGGCCTACAATATGTTTCATTTTCAGCAATTCTGAATTGTAGTATCCCATCATCTGTAATTTTTTTGCACACTAATTCAGCTCCACCCCGAAGTTGGTTCGCTGAGAGTTTGTCGATATCACCGGTAGGATCTTCTTCATCACTGTCTCCTTCGCTCAATAAAGCATTTTCTGGTGGCTCAATAAATATTGTAGCTTCCAAAATGTCCTCTTCTTCCTCCATCATGGCTGCAATTTGTTCCACGGTCAGCCTAGAAAACAGATTCCATGTTGGTTTCATATATCCTCACCCCCACCTGGTCGTGCTCACTGGAGACAATTGTCGACGTCAATGTTTACATAAGTATAATATTACTTTCAATACTACTTAGGGTTATTTATATATACAACTAGCTACCTAAACATCTCTTGAACTAAATTATTTCATGCATAATTAATAAAACATAACTGTATAATAGTATTTACTTACTTTTCGTTGTTGGACATCGCTGTTAAAATTGACGAACATAACCTCAAACACAGGCCAAGACACTTTGCGCACCACTGAAGGTCAATGCTCCAGACAGTTGCAAGAGGTACCAACCAACACGAAAAAAATATCCCACGGTTAAATACGGCTCAAAGCTGCCTTCAAAAAAAAAATTAAAATTTCATGTCGACAAATGTCGACAGTGGGCAGAAATGGGTTTAAACCTTTTTCAAGTTAAGCCTTTGGTTAATATGAAATTAACGTACAGATTTTACCATCAAATGTTAAAAAGTGTTTGTATTTTAAAATTTTAGTTTAAATTGTAAATTATAGTTTTAATTTACTCTACGTTTAGAATTTATTTGTAATTGTATGTTTTTTTACTATAAAAACTATGCAGTGTTTCAGTTATCCACAACTTTATATATTTGTCTTAGAATAAAAAGCCGAAAATTAGCTTATGTTAGGCTAATGTTTTGTTTATTCTATGCTAGGCTACAATTCAATTATCATAAGTTTTATTTATTTATTTATTATTTTTTTTTTTTTTTTGAAAAAACAATTGGTTGATTCGGGGTATTTTGTGCAAAGGGGTAAAAAATTTCCTATAAAATAGAGCCTATAAAGGGTGTCCCTGAATTCTCTGAGGATCTTTTTAGGTATTGATTGTGGGTCAAAAACAAGACATAATATTATATTTAAAAATTTCAAATCACCTCAGATATCCATATAGGGCCCACCCTCCCAGCCATACATATAATGTGGTGTTGGCCCACCCTTCCACCCATACACATAATGTGGTATTGGTCCACCCTCCCACCCATACATATAATGTGGTGATGGCCCACCCTCCCACCCATACATATAATGTGGTGTTGGCCCACCCTTCCACCCATACACATAATGTGGTGTTGGCCCACCCTCCCACCCCTACACAAAATGTGGTGATGGCCCACACTCCCACCCATACATATAATGTGGTGTTGGCCCACCCTCCCACCCATACATATAATGTGGTGTTGGCCCACCCATACACATAATGTGGTGTTGGGTACCACATTATGTACCAGTACAGTACCACTGTACGTGTATGGGTGGGTGGGTGGTTCAATATTACTCTACGTGTATGGGTGGGTGGGTGGGTCAAGAAGGTTTTGTAGTATGAATCGTATCAATAACAACTGTTCATGTATGGGTGGGCGGGTAATAGTGAGTTTCATAAAGATCGGTTATGCCAACTCGGAGATAAAAATTCTTTTGTGAATTATTATAAATACCACTGGACCTTAGGCCTGTGTTTATAGAAGGTAGAGTGACTCTGTCATCCGACCTGAAAAGTAACAGTTTCAATAACACTGTACGTGTATGGGTGGGTGGGTGGGTCAATACCACTGTACGTGTATGGGTGGGTGGGTGGGTGGGATTTAGTGCCATTTTGTAATTGTTACTAATTATTTTCTTTTTAAAATTTTTAACCTATAGATTTAAAATTTTGTATACACATTAATAAACGATTTTTTCACTGAAATTAAAAAATCAAAAATCTTTTTTAATTATTTTCAAAATAATGGCTCTTTGGAACTTTTGATCCTTAATAACATTTTAAAGGTAATGGACACAAAAAAATCATAAGAATACCTTCTTTTTGAAAGTTAAATCTTTAATAAAAAAAGTAAAGGAGAATGAAATCGTATGACAAACAATCTAGATTTGAGTTTTTTTGTATTCATCATTTACGCGTCAATGTGTATAACCATGGTGCCGTGCCACGAGAGTCACGGCAACAACAACAATACATCAGCGATCTATGCTGATTACTTTTATTCAAAACATTACAATAAAGTGATTTGTGACATCATTGTAATAAAAATGCCACAAGCAGGCAATGGAGTTAAATGAACATTTTGACCAGTTCTATTCTGGAAAAACCTCCTGTGGCATTTTGGTGGATCAAAATAAGCCTATATTGAGTGTTAAGTTATTCAATAAAGCTGCTGAGAAACACTTGGTATGTTTAAACAAAAAAACTTACTTATTGGTCCAAATAGAATTGCTTAGCTCAGAATAACTCAGTTATGATAAAGTTTGCATAGAGTGGGGTTAATCAGTTTTCAAACCACTTTAGCTAAAAGCATATTTTTTACCGCACCTTACTTATAAATTCAGTGCTTTTAAGAGAAAATCTACTAACCTTTATTACTTTCAACATCTGGTTAGCGTTTGAGTTTTAAAGATAATTTATTAATTACCATTATGTTTGTGTACTTTTAAAAAGAAGCGGATTATTTTCTTACTTCTCAAACTACAGAGATTATTTTCGTATTAAATAAAGTGTCATATGTTAACTAATCAATTCCAAAAGTTTTCGAATTAAAATTTAACTACTCATGGAAACAGTTGGAATCATTAGCTTTAAAGCTAGCTAATAATGATCGGTAATATAATAGGCTGTTTTAATCATCTTTAATGGCTTCTTAATTATTTAATTATGTGTTATAAATATCCTATTCCTCCTAAAACCAAAAAATCTATTTTTAAACCTTGTCATTGACGGTTAAGTAATCTTTTTAAACAAAAATGTTCCGAATTGTAATGCAAAATCTTTACAAATACAACCCAATTATTTTATTAGGTAAGCTACACACTTAACGTTTATAACAAATCAAAAGATCATGTCATTGTTTACTATAAAATTTTATATTAAAATACATGTGAGTAGTAAAACTTCCTATTTTTACAATATTTAGAAATGTTACCAATAATAAAAAAGTATTATTACAGCAGGCATTTGTTGTTCTATTTTATTTAATTATTTTACTACGGTCAATTTAAGAAACAAATAGACTAAAAACGTAGTAATTCAAATTTTCTGACTGAATTTAAACCAATTGTATTTAAAAAGCAAACGATTTAATAACTAAATTATATTTTGTGAATATCTACTTAAATGTCAAGTAAAATGCATGCTATGCATGTCTAGATGGCAACGTATGTAATATAAATGAACGTATTGCAATTAAAATTAAGGCAAGAGGCATAATTATAACAAACTTAAAGGAAGTTAAATTGTTATCAACCGTATGATAAAATAATCTATTTATGGATAAAAGTAATCTATAGTGGCATTGATAACCTAAATATGACAATCCAATCTCAAGTAATTTTAATATAATATTCTTTATAAGAGCTTATATTTAATACCAACCATAATAACGTTGTTTGAGAGTAGAAGAGATCATATTTTTGTATGTACAGGCAATAACTGAGTTGCGCATTAAAATAATATTTCTAATAACAATTAAATTTTGTTTACAAAAATATGCAACCATCTAAACACATTGGATTACTGATATACAATATCGTTAGCCAAACAGAGATGTTGTACATTGGTGAATATCTAAAGGATATTGACAACGTTAGTGAGTTATTTTTAGCACACACCTGGACATCTATTTCACCATTCCAAAATTGATCTCTTAATATTTTGGAGGTTATTAGGTTTTTAATCGTTTAATCTCCAAAAGTATGCTTATATATTTTATTAAAACGTTTGAATCAAATAAATGTTCTCTTGATTTTCATAAACTGAAAAAGGCTATAAACTGATATTGTTATATTGAATAAAATGTTATACACGTTAAAATAATTACAAAACAAATTGTATAACCTACATTTATTGTTAAAATAGTCTACATTTTCGAATTAGAATTTAAATAGTATATATATTAATTGTAACAAATAATAAAATTAGACTTTTCATGTATCTTTATAGAAGATGCAAGTTAAGATTACAGTATAGTCTCTCCAATCTCTGTGTATTTAGATTATAAACATAACTATATTTTAACCATATAAATATAGTTACGTCCATTTAAAACTGAATGTATTCTTTTTAAAAATTAATTACATAGGTATGGTTTAAAATACTTAATTACTAATATATATTCCAATTATACTCACTGAACGTGAATATTCTGGTGATAAGTAAGGCTGTTTGTTCAAAGCTCCTTCAGGGTTTAAAGGATTCAATTCCCTTCGTTGATTTCTCAGTGAAAGAGCCGGGAAAACTAAATATCAGCACATTGGGAACGGATCTATCTTAAAGCTTTAACTCGGTGAAAATGAGGTTTTTATTGGAAAATATAGAAAAGTACTTTATTAGCAGTTAAGCTAAAATACAATATAATCTTAACCTTATAACCACAATTTAACCTTAATAAGCCTTTACAATATAACCACAATTTGTAATTTTCATAAAGTAAATAAACAGCATTTTATCTAACCAAATTCAGCTAAGAGGATGGAAATTATAGTATGCTATGTTAATACAATTTTGTAGAATTAATTAGTTATAATTCTACAAAATTGACTGGTGAGTTATAATCTGGAAGTGTAACTGGAAAATAACTAAATGTTTTAGTTATTATTATTATTTCCTGAGAAAGGCAGATTTATATTTACTGGAAGGCATTTATACTTTCTATAATCTATCGTAAAATTTAATACATATTGGTTATTTACGTTACAATTTATTGGTTTTGGTGATAGAAACCTAATAATAATAATAACTAAAAAATCTAAATACAATACAATTCAGTACAAGTAAACGTCTCGCAACACAAATTTATTACAATATAAGCACAAAATGCACAAATACTTGTAATGTAATAACATTACAAGTACAAAAAGCACAAATATTTTGGTGATCGATTTCAGTGAATCTTTTGTGAATCCCTCTGGTCTGATGAAGGTGAGCGTGGTTCACCGAAATCGATCACCATAATATTTGTGCATTGTGTACTTATATTGTAATATATTTGTGCATTTTGTGCTTATATTGTAATAAATTTGTGTTGTGCGACATGTACTTGTACTGTATATGTACAAACACGTATTATGCTAATTAAAAAACTACAATATAATTGTTTAAATAAGCACTAAAATAATTTAAGTATACTTTACTTAGTAAACAAGTAAATTAACTCAAATAATATATGTTAAAAAATCTTATAAAAGTTTTATTACATATTAAAATTGCATTTAAAAAGTCGTCTTTCCTTGGGAAACTGTGGATTCCACATACTATTGAAAATATCGCAACGTAAATTAGCAGTTAAATATTTCCAAAGTTATATTCAAAATATGGAAAAAACTTTTTTACTTTAATAATACTCTATATTCATATAGTCCTAGTATTTTTATCTTTTATTATTAATATGTTAAAAAATTACGATAATGCATTGCAATAAACGTCCATTTGCTATTTACTAAACACAAACTGTTTAAACATATAATGGTTTTAATTATTTAATATATATTTGTACTTTGGAGTAAAATATATATTACTCCCAATCTGTAGTGTCAAGGTGTCTTATTTCATGTAAAACTAAACAAATTTACAAAATGTTTACTAAAACCACATTATTTTTATAACCCTAATTTTTTCATGCCAAGATTAAAAACAGCCCTTCAAAACAGTGTTTCTTTGCATTTTGCACTACATTGGATGGACTAAATTTGCTGTCGATTTAGTCTTGGTGTTAATCAAGAGCTTTTGATTAATACTTTAATTGGAATAGTTTTTTAAAAGTAAATAGGTTTATGAAAAAACTTATTAAACATTAAGTTTGCTATTAGAGTACAAAGCATATAAAATGTGAATTTTAACACCAAAAATGTATAATAATATCTATAATAAATAAAAAGAAGCAGACAGGACCTACTTGATTGTTTCTTTTTAATTTATATATTTGTAGTATTAATATCAGCATAACAAAACATTGGAACTTAATTAAAATTGATTATCTATGTACACAACCAATCCATCTAACCATACAAAACATGTCGTTACGCATCATAATACATAACTAAACATTTTCGGAGTTTTTTAGGTAAAGAATTATGATATTGCATTTTAATAATTACACACTACTAAAATATTGCAAGGAGGTTAATAAATTAGACTAAACAAAATTAATTTTCAAAATAGTACATTTCACAAATTTAGCACCGCACATTTTTTACAAAATTGGTTTTCTAGGAAACTAAAGTTCTTTAATGTGACTATTATTTATAAATTGAATTAATCACTGAATGAGAATTACTAGTCTTAGTTCAAACTAAACGAATTCGTGATCTTATAACTAATCGGAAACCAAACATACCTTTATAGCAAAGTAATATCCCGTCGTCTAAAACGAAAATGGGCTCTAAAAACTACGTGAAATGCATTATTTAACTGAATTTTAAAATAGGCCACAACCCATGTATATTTTTCAATATTTAATAAATATTAATATGACCTGATACTTCAAAACATCAAATGAGGTAACTCAACCTGTTTATTAACTGTAATGAATCATCATACTGTCTACTGTATTTAGATCAGTAACAATTGACTAAACAGAGATACACTATTTAGTATGTGCTATGGTAAATGTGTGATAATTTCATAAGAATTTGATATGTTATTAAATAAACTAAACTATACTGTATTATATGTCTATTAGGAGTAATAATAGCATTTTTACATACATTTAAAATAAATATTAAATAATAAGTACACACCTGTTACTTTATAAGAGATAAAAAACGGCACAGAGAACCATTTGAAAACATTAGATTTTGTCATATTAAGAATAGTTTAAACAGGATTTTAGTATGCGTCGTTAAATATTTAAATAAACATCTACATATTTAATTTCGTTACATATGAAATCTCTCAAGCTGGAAAATTTACATAATATTATAACTATTAAATTGTTTTTAAACCGTAGAGGCCAAGTAATGTTGGAGATTATCAGATATGTAACAATATACATAGGTTTCCACCACTAACACTAAAATAGCAGATTATTTTCCTTCTATACAGTGTGTTTATTGATATAAGACAGGTGTTTGTATAAATACAGTTCATTATAGTACACACTTTGTGTAATTTTAGTTTGGATTTAACGCCGTTTGATTTTTTACACAGTAAAAACCACTGTTAAAATAAAACGTATTGTTCTGTTTTAACATTCATGTTGATGTAGTAATCAATCATAGTCCGAGGCTGAAGGTGGAGTTTATTTGAGCTAAGCGAGTGACAGGATTTTTATTTCAATATTTGACATTATTCAAACATTTTACTCAACGTAAAATTATAAAGTAAATACATTTTGCGTGTAAAGAAAACGTTACTCTAAAGGTATATTGACGAAGCTTTTATCTTACTGGAGAAGTTTATTAAATTACTCCACATTAGGGTTTTACCGCTAACAATCCTTACAAGATATATAAATGTTTCTCAATAGTTTATTACTTTCCATGATACATTAACTTTGCAGTACGTAAAAAAATATTTTTGTTTGATTTTTATTATGAAAAGTTGAAAGGGAAAGTTGACATAAAAATGTCAGTATATAAGTTTACTTCAAAAAATATATTGCGAAGAGGTTTATCTAAACTGAAGGAATTTTAACTTAAAATGTAGCTCACAATAAAATAGTAATCATTAGTGATTTTCATTATATTTATTTTAATTCCTTATGATTTAATAATATGTTTTTATGTTCTTTTTCGTACAACATTTAAAAAGTTTAGTAGAACTAAACATAGAGGAATATTGTCTGATAATTTTTAATTTACGTAATTATATTATAAAATGAATGTTATACAACTAAACATTTGATGTAAACAGTACATGTCGTAAAGTTAAAAAATATATACAAATTAAATATATGCCATTACTCACCAAAGGGTAAGGGAAGGTAAGGAACTTATCTCCCTGATATATGGCTTGTTGGTTGTGGGAAGGAGGTAGAGACCTCTTACGGAAACCTAACCACGGACTGTGAAATATGACTAACTGTACTACAGTGATCGGTGAATTCATGTACTCAACTTATCTCCCTGATATAGCTTGTTGGTTGTGGGAAGGAGGTAGAGACCTCTTACGGAAACCTAACCACAGACTGTGAAATATGACTAACTGTACTACAGTGATCGGTGAAATAATGTACTCAACTTATCTCCCTGATATATGGCTTGTTGGTTGTGGGAAGGAGGTAGAGACCTCTTACGGAAAACTAACCACAGACAGTAAAATCTGCCTTACTGTACTATAGTGATCGGTGGTATATAAATTTTCGACTTTTTCGACATTTTTTACTTTTAGAAATTTTCGAATTTTCACACACACACACACACACACACACACACACACACACACACACACACACACACACACACACACACACACACACACACACACACACACACACACACACACACACGCGCGCGCGCGCGCACGCGCGCGCGCGCGCATACACTTACTTTCGTGCTTCATAATGCACATATCAAAGGAAGTGAAATTGTACTGAACTTATCCATTTGATGTATGGATTGTCGGTTGAGGAAAGGAGGTGGGGACCTCTTACGTTAACGTAACTACAGACTGTGAAATATAAATTACTGTACAACACACTCCCAATCAGTAACTAGTATAATATTTCATCACGTAATTTATTTTACTTTGTTAAAATTACTTATATTGTAATACAACCAGAACATTAGGAGAGCTTTATTTAAATTATTGCATATTTTAATAACCTGTTACTTTATAAGAGATAAAAAACGGCACAGAGAACCATTTGAAAACATTAGATTTTGTCATATTAAGAATAGTTTAAACAGGATTTTAGTATGCTTAGTTCGACATTTAAATAAAAATCTACATATTTAATTTCGTTATTCCATCATTCCTCATGAAATCTCTCAAGCTGGAAAATTTACATAATATTATAACTATTAAATTGTTTTTAAACCGTAGAGGCCAAGTAATGTTGGAGATTATCAGATATGTAACAATATACATAGGTTTCCACCACTAACACTAAAATAGAAGATTATTTTCCTTCTATACAGTGTGTTTATTGATATAACACAGGTGTTTGTATAAGTAAAGTTCATTATAGTACACACTTTGTGTAATTTTAGTTTGGATTTAACGCCGTTTGATTTTTTACACAGTAAAAACCACTGTTAAAATAAAACGTATTGTTCTGTTTTAACATTCATGTTGATGTAGTAATCAATCATAGTCCGAGGCTGAAGGTGGAGTTTATTTGAGCTAAGCGAGTGACAGGATTTTTATTTCAATATTTTACATTATTCAAACATTTTACTCAACGTAAAATTATAAAGTAAATACATTTTGCGTGTAAAGAAAACGTTACTGTTATGGGATATTGACGAAGCTTTTATCTTACTGGAGAAGTTTATTAAATTACTCCACATTAGGGTTTTACCGCTAACATTCTTTACAAGATATATAAATGTTTCTCAATAGTTTATTACTTTCCAGGATACATTAACTTTGTAGTACGCAAAAAAAATATATTTATTTGATTTTTATTATGAAAAGTTGAAAGGGAAAGTTGACATAAAAATGTCAGTATATAAGTTTACATCAAAAAATATATTGCGTAGAGGTTTATTTAAGCTGAAGGAATTTTAACTCAAAATGTAGCTCACAATAAAATAGTAATCTGTAGTGATTTTCATTATATTTATTTTAATTCCTTATGATTTAATAATATGTTTTTAAGTTCTTTTTTGTACAACATTTAAAAAGTTTAGTAGAACTAAACATAGAGGAATATTGTCTGATAATTTTTAATTTACGTAATTATATTATAAAATGAAGGTTATACAACTAAACATTTGATGTAAACAATACATGTCGTAAAGTTAAAAAATATATACAAATTAAATATATGCCATTACTCACCAAAGGGTAAGAGAAGGTAAGGAACTTATCTCCCTGATATATGGCTTGTTGGTTGTGGGAAGGAGGTAGAGACCTCTTACGGAAACCTAACCACAGACTGTGAAATATGACTAACTGTACTACAGTGATCGGTGGTATAACAATTTTCGACTTTTTCGACATTTTTTACTTTTCAAAATTTTCGACTTTTCACACACACACACACACACACACACACACACACACACACACACACACACACACACACACACACACACACACACACACACACACACACACACACACACACACACACACACACACACACACACACACACACACACAAACACACACACACACACACACACACACACACACACACACACACACACACACACACACACACACACACACAAACACACACGCGCGCGCGCGCGCGCGCACGCATACACTTACTTTCGTGCCTCACAATGCACATATCAAAGGATGCGAAATTGTACTGAACTATGGTATGTATGGATTGTCGGTTGTGGAAAGGAGGTGGGGACCTCTTACTTTAACGTAACTACAGACTGTGAAATATAAATTACTGTACAACACACTCCCAATCAGTAACTAGTATAATATTTCATCACGTAATTTATTTTACTTTGTTAAAATTACTTATATTGTAATACAACCAGAACATTAGGAGAGCTTTATGAAAATTATTGCTTATTTACTTACAGTAATCATTGAAATACAAACAGTTTCAGGAGTAATTTTAATTGTAAGTTTTCCTAAATACGAGCCTAATTAAAAAACAAATCGTAGGTAAAAAATTACCAAACGCTTAAAAATAAAATTAATCTAATTTTTACGTAATTTAATTAAAAACTGCATTTTATTTAATAGAAATGTGTTGTGGTTTCCATTTTAATATATAGTAAGTTTTAAGTTATAAAAAGTACTTGTAAACCAGACCATTGGTAAAAAATATGTAAGTATAAAAATTCTTAGTAAAGAACATATAAATAAAAAAACTGTTATATTTATTTTAAATTCAAACTCATAATATATATAAAGTCAAAACAATTATTTATATAAAGTTAAAATGTATCTAACTGAAATGTGTCTAAACTTAATAAGGTTTAAAAAATTATCTAAAAAAATAATTAAAAATACAATTTATGTAATTTAATTTCAACGTATATAACAATATTACAAACATTTCTTACTATAAATATGTTTAATATATTAATATAGTAATGAACAACACCTTTTTTGATAATAAGGTAGGCTGACAAAACAATTTAATTGTAATGCACGTGTCAGAAAACCCTTTTAATATTATTTTTATGCTTTTAAAGGTAAAACTATTAAAACTTAATTTAGTAAACAGATTCTTAAATTAAAATAAAATATATTCAAAATATAAAGTAACTGTGTCTTTCACAAATAAATGATATCAGGGATAAAAAGTTTAAATATTTTCCTTATGCCACAAGAAAATACTATCAGGTACCACTTAAAATTGACAAGAATGTAACAAATTTCATTTTGAAGTTTTTGTCCGCAAAGTAAAATTTCAAGATGTTTTGGAACTAGCATCAAAGACAACTCTTAGTTTAGTGGTAGATGATTCCTCCTTCCTCCTCCATGATGGGGTAAAAAGAACTGTTTTGATTCTTCAGGAATCGGCTCATTTACAAGTTTCATGTGGCCTGACTGCAGATAATAATTAATGCACTCTATATACTTATTTATAAATTCTGTATCTGCATTCAGTCTTCTTTCCAAAGCCAGGAATCTTCATTTAGCGTTATCGTCAGAATTCCCAAGATGGGGGTGGCCATCCATAAATGGAAGACTAACGAAGTAACGTTCGGTTCAATACCTCTTATAATGAACAGCATAATGTTGTTCACAAAATTCTTCATCTAGAGAGGCTTGGAGATTTTAAGGAGCTCTTCTTGGGTCAAACCTTTCTAATGATTGAGTTAAATACATGTCGTTAGTAGATAAAAATAAAGGATGTCTGTATATGATTGCACTTAAATCCGGTCCGTGATATCCTATAATTATTGTTGTTCCCTTAACAAAGTACGTCATATCTATATTTATCCATAGACTGACGAGGTTTCTGAAGAGATCATTAGTAACTTCTGTGTCAGTCAGCATTGTGACAGAGTTTGACTAAGGAAGGATATCTGAAAATGATTACATATAAAGCAAGCCCGTGGTGTCCTAAACTAAGTGTTTTTCCCTTAACAAAGTACGTCATATCTATATTTATCCATAGACTGACGAGGTTTCTGATGAGATCATTAGTAACTTCTGTGTCAGTCAGCATTGTGACAGAGTTTGACTAAGGAAGGATATCTGAAAATGATTACATATAAAGCCGGCCAGAGGTGTCCTACAAATAATGTTGTTCCCTTAACAAAGTACTTGATATCTATATTTATCAATAGACTGACGAGGTTTCTGATCGGCTCATTAGTAAACATCATTGTCAGTCAGCATTATGACAGAGATGGACAAAGTAGGGATATATGAATTTGATTACACATAAAGCCGTTCTGTGGTGTCCTACAATTATTGATGTTCTCTTAACAAAGTACGTGAAATCTACATTTGTAGATAGTCACACGAGTGTTCTGGACAGATAATTTGTAAATGTCGCTGTCAGTCACCTTTGTAACAGATAATGAGTGAGGAAGTGGCACTGTATATGAGTACAAATAAAGTCACCTATGTTGTACTATAAATTATATTGCTCCCCTACTATGTACTTGACAGCTATATTTGTAAATATACATACCACCTAGAATTTTGGGTGGATAGTTCTTAAACGTCGGTGTCTGGGAACATTGTGACATAGATTGACTGAGTAAATATAACTGTATATGGTTTCCCATAAACCCACCCATGGCGTCCTACAATTATTCTTGTTCCATTAATATGTACGTTACTACTACGTTACTATTCCTAACAGTAAGTGGGTGAGATTCTGACTAATACTCTATTTGCATATGAGGTATTTTTCCGAAAGAATATGTATTAAATACGAATGAAAATAAAGCAAAAGAGTTCGCCTAATATGTAGTACCATTTTAATTACATGAATTATAACCATATTTATACATACTTATTTGGTAAAAAAATTATTTGTAAAACATCTTAGATTAAACAATAGGGAAACGTTCAACAAAAGCAAAATTATATGTAGAAATAAATCTCCAATGTTTTTCACTTTATACCGCAAGTGCCTGACATTAATAAATTTCCTGCATAAATACAACCTTCATGCTGAATACTTTTTAATTTTGTTTTTACGACACTGTTCCTTTCTATGGTCGTTACCTTCGTAGGCTGTGTGTTAAATGAAGTAGTTGTGAAATAATACACATTTTTTTAGATGTTTTAGTTACTCAGATAAAGGATCAAACGCTTATTGCAAATATTTTAGGGATGCTTAGCCTCAAAAAATATGAGGATAGAGAAAAAATAAAACTTCAAGTAATTATATTAACCCGTGGGGTAATAATATCAAGTTCTGTAAATAATGGCTTACATTTAGCCAGACCAACACATAATAAGGGATTTATTTTGGAAGTTTAAATATCCCAAAAATCACACTAGTTGGTTTCCGAAACCCAAATGTATACTTAACTTACTATTTACTTATAAATAAACATTTAGTTTTATTAATTTGAGGTTTGCTCTCATTGAGATAGAAAAAATGTCATTAAACAGCCCAAAACTATGTTTAGTCTTATTGGTCGATACTTCAGCATTTGTTTTATATGTAAATTGATACATATGATCCAGGCTATATTTAAGTAATTAATGTATTATTATACTCTGTTATAAATAACAGTAATAATACTTTTATATTCTTGTTGATACTTCATTTACTCAAAATCATCCTTGTCTGTAGTGCAAGAACATTTTCAAAAAGTCAGTAATCACAGCCTGAGACTAGGTGTTTTCTTGTATTGAAGCTCTATGATTTGGGGGTCTTTATTTTCGTCACACAATGTTATTATCCAGGTGATAGTATTGCAATAATGTTTTATACCTAGCAAACTTTTTTTAACAATTTATAAAACCAGGTAACTTAACCCTTTCAGTGCCGACGTCCTCTTAAACCGGACGTTGATAGGTGTTACAGAAGTGTAAACGTCCGGTTAAGCCGGACGTCATTAGTTGTTACAGAAGTGTAAACGTCCGGTTAAGCCGGACGTTTACAAATAAATTTGTAATTAATCTGAAAATGCATATTTTTGCGTATATTTCGTATGAGTCTACTCATAATAAACTGTTCTTTTATATAAAAAAAATAGTTTACGTCAGTAAAACGAATATAAACTTTTATTATAACAGTTTTACTTCCACAGTCTGTTAGCTGGCACGAAGTCTCCCGCTGTCAGCTGGCCGACTGCATTCCCGCCAAATGTTGACCCACTCAGCTGTTTATTTATCTTGTTTGGATTGTATATTGAGTTGTGGTTATGTGCAAGTGTTTTATGTTTATAAGTAGTGCTTTAGAAGTAATATATTTAATTATTTTATTATTATGAATCGATCAAGGTCACCATTGAGTGACAGAATTTTACAGAGAATTGTGAACGATACTGACAGTGATACTGACGTGTCAATAAATGACAATAGTGATAGTGCTAGCAGTGAAACATTTGGAGACAACACCGATTCGGATCCAGACTACAACCCTGAGAATGATATAGGTAGGCCTGGACCTAGTAATAATTCAGGCTTAGCTAACACTCAACGTCGAAGTGTATAGTTTTTGTAAATATCCAATAATTTTGTTGTAAGTTAAGTAATAACTCTGAATTTTTATCTACAAATAGAGAATTAAATTGTGAATTAAACAATATAAAACAATAATTCTCAACTATTTTTTTATTATGGAAAAAATTCCACCAAAGTGAAAAATGTTTGAAAAATATTTTTTTTGTAAGTGTTTTTATTTTTTGAAATTTTTTGCATGAAATTTTATTTATTTATCTATAATTCATGTTATTTCTTAGTTATTTTCCATTACATTGGTATATAAATTATTATTTTATCTTAAAAACTAAGCGAGCTAGAGCATTTCTCCGAAACCCTTGCAAATTAAGTAAAAATGCTCTGGCACTTTTGGATACACCATATGCAATTCAATACTGACCTAAACATTAGACCTTTTATTTTATAGTATATTTTTCAGAGAAATAAACAAAATATTAGTTTACTTATGTGTTATACATTATGTCAGATTAGTTTATAATTTTAAAATTAACTGCATTTCCACCCTTCAAACATCTGGTTGCTGGGTAGTCAGTAGTAAAAGAGTGACTTCGAAGGGATGTGTTGGACGTAGTATGCAGAGAATATATATAAAAGCATCATTATTGTGGTATTTTATAGTAACAGTTTTCACATATATCAATTTGTCTAATAATTTATTTTTCTTATTAGTTACTAATATCGTTAGAAATAATTTAAATACAACGTAACATATGCAAAGATACCCCTAATAAGTTCTGTCTGCAGTCGGTTTGTACACTGCGTCTAATATCCTAATAAGAACGTGTTATAAAACGTGTATTTACATTACATATAGAGGATACTGATTTTGAAATATACTAAGCGATTTGTAATAAGTTCTTATCTATATTTAAAAACATTATACGTTCTTGGATTTAGTTGTATAGGGTTAGCTATTCAGGTTGTATTTTTTGTATCCAGCTCTGAGTATACATGCGTACCTGGAAACGTGTGTTCATATCTTATAGTTTGCATTTTCTTTTCTAAGAACTTTTAAAAATACTAAAACCGGAAAGGTTAACATAAACATTTTAAACTTTTTTCATGTGATATTAGCACACCACATAATTTAGTGGTACTTACACTAATTACTTTTTTGTTCTTTTAAAATTTAATATAACTGTGTGTATGTAAACTGATCAACTTCAGTGCTGCCCAGTATTTTATTCAATGTCAGAGAACTTCGTCGCTGTCCAACGGCCCATAAACATTAGATTTCGGCTTAAGTTGGTTAGTTATACAGAGTTGAACACAATTAATTAAGCTTGGGTTCTTGATTGCCTGATTGTATTTATAAAATTTTTAGTGAAAATCCCAACATTTTACTGTATTTTATATCCTTATTTGTTCATCATATACATCAATGATGGTTTTAAATTACATTGCATTTGAACATGTTAGAATACTCTTGCGTTACTTTTAGTGCAAC
Source organism: Stictocephala bisonia (assembly GCA_035578905.1). Taxonomy (NCBI): domain Eukaryota; kingdom Metazoa; phylum Arthropoda; class Insecta; order Hemiptera; family Membracidae; genus Stictocephala; species Stictocephala bisonia. The sequence continues at coordinate 118,140 of JAQJVL010000678.1, read as the reverse complement.
TCTAACAAAAATAATTGTTATTAAGTGTTTAATAATCTTACATAACGGCCGTTATAATAAATATACGTTAATTTTAAGGAAACTTTTACACAGCTTTATCTACGAGTATGTTTCATTTACTGCGAATAAATGTTGTACATGACTAAAGTAAAATAACCACAGGCATGACAAATAGTAAAAAATGGTTTGATTAGCAGTAAATTTAGTGGAACTTTAGTTAAAGTAAAATTTTGATGCTTTTATGAGATCCAGTCTTCCATGAAAACTACGCGCTTTATTTTGCCTTTTTTTAGGAGGGATAATTAGGAAGGCTACATCTTATGTTTTTTGTGTTTTATTGTTTAGTGTTACTTATCAGCTTTTGAAGTTGTAGGTGGTTGTTCAAAGTAAATCATTGTATTTCTTACCATCAAAAACCTCATTATTTATCATCCAATCATGTTAATTTGACCAAAGTTATATTCTCTCTTAGTTTAATTAAAATCTCATCAGTGGGTCTTGTTATTTTCGATCAATTTACATAATATTTTTAAGATTGATCTTATATAATTATATATTTATAAAAAAGTATAAGTAATATGTAGTTTAAAATGCCATACTCAACCAAATATCAGTCAAAAGCCATGATAGTGTAATAAAATAATCCGTATATATTTTTAAAATTATTCATCAGTTTCTTAAGGCATATCCTTGTACTACCTTTTATGAAAAGTAACTTTGTTTTACAGTTAGTAATCTACGTATTTGTATAATGAATCTAGACAGTACAAAATATTAAAGAAATAATTGGATTGGAACAAGTTTCTAAGAGCAAGTTGAACTGCAATCAGAATTTACTTATAAACTCAGTTACCTCTTATTGCTTATACTCAAGAAAGACGTTGTTTTTTTATTTTTTTATTTCAATAAGTATTTCTAAGTTTGTAATTTTAAATTGTAATTTCTAAATTTGTTATTTAAATTATATAGTATTGTTATGTATTATTCTATGGTTTTGTAAAGATACTTTTTACAGAACGACTGTTGTGTATAATTCTAACTTGAAGCTAATCTTGATAGTATATATTATAGCGTTTACTTTACAAAAAATATCAAAAGGATAAGTTTATGTGTCAAGAATATCGTTTGTAATGAAAATTTCAATGCAGATCTTCACCTGCAATTTGATTGAGACAGACTTGTTTTAGGGCACCATCAGTTTATTTTGGTAAAATTTTCAGCAAGTATGTAAATTATTTAGTACAAATAACTTTAATTTTCACATTGTAACAATTTTATATAAACACAGATCATTTAAAGTAATATAATTGAACCGTTCATTTAAAATAGAAAAGCAGTCTCTAATGTAGGAGTGTAAACTTTACAAAGGTGGCTTGGCGGTTTGGAAAATGGCTACCATATATTGTAACTGTACATGTGGTTCAATAACGAATGCTGTATACATGGTATATAGCCAAATGGTTCTTCAGTGTTGTTTACAGTAGTAAAATTTATAAGAAAACTAATAGATTATAAGTAAATATCAGAAAATACAAACAAAACACAAGTTCGTAAATGTTTTAAATCGGATAGAATAAAATAAACAATCGGTTCATATATAGCGTGTTTAATAAAATGATAAGGCTTGAGTTTTAATTACCAGGCTATGATATTAGGAGTTTTAATTAAAGATCTTGACACCCAAAGGAGCTGAGATTGGACGTTGGTGACTTACAAGATGCAAATCTGCTCAATAATATCAGTGTCTGGCAGATTTATCTGATAAATTAACTTCCCAATAAGAGGAAAATACGATGGTAGTCTAGTAATACAAACGATACAGTTAAACAATATATTGAAAAGTGGTTAGGTGAAAAAAAATCATTGGGTAAGGATTTTACAAAAAAATATCGCTTTATCTTTAAACCTAACGCTACTTTTCGTTAAGAATTGTATTGTTCCTCAATAATATACTTGTAATCACTAAATTAGAAGAGAAACATAATTACTACAGAAACAAATTAATGTTAATTTAATTTTTGTATACTGCTAATTGATTTTGTTGGCACTTAAAATAAATAAAAAAATAAAGATAAAATAGTTATAAAATAAGTGAGTAGTAAAGGGTTAAACAGTGCTTTAAAATAAAAAAAAAAACGCATGTAGCAATTACTTTCATATTTTAATACCATATTCAATTTATTTTATAGTGAACATTTAAATTAATAACACTACCCTCCCTTTAAAAAATAATTATGTTAAGAAAATTATTATATTTGTAAAACGAATCTTAGTACATACAAATACAGGCTCGTAATCCTGAGTATATATATATATATATATATATATATATATATATATATATATATATATATATATATATTAAAGATCTAACAGATGAAAAGGGTAAACACGTTCAAGCAACCTTTTGGCTAGGAATGAATAAATAATATTTACTAATGCAATAGATGTCTGGTGTGGATATTACAACGGTGGACAGGTAATGGTGAGGTCTTAGGGGGATTTGGGAGGGCTGATTTGATTTATATTCTTAGTTATTACCAATAGTATAATTTATTTGTAAACAATATTTTAAATGGAATATATGATAATTGTAGAAGGTTATCAGTACAAAGTATTAGGCCCATAAATAGCCATACTAAATATACACTTTTGATATAATGATAGAGTTCTACATTTTCAGGAAACTGTATATAACTTGGAGTAACCTGTAATTTTTATGTGGTTATGTTAAATATTGGTACTCTTTAAGATGTATAATAAATGAGTTTTGTAAAAAATATATTTTAATGAACCAAACAATAATTTATCTTACTTTCCATTAACATAACATTTAAGGTATTCTAATTCGATTATTTCATTGGGTAATGTGGACAAATCGTCTTTAACATAAATAATGGATTTACTTTACCAAAGTTAGTTTGCGTATGAAAATTATTATTTATAAATAATTTATACTTGTGTTCTTATTAAAAAAAATTATAACTACAATTGTTATTATTAGGATTGATTTTATATGCTCTGATTTAAAATGTACGTCCGATTTCTTTCTATTCAATATTTAAAATAATTTATGATGTATAGAAATAATTATTCCTGTTTAACCACTTTATTTTATTTTTCTTATCCATACAAAAAGTACAAATTATTTATTGTACAATTACTTTGATAACCTAGCGTATATTGTTTGATAAAATAAAGTATGTACTACAATATATTCAACGATCGATGGTTTGGAAACTATGCACATTGAATTTTAGTTATATTTTACAGGACTTTTTTGGCAAAACCAATAACATTTATCTTGTCGAGTAGCTCTTTAGTGTAACATTGTACATGGTTGACTTAACTCCTAAGGGAATGGCGGGTAAATGACTTAATAAGACTTAAGCTAATAAAACCTATCGTAAAATTACAATAAATATCATTTATAACTTTCCAATTGAAAACAAAGCAAATAGTTCAAACTTTTTTAAATTATTGAGCTAAAGTTTATTTAGAATATTATTTTACTTCTTTAATTCATAGTATTTATCTTCATAACTAAATTAAGGGTAGAATCACGAACTTAAACAAACTAATGTTAAAAAAAAAAATGTTTCATATTTGAAATTAACGCAACAGAGTTTAATGTATTCTGTGACAAATAGTTGTTAATATACCTAAACAAGCTGTTTAAACATTTTGTATGAGCTTCTGACAGCCAGTACCTCACTCGTCGAATACTTTTTACTCATTCGATATAAATTAGTCGGTAAAAAGTATTTTAAATAATTAAAAAAGTATGGGGTTTCCCTTCGTAAATTTATATTTATTGAAGTATTAGACAATCAAAAACTATACGTTTTCATGAAACGTTTTTATTGTTATATTTAGAAAATATTATTGTAACACTCTTATAATAATTATTTCCAAAATTTCATTAAGTATGCCACTTGCATAGTTAGTTAATACTATCTAGGGAAATAAAGGTAGACAAAATACTAATTCCTAGACAGTTTATTTAGAGTTGAGACATTATACGACACAGCTTGTACGTATATCAAGATCAATACGAGTGTTTGATCGATTTGGATGAATGGTTTTTTTTCTGGTTACTAACTTAATTTGAATTTCATTTAGATAGATTCATATCAATAACCTAGAAAGAAGGGTAACTGACCTTGCTAAGTTACTTATAACTAAGTATCACAAACAAATAACTAGTGTAGAATAATGTTTTTTTTAATTTAAGTTATATTAGTATTTATTGTAAATGTAAATTCTTAACCGAAATATGTATTATCAAGTAACACTTAAGCTTTCAAATCATACTTAACTATACTATTTATTACCAAACGAAATAAATATTTATTGCTCTAACAATATAAAGACTATTCAATGGTTAAAGTAAACTACTTTTTGATTTAAAAAAACTTTTATTTATATATACTCAAGTAATAAATCCAGTGAGTCTACGCGATGTTGCTAACACTTGTAAAGAATCAAGCTTCATTAATCTTGGTATACTCTGAAAGTTTCCTCCCCTCGACTTAGGGTAAATGATTAATGACATTACATCTTTTGTACATATTGTACACTAATACTGCAATATTCCAATTTGATAACAGTCGATTTAACTCTAGCTGAAACGTGTAATAAGATTTTAATATATCATCGGTTTATGTGGATTACAATTTTAATTATGGGACATAAATTATAAGTTTTATTTGTTTTAATCGAAAACATTCTAACAATATAATGCCACTATCATTACTTACAGTAAATATATTGATAAAAAGTTAAAAGTATTCAAAATATTTAATACTACTTTGTACTAGTAGTGTTTATAGTTATATGTTTATTAGGAGTATAGTGTAGAAGAACGGTTTAGTATTACACCATACGTACTGTATTTATTTAAATAGTTACTGCATTGCGATTTGTAGCCTTTTACTACTTGATTCAGAAAAATATTAGATAAATAACACAATACAAAACACGATATACAAAAGAATGAAGTACTAGTACAAATATAGAATACATGCATATATAGAGTATGTTTATTTGTGTAACTACTTTAATACAAGGGGTCCTTGCTAATTAAGTAATAAAAGTATATATATATATATATATATATATATATATATATATATATATATATATATATATATATATATAAAGAAAGTTATATACTTCTTACAATGTTTATTAATCAATTTCAAACAAAACAACCCTAGGTATTATAATATACAATATGACCGTACAGTCCCTAATTTTATATTGTTACCAGTATCTTGTGTATAATTTAGTATCAATTGCACTGGTAATTAGACTAGTAGCAGTGGCTTTGCGTCAGGATAGTCATTGAATTATACAATACAAATTATCAGCAGAATTATAATAAACTAAAACAAAACTGGTGGGTCAAGGTCTTGAATTATCCCAGTTGGCATCATTTGTCATAGTACTTGTGTAATGTTTTTATTTTGAAACCAAACATTTTTTTATAGTGAAGAACAAAACAAGATGATGACATTTTAATAATAAAGGCATATTTAGGCCAAATATACAACACAGCTTGTACGTATTTCAAAATCAATACGAGTGTTTTTCGTATTAGTTAGTGTTTGATCGATTTTGATAAATGGTGTAATCTGGTTACTAGCTGAGTTTGAATTCATATCGATAACCTAGAAAGAAGGGTAACTGACCTTGTTAGGTTACTTATACTATTACAAACAAATAACTAATGTAGAATAAAGTTGTTTTAACTATAAAGTATTGGGTTTTATTTTTTTCACTTGTTTATGTTTTTAAGAAGTAAATAAACATAAAGAACTCAAGGGACTCAATTTGTGGCACAGACAATATTTACTATAACTAATGTTTATAGTAACTTGAGAGACCTCGTTGCGAGTAGGCCTAATGACCGTGATTTTGACATGTTTTAAAAGCACACAAGCGTGCACAGCAAACGCTTGTAAGGTATTATTATTTAGTACTGGAATCTGCAAGGATCAAGAGTATTTTTTCGAAGCAAGTCATTTTGCGGACATTTGCATTAGAAAATAATATAATCCTCAAAGAATCTATACGTGAAGGAACGAAAAATAATGTAATATATGTCGAACATTTTGAAAAGGATGTTATAAGGAATAAGAATAAGAGTTGTTTTAATGATAAAGAAAAATATCCTACTTTTGCAAAGCTTAAGGAAGTAATAATGGTTAATATTGGATTTGATGGTTATGAAAATGTAGTAGAGAGTATGCTAAAGAGTATTGGTTTCATATATAAAAAAAGTACAAATGATACAAAAACGTTTTATGAAGCTGACAGATATTGCCGTATCTATAGTAAATTTCTAACGAAGGATGCAGAATGAAAGAAAATATGGACGTAGAAATCCAACTATTTACATTGACGAAACATGGGCTCAAAGAAATACGTTTATGTAACAGATTACATATTCCTAATATGGTTTCAAGGTACCAGTAGGTAAGCGTACTTGTTTGGTTTTATTAATGCTGGATCAGCAGAACATGTATTTTTGCAAGGTGTGGAATTGGTATTTTTTCAGGGAAAAAGGAAGCACGCCTACTGACTATCACCAGGAAATGAACAGTACTATTTACAAAGAATGGTTTAATGATACGCTAGGAGGTCTGGATGTGTTATAGTGATGGACAACGCCAATTACCACTCAACTTACAAAGAAAGACCTAATAGAAAGACTTGGAAAGCTGACATAATGCTCTGACTTACAAATAAGCAAATTACTTACAGCTCTGAGCACATGGTAATCGAGTTTTTGGCTATCGTTAAGGATCAAAACACAAAGTACCAAGTTTTTAACTAGATATTTTAGCATTACTCATGGGGCCTGAAGTAACTATATCATCACCCCAAGATATCCTGTCAATATAACCCCATTGATCTGATATGAACACAAGTAAAACAAGAAGTTGTAGAGGGGAAAAAACATTTAAAACTAGAGAAGTTCAAGTTTTGATGGAAAAGGCATTAAGGAATGTTACTATATTGTACTCTATACAGGGTATTGTCTATCCTAATAATGAAATTTATTTTATAGTTTCAAAAAGAAAAAATTAACGTCATCTAGTATAACAATATTTTGAGTACCAATTGTGCAGATATTATAAAGGTAAATGTTACTAAACCACACTAACTACCCTTAGACCCAAGGTACTTACAGGGGAAATGTTCAATACTAACCTCATACAAATTAAATGTATATTTTAAAGGCAAATTTTTGATAGCCAATAAAAGCTATTTAGTAAAGTTGTCCAATTTTTTAAGAGTAAATTCAATTTTTTAACATGAAATATATAGGAAATATAAAATTTGAATAAAAATATTATATATCTGTTGGAGTGAATATATTAAATTAAAATTAAATAAAGGGTTTTATTGTATAGTCCACTACCTAAACGTAAAAACAGGATTCTTTAGGCAAGAAATGATTTGACTGAACTTTTGGAGTTAGGCTTATTTAATTTGTTCGGGGTGAAAAGTTTTTATTGATAAAAAATTAAAAATGAGAGTCTATAGTGTATTATATGTTAAAATCATGTTTATATACTCGGAATATATTTTATTTCCTGTTGTAGAACATAATTAATCTACGAGTATATATCATAAGTTTAAATCTCCAAACCTCTCCCCCTGCTAAAAAACATTTTAAAAAGGCAGTTTCTAAGTTGCAAATATATTCAATTAATATTTGTATATTGAACTTGGCATTTGATATTGCTGTAAAAATCATACTGTTTTTATCATAACTCATTTTAAAGATAAACATAAATCATATCCTTAAAGTAGAAAAGGAAGTTTTAAGCCACTGACGACTAGACTCCTACCCTGTAGGCTACAGACTTAGAGTGAAACTGTCGAACACCCAACTATTTCACTATTCATTTTTCCAGCGTTACTAGGAAGTTTGAGAAACGGCTAATGTGGAACCTATGTTATAATATTGTAAATTATTTCGAAACAATACTGGAACATTTCAAGAAAAATGTGTGGCTAGGTGGAAAAGAAAGGAAAACTAATTTTACACATGAAAAAAATATAAATTTAACATTAAATTTGGGAAATTGAATTTACATTCAACGCCCTATATTTTAAAAGTATTTATTCGCTCAGTGAATTAATTGTGTACAAAAATATAGGTGTAATATTTTGTTAAACATAATATAGATGTAAAATTTAATAAACCAATACTAATATTTTTTAGTAAAAGTAAACAATATACATTTAGTTAGGTTAGCAAATGGAATACGTCTAAATATACATAGATAATATTAAAATAAAATGACACTTATTTCGTTTATCATCAAAGAATTGGAAAAAATAATAATAATATTAACGTATATAGGAAAATGTCAGAACTCATCAAATATTTAAACTCCAGGCTGTGACAGATAAGAGCTCTTCAGTCACCCCCGCTAAACCTTCAAATTGAACTTTACAAATTGTCAAACATTTATTTAACAAGAATTACCTCTTAAGAGTGTTTTATTAAGACCCTATTACTCAAACTTCGAACAAAAGGTTAGTACAACAGAAATATGTGACCAAAATTTAGTTTTGTATGGCGATTTTATTAACAAATTTATAACAATCCTAAGCCTACAAAAGGTAAGCTCATTTCAGGGAGACTCATGTTAGAGTTTTGGTCAATGTACGTAATGCAATAACCTTGTAACTTTAACCTGTGTCTACCTTGATTATTTGTCTCAATAGCCGGTTTTATTACTGTTGTTTTTATTGTTAAATTTTTTTATTATTTTAAAGAAATTGTGATGAATTAATACTGTTATTAATCCTAAAGCTCTAATTATGACTGTGTATATCTTAATAGGGGGTTATCTAGGTTATTCAATTCCTAAGTTTCTACCAGTATATTAGATTTTATGCAATAAATAATGTAAGATCTTCGAATAGCCTTACCATTACAAAATCTGTATACATTGCTTAGATATTTTTGACCAACATTTTTTAGTACTAGTCAGTCCTTTCAATCTTTCCTGGCTTACAATGTTTTTAACACAACTCAATTTCCAAGCCAATCCAGAACTAAAAACGAAATTTCCTCCTCATCTCTCCAAATTGTAAGAGGAGTGTTCTGAGTTAGGAAAATTATCTCTTTAACCAACTTCCCAGTTTAGAAGAAAATAATTATAATCATAATTCATAAGTACCCATCCGCCCACCCATACAAGTAAAATGGTACTAACCCACCCACCCATTGACACAGTACAATGGTACTAACCTACCCACACACCCATACACATACAATGGTACTAACCCACCCATACCCGTACAATGGTACTAAACCACCCACCCATACACGTACAGTGATACTAACACACTCACCCACCCATACACGTACAATAGTACTAACCCACCCATACACGTACAATAGTACTAATCTACCCACACACCCATACACGTACAATGGTACTAACCCACCTGCCCACCCATACACGTACAATGGTCTTAATCCAACCACACACCCATACACGTACAATGGTACTAACCCACCCACCCACCCACCCAGACACGTACAATGGTAATAAACTACCCACATACTCATACACGTACAATGGTACTAACCCACTCGCCCACCCATACCAGTACAATGGTACTTACCCACGTGCCCACCCATACACGTACAATGTTACTAACCCACCAGCCCACCCATACACGTACAATGGTTATGACTACCATAGGGTGGAATGACATTTCACTTATACAAGAAGCAAAGGTATGTGTTGGATCATATATGGCAATAGCAAATAAGTAGCTGATCTACAAATAGTAAGGGGAGTGGGCGTTGAATGGCTTTAACGTTTTGACTCAGGATCATTAGTTCAATAAAAATGATCAAGAACTGTCCTATGAATATTATTATTACAGTTTTTATTAGTTACTACCTAAAATTTAAGGGGACTCTATAGACAAATGTGGACCATTTCCGTAAATTCACCACCACTACTTTTCCGTTACTTCACTACCACTGTACTTTTTTATTGCAATTACCTTTAGGTTAGGTAATGCTATGTTGGGTTAGGTTAGGTTATGTAAACTGGTTACTAATGTTGATCAAAAAATGCTAATTTTAATTATTGACACTGCCGGATGCGATATCCATGCATAAATTCTTTGAAAGCGATAACATGACAGGGATATCGGATTCATAGTGGATATGAATACTACAATGGACGTACAAATGATTAAGGAACAGTTATTAGAATAATGGAATATTTGTCACGTGGATTACCGCATTAGCATTAACGGAAGAGATCCAAAAATCTATACCACATAGTGGATATACATCAATAAAAATATGTATAACCTTTGATAAAAGGTATGTTTTTTTTAATAGTTTGTTTATTTTTAAAAGACACTAAAAACATAATATTATTTTCACAAATTGTGCACATCGATTTACAAATATGTACATTTAAGAATGTTATGAAATAATTACTGATAGCCAAAAGTGACGTGATATATAGTTTTTTTTTTTTATATATATATTAGGTTTGATAGGTAGCCTAGTTTGAATGATAGGAATCCTTAAGGTTCTAGTTTATAGAGTCATTATTTGTAGTTTGGTAAAACGTAAGATAAGAAATAATAAAAACTATGTTAGATATGCAATTTAAATTTTGATAAATTTAAAATACGATCTAGTTTTGAAATTAAAAATTGTAAAAGGTTACATAACATGATAAGTATAATCATATAAATAATTGATTTTATTAACATAACAATTATTCAAGTCATAAATATTAAAAATCTTTTGATCGATTGTATAAGTTTTGACAACGTATATGTGGACAGTGACGTAAAAAATGTTATAAGTATGTACTTCTGGTAAAGAACCATTTAATACAGTATGTAGTGTTAAAAGATTATTCTTTTGACACTCTAGACAGAGCTTTCAGCACGTTGTTTCCATGGAAACATCAAATGGGATAGAAATGACGCGTTGTCTTTATATGGTGTGGGTGCACTTTACCTAAACAGAATATGTGAAAACTTAGAACGCTCATAAGCTAAGCCCAATACAGTTAAATTTTCTTGAAATAAAGGAATAAACAGGTTAGAACCTTATGCAATATTTTTATTTAAAATTAATATGTATTTAACTACTTTCAATATACAACATTACTGGAAACGTATGATGTACGGAACATAGGGAAGATTTTAAACATAAAATCTAAAAGAACACTATACATTATACTGTTCAGATCCCATACTAAAAATATAATTAAAGAAAATATTGAGGACTATCTTATACTACATATTTTGTTAAGAATATAGCATTTACAAAATAGAATTTTAATATCTTTCAAGCGTGGTGAACAATTAATATCATTTTAATGCAATCCTTCTTTTTGTTTTTCCAGTAGAAAGTTAAATATTAATTAAAGGATGTTATTATTGATCAATGGGTTATTAATTGAAGAACCCTGATTTATAAGAATGGAAGTGTCTCTTTTTTAATGTAAAAAAAACAAAATAAAATATTATACCAACTAAAGTATTCCTTTAAATATTTATTTATTAATTCTTACTATGTAATATAAAACATACAGTAACAAAAAATGTATTACAGACACATTCATCAGTTGCCTAGCAACAACAATTGGCAGTTGAACCGACTAAATCTAATGCACTCTAATGGTCAGGTCTGCCATAGCAGGTGACTGGCAAAGGTAACGAAGCAATATAAAACCAGACTGGTGAAGTCAGCTGTAAGGGAGTAAAAGTAAATTTGTTCATAGGTAACAATTTAAACACTTATTTTACATGACGTAATCTTATAAAATAACTGCCTTGAAAATCCATGTGATGCCTTTATTTTTTTATATTAAATCGCCATGCCAAGTTTAAGAACCATTACTTTACCTTGCTAAAAAGGAACAGGTAATAAAGAACAATTTAATAGTTTTCTCATTATATTTTCTTAAAACGACACAACAGGATTTTACTGCACAATATATTTTCAGAGTGAAAATATGTTCTATATCATGCAAATAAAAGTAGTTTTAATAACTTAAAGGTTCTCCTTAAATCGATAAACTTGCATTCAGTTTCATAACTACAAAACTCAAATATCAATAAGTCTTTATTTACTTTTTGCTATAAAAACTACTACCTATAGATTGCAGATTTGTAATTAGGCATTCTGATGACATTTTATTACATACCATATGTTTAATTAGTAAATGTCTCAAAATTTTTACAGTAGAATTATTTAGGATACATAATGAACTATAAACAATATTATATTATAGTATAATAAAATAATAAACCATAAAATTTCTCGCTAAAATGTGCTGTATAAGTTAAAATATTTCATCAAACATAATTACATTAGCTTATAACAAAATAATATTATATAAACTCAAACCTTACCTTGCACTGTTGTGGTGTAGCCTCGCTACAAAGTGATGATTTTATGCAAGTACATCTTTATGTAAGTACATTATGATTATGTAAGTACATCCTTATTCCTCCTAATAATTGCATGAACACTGCAAAGACAACATTTCTCGACTTTAGAATTCGAGCACCTATGAACGGTGCTAGTGGAAGCTCGTCCCTCCTTTTAGGTGATTTCGTTATTAGCCCGTCACAATATACAAACTTCTTGGGTGTCGTTCTGGACTCAAGGTTGAACTTTCTTCTTCACATGGACAAAGTTTGTGGCAAATTGTGCAGTGGTATCTTTTTACTGCGTAGACTTTCCCGTTTTTTCCAGTACTGAAGTTCTTCTGGCCTGCTATTATGGATGCGTATTTCCACATCTTACTTATGGACTTCCAATTTGGGGCTCTGAAAACACTAGGACATTGTACATCTTCCGTTTACAGAAGAAATGTCTGAGGATTGTTTTGGGATTGGCAAGGAATCAATCATGCAGGGGGCTGTTCCGTGCAAACAATTTACTTACATTTCCAAGCCTGTACATTCTTGAGACCTTAACCTTTATTAAAAAAAAACATGCATATTTTTACCACCGAATCACCTGTACAACATAATTTCCGAAAATCCAGCCGTCTACCCTTTCCAAAGCACTGAACATCATTTTTTGAGAGCCAGTTATATTATTCTGCAATTAAATTATTCAACAGCCTCCCTCTGGATTTGAAAGCAGTAACCGTAGTTAGTAAGTTTAGGTTAAGACTAATATGTTTCCTGATTGAAAAGGAATTTTACTCTGTACGTGAATACTTGATGTCTAAGTATGATAAACATAGCTCTAATTAGGTTTAATCCCTCACAATTTTAACCTTTGTTTTATTGTATTTATATTGACCATTGTTATGCAATATACTATTGTTAATTGACAATTAAACGATTTGAATTTGAATTAATTTCATAATGGTTATATAAGAGACCAGTTAAAGATTACTATCAGCGTGCTCCCTGATATTTTAGTGTTTTGTGGTGTAGCCTCACTACAAAGTGATGATTGTATGCGACAAGTACATCCTTAATCCTCCTAATAATTTCATAATGGTTATATAAGAGACTGCTTAGAGATTACTATCAACATGCTCCCTGATATTTTAATGTTTTGTGATCAATAATATAATTAGCTCCCTAATTCCTGTCTAGGGAAGAAATTATCGCTAGCATGTGTTATTTTATAATCATACCAATATTAAGTTTTCATTATTACGGCATAGCCCATTGGTCCTTTAGTCACCCATTATTAGCATATTTAGTTATTTTATAATATCTCCAAGCAATCTCATTTCATTATGAAAAAAAGACAATCTTACTGTGCAATATTTACTCAGTACGCCTATACGTATAATAAATATTTTATTTAATCATAAATGAACTTTCTTCAATTAATAATATAAATAATAGCATAAATGATAATTATGTAAAGAAAGTGCTATCATTGTCAATATTAAAACATTTAAATAAAATATTAACTATAAATTGCATATTCGGTACGCGATGACAGTAAAAACATAAATTAAAATGCCTTTACAAATATTGATATAAAATATAGTTATTATAATTGAAGTTTAGATTAACTGTGTTATAAATATTAAAATTTCAAAATTTCTTTTAAATATTCAATAGTTTTAAATATAGTGCTTGGTTTTCAGTTATAATATAGAAAATATACTTGATAGACCAAAGAATATCACTAATGTTTTAGTCTACCCTAAAATTTTTTATATGTAAAAAATTTATGTATAAATAAAATGAGGTTTAAATCCAAACAATAATTTTACGAATAAAAATAATTTTGATTTAAATTTCCATTTAAATGTTTCGTTATTTCTACTACGTATAAATCTCATGCAAGGTAAGAATATTACTCATTTAAAACCTATTATTGTTTCAGTTTTACTAAAATTCTTATTACCATTTATTGGTTGCACCGAGCAGCCCACCACGTGGAAACTACTTCTGTGGCACCTGGCGTGAGTTGAGGATCTTCTAGCTTCCATAAGTTAGACAAACATTGTTAGGAGGGTAGCCATGTAGAATTTAGAAGGAAGTTGCATTGTGACTATCTTGTGAAAATTGAAGCGAGCTGAACCCAAGAAAGACTGTCATCCAAAGTGTTCTGATTCTCAGCATAGAAAGTAATAAGGACAGACTGAAAATTGTGATTGAACCGCTCTGCATGAGAAGGCTGTGTGTAATAAGGAGAGGTAGTCACATACCTGATACCATTATGAACAAAAACAAAAGAGAACATTTGAAACTCATGTGCTGTAAACTGGCTACCGTTATCAGAAACTAGAGTAAAAAGCACTCCAAAGTTCTGCAAGAGTTGGGACAGATGAGCACGGATGGTGAGCTTAGCCGTAGCACTCCTAAGTGGGAAAATAATAACAAGCTTTGAGAAAGCATTTATACAAACAAGTAGGTAGGAGTAACCTGACTTGATACGCGGAAAAAGACTCAAGTTTTCTATGAACACTTTCTCTAAAGGACGTTCAGCCACCTCAGAATATTACAAACCAATTTTAGCATTTTGACTAGGCTTGCTGAAAAAGCACAGGTGGCAGGCCCGTACTCTGCCAGCAATGTCCCGGTCGATGCTCCAAGATGAAATACCTACGAATCTTAGCAATGGTGTTATTGATACTAAGATGACCACCTACAAGAGAAGAATAATAACATTGAAAGACCATCGGTACTTGATGACTAGGCAGCACTACATGGGGGTTCAACCCTCTGTCAAGGACGGCAACAGAGTAGTCCTTTGGACAGAAAATAAGGATAATGGGCACCTTCCTCTAGAAGCTCACTTAAGAGGACTGACTGCTCAGGATCTTTTTGTTGATGGGACAGTAGATTGTCAAAAGCCAAAGGCAAATCCAGAAGAATAGCATCACACTGAGCGACATCCTCAGTAGGCGGATCACAGGGCACATGATACATGCGGGAAAGAGCATCCGCGATGACATTCTGGATACTCTTAAGATGTTGGATTCGGAAATTAAAAGCATACATTTTGATAGCCCAGAGATCAATTTTCCCAAGCTGACTGGGATGGGCAAGAAGCGAATATAGTGCTTGATTGTCAGTCTCTAGAAAGAACTCAGCGTGTTCTAAGAAACGCCGAAACTTGTCCGTACCAAAGACAACAGACAGACACTCTAATTCATACATGGAAGAAGCTTTCTTTTCCTGGTGACACAACGTCCTCGAAGCAAAAGCGATGGGCTGCCTGACTCCATCAAACTCCTAGGATACAACAGCATCAATAGTGGGGGAGAACGTATCAGCCTGAAGAATGAATTCTCTGAAAAAAATCAGGCATTTGTAGGGCAGGAGGTTGCATTATAGCCTCCTTGAGAGCATCAAAGGCAGTCTGCTGAACTACGGCCCACACAAAAGGGACACCTGTCCTACACAACTCACTCTAACTCAGGCAGTAAGCTTGGCCACGTTAGGAATGAACCTACAGTAAAATATTTACCATCCCCACAAAACGGGCAATCCCCTTGGCATCTTTGGGAGGATGAAAATCTCGAATGACCTGGGTCCTGGCAGGATATGCAGACACCTCGAGAAGAAATAAAACGACCCATAAAATAACTCTCAGAACGAGCAAAAGTACCTTTTTCTGGATTGATGGTAAGGCTAGCTGATTTAAGACGACTAAGGACTTCCTCCAGATGTTGCATGTGTTCCCCGAAAGTCTTATTGTAGACCAGAAGGTCGTCAAGATAGTTGAACAAAAACTTGAATTTCACATCGTGGAATATGAAATCAAGCATACTAGTAAGAGTATGGGCACCCACAGCAAGACCCATAGGAACCCTTGTGAACTGATAGAGATTCTAGCTAGTCATATTCCATTATTCTTCTTTCGATGGAATCTGATGGGAGGCCTGGTTTTAATTAAAAACACTTATAAATATAGCCTTACTTATCTAATTGAACGCAGAATGCTAATCAGGCAGAGCGACCTTAGCGTTGAGCTTCCGATACACCATCACAAGCCTATGGTGGTCCGATACACCATCCGATACACATTAGGCTATGGCACTAGAAAAGCTGGACTGGCATAAGCGGTACGAGATGATTCAATAACACCATTGCTAAGAAGATCTTCAATCAAACCCCTCATAACCTCCATCTTTAGGAGAGTAAGTTTGTAAGGATGACTTCTAAATGGCTGAGAATCGGTGAGTTATATCTCATACTATTGGAGAGAAGTGACCCCAAGCTCAGGCGTACGCACATTATGAAACTGCAAACACAGCCTCCTAATGGCCTCCACCTGCTCAGGGAGGAGATGACAAACCGGATACATCTTGGGTTGGTCTGGCTCACAACCCACCTCTCAGATTGCAGATAGGCAGTCAGAATCACCTACTAGAGGCACCAAAACTCGCCGATTAAACTTAAAAAAAATCTGGCGCTTCTGGAGGTCAAGCACCATACCACTTTTAAGAATTAAGTCTGCCCCTAAGATATGAGGAATCATCACTTCCTTGGCAACAGGAAAACAACTCCTCCAGGAAAATCCTTCAAATTTGAAACACGCCTTTAGAAGAATGGGTATGGATATTGGTATGCCGTCCCCCCCCCCCAATCTTCAACAGTAAGAAGACGGAGTGCCTGACAAGTCCTAAGGTGTCAAGAGACTCAAACAGAGAAAAGTTGAGGATACTATATGCCGAACCAGAATCAAGACGGGCTCGACTCACTGTACCACCGAAAGAAATGAAAACTCCAGGACACACCAAAGTGACCACACTAAGTCTAAATGAAGCCATGCCAGCAAGGCCCGAGAAATCTCCGGCACTCATACTATTGACACACGTCATAGGCAAATGGCTACGGTCACTCGCAACAATGCGAGGAGCTAATATGAAGGCAAACCCCTGCACTGAGCATTTCCCACACTACGACCTCGAGTACGTTGGCAACCAAGACGAATGTGACCATGTTAGCCGCAGGTAAAACAAACAACTGGAAGCCGAGATCCACGACCCTCCACTGACCGACTTACACGCACACATATAGCCGGTCGACGGGTGGGGAGATCACGATGACTCTCATAATCCTTCCCTTGCTGGTATGAGAACTGCGCATAAAAATGCTCAGCTGCTGCAGCTACTGAAAAGACGAAGAAACGCCAGCAAAAACTAATCTGCACCGTTCTTCATGAGGGATACGCGAACGGTTTCAGGATCGGAAAGAGTGAGGCGCAACGCTCTACGAGCTTCCTTGATAGACGAGACATAGGCTGCCAAAGACTCGCCTCTACACTGCGAATGATAAAATTTTTCTATGGCCAGCCTCTCTCTGAGTTAAATGGGAAAAAAAGGAGAAAGTAACCCTCGAAGGAACGAGTCCACAAAGGAATCACTGGCCAAGATAGAACTTAGCAAATCCCCAACGGGATCTCTGTAATATGGGATAATCAGACGAAGAAAGTCTCCAGCCTGCATGATGGGCATCACACTAAGACTTAGAAAGACATCTAGGAACTTCAGAAGTTCCTCAAGTTCCATCCCATCGATCACAGGGAGACTATGGAGCATGGACATTAATGGGTTAGCCAGTTTGTGGAAGCTGGATCAGAACCACAAGCAATCTCAACAAAAACAAACACATGCAGGCTCAGAAGGAGCCTCAAACACCCTAAACCCCATTGTCACAGCCTACGGCCTCGACACACTGGGTGAAGGCAAGAAAATAGGCCACTGACCCAAAGTATTCGGGGTTGTGGAACCAGAGAGTGCCTAAAAATCTGCTCTGACATAGACACAATCTCTAGGATCCACGCCCTATCCGACGGTTCCAACCTCACAGCCTGGTTGACCATACGTAAATGGGCCAGCAGATGCTCAAGACGTGCAAGGCGGCAAGCCCGGTTACAAACTACCAGAGGGTCCAACTCAAGGTCCTCCAACACCGCTTCCCGATCTTCCACCTTACGCTTCCACACCAGCAATTCCTCCCCAACCTTCAGTAGATTAAACCACTCCACCGCCGTACCCACGGACAACTGCTCCCGCAACAACCTCCGGAGATTCAAGACATCACCTTCAAGAGTCATACCACGTATTCTTAACTCAAACATTAACTCTTCCTTCACAAGGAGCGCAAAATTCAGCAGATATGCCATCACGAACAGAAACATTTTTCGACACCACAAAAAACAACTACTCCAGTGTCCTTGACGAACAAAACCCTCAGCCTACCGAGGCACTGCATACCACCTCAATCCACCTGTGAATCCTACCTACAAAATTAACAACGCGGATTGCCATATTTTATTTATTTATTTTTTAATGCAACCACGCTCTGCTACCAATTGAGACCCTTCCTAACTGGAATTCGTGCCATACCAGGGGATGGCTCAGCACCAGACAATCGATAGGATCACGGGCAGCAGTTGGAGGATTAATCACACTCAATATCTGAGCGAAAAAACTATTTATTAGAAAAATAATAAGATAATTATTTAGAAAATCCGGCAGAAGGCCACAATATCAAAATAAAACTCAAAACAATAAATACAATATGAAACACATAATAAGCAATAATATACATAAATTACTTATCGAACTCAAACTTGGTAAAAGCTACAAATACCACAAATAACGAAAACAGATTTGCCTATCTGCAGAATTAATTTAAAGACAAAATTATAACAATTAAAAAGAATTTTAATTGGAAATTTATAAATTTGAACAACAACAAAAAACTGGAAATTTATCCCACATCCCATGAATTTACCTTTAAGACAGCTGAACTTTCCTGATTATTAATTATGTAATTAGTTTAAAAGAGATAGTAGTTTTTTTGTTTTTTAAATAGTGTTTTAATAGTATATTTGATCGTGTTTAATGATCACAGCTGCTATTATTTCTCTCACAAAGATATTTTAGGAAAATATCATCTTACGTTCTTTTTAGATAAAAATGTAAAACGAAATAGAAGAAAACCCTAACTTTTCCTGGAGCGATAGGTAGCAGCGTGAGTTACAGGAAGGCTTTAGCAATTCAACGAAGGTCATTAATGACAAATAGAGAATACAAAAAAACAAACTGATGTTAAATATCTTTTCACAGTGCAATCCCTTTTTGTATATTTTAATAGTTATGGATATTGTCAAATGTTAAAACATAAATGAAATAATACATTGTACACCTTTAATAACTAAAATAAAAGTACTCCTCGGCTCACCACTGTAGAGAAGCAATCAGGTGGATTAACAACCACTTCTTAATCGCATACTATATCAATTACATAACAACACTCTTCTGTTATAATTTTGGGTTGGCCAAGGACGAAAACATTTTGGAAACATATATACACTTAAGGAGCGTACTAAATATCTTTTGAACACGCACGCACGCACGCACATACACACAGGTCTACAGTGCAAGCCCTTTTTTATTGTTTAATAATTATTGATATTGCAAAATGTTAAAATATAAATTATGCAGTACATTTTAAACATTTAATAACTAAAATAAAAATGTTCCTCACCTCACATAAATACAAACCTGAAAATTAAATTTATATGACAACCGAATTCTTACAAATATTTTGCTGATTAATAATGTGTAAATTTTAGCATGAAGCGTGGAAGCATTGAAACATATTTAAATTTTATATATTAAAATATACTTCATAAATATAAGAAAACTATAAAATTTAACTAAGTTTAAATTATACATTAGGATCTTATTACCTTCTTGAAAACGTTTTTTATTAAATTTCAAACTATGATTACCTACTGAATAATTATTTATGGAATATTTTTAATTACTTAAATAAAAATGTACATTTTCATTATAAACATACAATATAAATTTTATTCGTTAGTTTAATTAAACTTCATTCCGAATTTAATATTTAGTACTAGACAATTTGTTTTATAACAAATAAATATATTATAAATCATGGTTTAGGATAAATACTTTTATTTTTTTGATGATAGTGACCATAGTATTTGTTTTATTATCCTTAACGAAACATTTTCAATTGAAATCCACACAAAGTACAGTACAATTGAATCAAGAGTTAGCTTTTCTCCCATATATTTCTCCTATATAATTTTGTTTCACCCTATAGTAGTGAGCCTAATTTTTTACGCTGTATCAACTTACTTTATTTATCCTTGTCTACAGAGATTATTTTATACATTTTAACCATTGTTATTTTATTTAATTATGTAAAAGGCGTTTGTTTTAAAACACAACCCTGTTTAAAAGTACAGAAAATGAAGGTTTAAGATAATTACAAGTTCATATGTTGTTAACCCTGATTCTCCTTCCTTAACTATCAGCTGGTTTAAATTGTGGCATTGTTGTTCACTTTATTTGGGTTTCATGCAGTGCTATTAAATTGAGATTAAATACATCGTTTTGATCAAACTTTGGAAAATGTGTCTAACAATTTACTAAAGAGAGAAAAACGTTGTATAAATGCTGATGGTGGTTTATTTGAACAACAAACCTAAACAAGAATGTCATTAAAATCATGTAAATAGTAGTTAGTTATACATGTTAATAATAAAAAATATGGTATATGTTTATGTTTTGTTTGTAATTTTTATTTCAAAATATGGGTTGCGTATTAAAATAAACACCCTGTATTTATCCGCAACAATTTTAATTTCAAATTGTTTGTTATAGGAACTATGTTGTCTATAATATTTTGTTAGTTTTACTTATTAAAACAAATAATATAATCAATATAAAAGTACAATGGTTAGGTGTATTTTTAAACGAAATCGTTATGCCTTGACGATAGAAAGATTTAGCAATTTAAAATTTGAATATATTGGTAAAAATCATATTTTGTATCATAGGCTGGAAATAACTGTAAATTAACCTTAAAAGTGGGTGGTATAATTTTATCAGGGCATACAGTAAATAAATGCGTATATAACTTGTATATCAAAACTATATTTATGTTTACTGGTATGTATACTTAGTTATTAGTAGTAAATCAATCAATATCCTAAATAAAATACTCGAAATTACCTTACCAATCTAATTTTTAGAATGTCGATGATTATCACTACTGTAATAATATCGAAACATTGTATATGAATTATATGTTTAGATGACAACAGTGAAATTTCATAATAAGTAACTGTTCAATATTATTGCGGGAGAAATCATTTCTTAACTTGCAATGTTCAACTAGATGTGTTTTTAAAATTGTTTGTTTCTCACTGGTATTGGATGAAGCAAGGAACACTCAAAGACCTATAGTCATGTGGTCTATGTTGTAGGACTTTGGGCCTCAGAGAGAGATTCCACATATTTCAATGCTAGTGTTTTAAAAGTACTTCAATGTTTTTAAGATTTTATCAATAATATTCACCTCTCTTTACTGAACCCCCCCCCCCTTATTCTTACCTGGTGGATAATTAGTTTATGAAAACTGGTGAAATAAGGTTTTATTAGGATAATGGCCTCCTATTTAGGTTAAAATAAATAACGTATTTTTTCCATTAGAACACCATATTATGTAAAATGAAATAATTAATCATTTTTATTACTTACTCAGAAGGATGATTTTAAAAGTTGCATAATATTTAAGCTTAATATTACAAGTACGAAACCGGTATTAAGCCTGCTAGCTGTTAGAAACAAGACGTATTAAGGCTTGTCAGCTCGACAAGATCATCTCTGCAGATAGTGGCAGGAGTTCCTTAGGGATATGTCATCTAAGGATTTCCCTTACAATATTTAATAGGACGTCAACATGTCAAAAAACATAAAGAAATTTTCATTTTTATTTTATAAATTTACGTGAACTCAACTAATACAACCAATATGAAAATTAATATTATCAATACATTTAACATATTAGAATCTCAGTATCTATGTTCATGCACTAACTTTTCGGTAAAAAATAAAATTGTCAACTGGTTTAGTAAATATTTTATCGTTAGTAGTAATAATGATATAATACTGATAAGTAAATTATTTACTTATTATTGCGGCTATACATGTTCGTTTCAGCTAATAATTAGATGTTATTAGAGTAATTAATAAATTACTATTTATCTATTTAATTATTTTCAACGAAAACAGTTGTACATATACGTTTTTTATGTTTGCTATAATATACGTTTCATTCGTTAATTTTAAATGTAAAGCCTATATGTTTTTGAAAAATCATTTCCATCGTAAATAATGTTATTACCAATATATGATTAGTAAGGTGATTTCCACCGTAGGTTATTTCACTACCAACTTAAGAATGGGTATAAGTTGGTTTGTGGGTAAATACCACCGTAGGCAGGTGGGTTGGGAGTACAATCCCACTGAACAAAAATCAAGTGAACATAAAAATATTTAAAACTTAAATTTTAAATAAAATAAATTATAATATTATGGCTAACCTCTAAACTATTCATTGACCCTGTATTCGACAATAATATATTAAAAGATCGTTTACCTGAACGGTTTCTAAAGTTTGAAGGATATTGAACGTGAACTGTACCATGTAGTGTTCAATATTTAATAAATACTGCAAAGGTATTAACAATTAATTATAAAAAAGTACTGATAATTCTGATGCTGTAACGGGTCATAAGTATTATGTGTGGAAGCCAGGTTATAGCAAAAAGTACATATCATATTTAACTAAAATATGTAAATTTGTTAAATTATATTTAAAATTTGGGCATTAAAGTGGTGAAAAGACTTTAAATTATAAAATTTAATAAATATATAACAAACATTTCAAGAGAAGAAGGTATGAAAATCATACATAAGAACATTTATCGTAAGCGTCAGAATAAACGCTACCCAACATAATTAGCCGGTTGGAGAGCCATCACTCACTACTGGTTTTTGGCTCTAAAAATCAAACAAATCAAACATCAAGAAAAGTATTCAAAACCTTAAAAAATACACAAAGTATTACAATTCTAACCATACCCTGTATATTTAATCTATTCTAGAACATACACTTACAAAAAGAATGTGTAAAAGAAAGTTAACAAACCTAAAAAAATAATGGCATTTATTGTAACAAAAAACAGGGTTAAGACTGTCATTAAATTTAATAAAAATTAACTACTCTGATACTATATTTTATGTGAAAAATATCAGTGATAGTCTGGTTTTGACTAAAAGAAAGGAATTACCTTAATATTATGTAAAATTATATAAATTGTCATTAAAATCACCTAATGCTTAATAGTAAACACATCCATGACTTAAATAGTATCTTACAAAGTTCATAATTTTAAAACAATGTCTGGCAATAACATTATTACAAAACTTACCTAAACCAATCATCCAATAAAAAAATTTACATTCGTACGTCCCCCCCCCAAAATTAATATTATAATTGTATTTATAAAATTTATCCATTAAGTTTTGCAGATAGAAAAATAAAAATAACTGAATTTTGTTACAACTAAAAATGTTTACAGGCTATTGATCATTGATAATAAATAATTAGAAACAATAAGGTAATAAACAAGTTTTGTAATGAATCAAGGATGGTACTACCCAATAAAACTTCTTTAAAATATCAAGGTAAACACGTGTTCCTACAATGTAATGTAAAGTATACTCTAATAATAGCTAAAGTATTCAAGAAATACAATTTATAAGTGGCTGTTTAGTACTCAACTACTTTGTACACACAATACAATCCAATATGTAGTAAAGTAAAATTATGAAATTCATAGTTGTACATAGAATTATTCTTCATACGGTAATTTGAGCTTGTCTAGACTCTTAATTTGTTATGCATTTATAAATAATATGACTAAAATCGAATGTAACTACGCATATATTGGATTAATATTACAGTTGAACTTCGTATTTCTAGTTTTTTTCTTTGAATATATTTTTAAACATTTCAACTGTAAATCAAAATTATACATTTTATCCCCGGACAGATTATCAATAATTACTTACGTGTTTTAGTCAATCTGTCCACTAGATAACTTAACGACACGTTTCAAGTCAAACGACTCATTATCAGGTCACTTGTTCTTGTTAAGAATAACTTGAAATACACTTCATATAAAGTTCACACACGCAAAAACACATTATGACACGCACCGATATAGTTCTGTAGGCGATTGATGGACAAGAACATTAATATACTTCAGTTATACCCTTCATATCATTGTTTTCATTAGGATCAGGTAAAATATTTCAGATTGACTAAAACACGTAAGTAAATTTTATGATAAATATATCGCTCCATTTTTCTGATAATTGTCATTATTTATTATAGTACTAACTAGAAACATTATAATGATAAAATGTATGTGTTTGTATTTTGAATATACCATTTTAGAGATAAATGCTAGTTTTCGAAGAGGTTCATATATTCCACTCTGGGTGAATAAGGAATGTCCGCCATGAATACCAAACAGTTGTAATCGAAACTTTATCCCTTAAAGGGAGGAATTTATCGATGACATTTGCCTTAGAACTAAAGCTAGTTTACGGATAAGATAAATGTATCCAACTAATAAATATATGTATATTAAAAACTCTTATGTAGCATTAATAATTGTTTGAATTACATTTGAATTGTAGGCCTAAACATATTTCAAAACAAATAACTCTTCAGTTATTTAACTTATAATTTTAGAAAGTATCACATATATTTAAAATTACCATAACAAACTCTCTAATGTTAAAGAGGTAAGGTTTATTTCTTATTTTTATGTTTTAACAGATTCATTATTAGGACTTCTTACGTTAAAACCACTTATAGTACGTTATTTAACAAGTTTTTTAGTTGCTGTATTAACTTTATTTTATAATCCAGTATTGATTAACTCTAAACGGACTTTGTATCTTTAAATAATAGAGAAAGGTACCTGTAGTTAATAAACATTAAAATAAAATTTATGTAATGTTTATTTTAATTTGGTTTTAGTCATAGTTATGCATTTAAGGAATTTAATGTATCACTTCAATATTTTAAGTTTTTTTAATTTTTTAAATTTAATTCGTAGACAACATATAATATGTTTACTTTTAAATGTTGCTCAGTTAATTGTTTTTGGATGTTAATATTAATTTCAATATTCCTGGTAGGCAGGTTAGGTACATTATATTACGTATCAGGATGGGATAAGAGATTTTTACAGTATCCAAATGCCGATAATTGAATATGCTTCCTTAAAATAACAAAATCATAGGTGAGGGCCCTTGCTTTGTTGTGGAGCTAAAGAACATATTAAAAGACTCAACATATTAAAATAAACAATAACTATACAATCATAACTAACAAGTGAATATCTATTCAAAAAGAAGAAAATCTTCAAAAACAAAAACATCCATAAGTCATGCATACCACCATAAACAAGAAACACCGAACGCATCCGGCTACAGGTCCAAAAAAAAAAAAATATATATATATATTTTTTTTTTTTTGGACCCGTAGCCGGATGCGTTCGGTGTTTATTGTTTATGGTGGTATGCATGACTTATGGATGTTTTTGTTTTTTAAGATATCCTTCATTTTGAATAGATATTTACTTGTTAGTTATGATTGTATAGTTATTATTTATTTTAATATGTTGAGTCTTTTTTCATTACTGATAGTTTGCAATTGGTTTCTGTTTTATTAAGAGTAATTTTTTTTATTATTTATATGATTAATATTGTTAAATTTTATTATTTTTGGTGGACAAGACTGTATATTCCTAACCTGGCTGTTAAAATAAAGTAGTTTTTCATTTCATTTCGCCAGCTCCATTACATTTTGCTAACCACAACTTCATGTTTTTTAGTTTGGTTCCTCTACTTGTTTTACAAAAATTCCTCTTCACGTGGAAAAGCCTACAACTTGTATGATGGTTTGTTGTAATTACTTTTCCAAATCTTCTTTTGTTCCCCATTACGATAAGCCTCTTACTTTCAGTTTACAAACCTATTTCTCTATGTGTCAAATTTCACTTTCATTATTTACTCTTAACAAAGTAAAATTTATTTCAACGTTGTAATAAAGATGATACATTTACGACAGTGAATATCCCTTACAGAAATGAAGATCAAATAATTAAACCTTACTCAATATTGACGTATAAATGCTTTATTTTACAACCATTAACTGTCTTAAGAATCAACTCATTTAAAAACATAATTTTAAATTTTTATATTATATACACTCGTTTTATGAGTAAATTTATAGTAATTACAAACCGGTTTATTTTAGACATCAAAAGAGCATAAAAAATATTATATTTTGATGTTTTTTTATATAATTAGTTATCTTACGCAACTATTAAAGTCCCAGTGATTATATTTCATAATAATGTTCACTTTGAGCTAACCAATGATAGTCTATTATAGTTGATGAATAAACTAATTTATTAAATAATATAATATTTAATAAATATATTTTGTATGAGGGAGACAAAGGTAGTTGGACATTTGCCATCATTACATGAAAATTACCAATCATGACGTTCCGATTTGGTAAAACCCAAACCTTTTTCAAGTTTTTATTTTGTATGCTAACATCACATTAGTTGAAGACAATATGAAACAAGTGTTTACGTAAACATAAGGTGTATGATTTGATTCAGGTAAGTATAGGATACTTAACTCAATGAGATACTTAAAAAACTTCTATAGAAAAATACTTTTTAAAATATATACAAACTTGAAACCACGTGCAAACTGAGCAAGAAAAAACGAACAATGTATTTAAACCTACAAGGTGGGGAATATATATCCTACAAACCGTTTACTTACTATCGTCAGGGATAAACGTGTCTACCAGACCATGGAAGTGAAACGAGGGGAAGAATTACTTGGTATGTTCACAGGGAGATGAACCCTACTGCCTGTTTTATAAGCCACCTCTTTGCCATATTTGTATGTGAAGAAAAATATTTGTAGTATTTTGTTTATGTTTTGTATTATAAACTTTGTAAAAACTATAACTTATTTTACCTAAAATCAACGTGTTAATAATAGAAAGTACAATATTAGTTTTTCAATAATCTAATTATATATATTTGATTACGTTTTTAATAATGTTCAATGAGTTTAGTTTTATGCTCATTAATGCATTGCAATTACGTGGTTAAAAATAGTACGAAATACAATTGATCGCACAAATTATACACGCAACACTCAGTAACAGTAGTCTTTACATATTCTTGATGACCTTTTGATATAAATAAATATAAAAATCAACATTTATGAAAAATATTTAAATACAAGAAAAAAATCCACTTTGTAAGAGTTATATCCTCAATCCAAAGCCATGATGGACTGCCTCAAGGACGGCATCGATATTTTATGATCGAGTATAAATACTTAACTACTGCATACTGTATTTATGCTTTTCAAACCAACATTCCTTTTTATCTATTGATTCAGGAAGGTTAAGATGTATAATTATACAGTCTAAGACAGTTGATCAACTGAAATTAAAGTCGAAAATCAAATAATGGATCACATTGTTAATATTTACCCACTGAAATCTTTTTAGGGAGGATTAGCTGGTCTTCATTTGGGAGAGGAGACACAAATACTATGTACTATGAATATTTTTTTATATACTACACAATGGTCTGATATTTAAGTTTTTATCTAGCCTGGTTTTAGTTTTAAAGCTGGATTTGAACGCTACAAGATATATACATACATTATATGTATCTTATATTTGTAACATATGTTATCAGCAGACTTGTAACAGTAATTGGTTTAATATTACATCTTTATAAAGTACTATCTATATAACATTTCAATATAGATATTTTTATTGCTTGAAAAAAAAATAGTTATTTTGTAAGTTTTGTTTAAAATGGTGTAAATTATAAGTGCATGATAACGTAAAATAAGTTATTTTACTCATACGTAAAAGTAGAGTTTTTATAAAATGTATTAGGTAGGGTAAAGATTTTATTTACGGACTGAATTTAAAGAGTGGAGGGAAGTAAATATCGTTTAATTACTCTAGAAACATCAATAATAGTGAAATAAAGTAAAGCTGAATTTTCTGTAAGGTTGGTAATAATAGCTCTTATAGAAATCCAGGAATATTTCATTACAAAGCTTAAATCAAGCCATGATATTCTGTTAAATTTTATTGTACAAAAAACACTATTACTACGATATCATTACCTTATAATATTTAAACAAGTAAGTATTATATGTTTTCTTATTTACTCAAATATTTTTGTGTGTTTTAAAACTTGTATTACACATATGTGATAACGTTTAGATGTGAGAAAAACAACTTTACGAAAATTAACTTTTAATATACTCATATAATTATTGGAAAGTTTTATAGGATGTTAATAAATCTTTTTGGAAAAGTACATTCTGTATTTTCAGTATATGATACGTGTGATTTATTTTACTGTTGAGATTGACAGCTATAGTATATTACACCCACTCGTTTCCAAATACTGAATTAACGTTCCCACATTTAAAAAATTATGTTTTTGTATATATTATAAACAATGTATAATAAGCATTTTAAATATTACTTTTTAATTCACAATCTATTGTTAACTTATGTCTATAAAGAATACAAACAAGTAAATATGTTGTTAAACTTCATAATGTTTAAATACTTCATCACGAATAAGTCACGAAAATGATTTATGTTATTTTTTTTTTTTTGCTTATTTAAATTTTATTTGTTTATTAATAGTTATTTTACCATTTTATTTAAGTATTTTAAAATCACAAAAATTATTATTTAATTTCAAACATTGTTGTTTATGAGTACGATTTCGCCCCTTTTTATTCTTGCAACGTTATACCCTTAAAGTGTTATAGTAATTTGTTTCTATATCAATACAAATAAATGTTGTATCATGCATTTTTTTCTAAAATAGTAGTCCTAAGAATTTCAGAAAACGAGCCAGATTTATAACGGTGTTTGAATTTATATAGGTTACTTTATTTATAAAGCTAAATGTGAACTTATTTGACAAGGTGAGCACTTAACTGAGATACAACGGCCTACTAAATGAGACTTCCGAATAACCACCACTGAGTTATAGGCCGAGGGACTACTTGCAAAGACGGGATATCACACAGGTCATCCATCCAGGAAACGCGATTGATTATGCTTGACACCGTCATATTGCAATAGCGTCGGAACCCTCTGTTTAATACCACTATTGATACATATGTATGTTGCACTATCAACATTTTAAAAATATATTTATAAAAGAACAGAACAGCATTATAATACAAAAACAGTATACTTGTGGCATTAAACATTTCCTTCAAGTAGCTTTCGATTAAACAAACGAAACATTTGCGTGGAAATAGTTATATTGAAGAAAGCGTGGAATTATAATAAAATCCAACAAATATAACAAGAAAGTCTAATATAAAAGTAATTTCAGTATATAGTGTTCTTAAATATAATAATTATTTAAAAACGATATTATTATCATATTTATGAAAACTTATTTACAAACGTTGCTTTTACGTAATTTATGGGCAAGAGGGACATTGTTATCTTGGTGAGACTTAACTAAAATAGTGGCCGTTAATTATTGTAGGATTCACTAACTTAATAGGAGAGTCATGCAGCGATTCCACCCCATTAAGTTTCCTTCAACCACAGCCTGACTGTTATCTAGACCACTGTAGTATGCGGAGAATTTTTATTATTATTATTCATCACTAAGACGCCGATCGTAGAGATATAGGCAAATATGAG
The DNA here is from genome assembly GCA_035578905.1 of Stictocephala bisonia. Taxonomy (NCBI): domain Eukaryota; kingdom Metazoa; phylum Arthropoda; class Insecta; order Hemiptera; family Membracidae; genus Stictocephala; species Stictocephala bisonia. The sequence goes on along the minus strand of JAQJVL010000678.1, from coordinate 87,975 downwards.
GAATGAATGAGTGTGATGAGTGTACATGAACGAGTGTAGTCATTGTTACTATCTGAGTTCGACTTAGCTCAGAAAGGACTATTTATTAATAGCCCAATAACCATGGCAACTATGGGACCTACAGCTTTACGTGGAATCCGAACCACGTAGTGTTGGTCTGATTTTCAGCTAACTGATAAGTCTGACAATCTGTTCTCTTCCCTGCACAACATCTGAACCTCGACTACCATTCAACATAGACACTCCAGACTTCTCTAGTAGTGTCTACGTTGATAACAGCAATTTAAATTAAGCTGCATACTTATTTAAATTGCTGTAACACATTTTATTTATTAATTACTTTTTAGTTAAAATTAAAAACAATTTATTATCACACATATCCAATGTACTCCAATAAGGTTATTATTTTTATAAACCAAGATTACCCTCCATCTGAGAGGGTGTTTGCAAATGAAGTTTCCCTGTGTACAAACATAAAAATCTAAAAGAGTTGGAGAAAAAGCTTATAGTATTAAATTCGCAGATCCACTGAAGATTATTTTACTATAATATATCTAATAAATAATTTGTTTGAATAATTAAAAACATTTTAATTGATTTGTTTACCATGAATGGAATTGCCTTAGAGATTTACGTATAATAATGATAGCACTAGAAAATATTTATTAAACTACAATTTAAATAATATGAAATCTACTAAAATTAACAGAGGTATGCAATTGATTCAAATTTAAATAAAATTTTTTTAAAAAATTATAAATAATATTGACTCTAAACTACTAAATAATATAATTTGATTATGTGTTTACTCATAAGACGCCGACCGTAAAAAATGTACGAATACGATCTTGAAAGAGTGTTATGAGTGTAAATATGTGAACAAAGTCATTACTTCAAACTAAGGCTGACTATTCCGTAGAAAGTAATAAAATCTATAAGTTTATAATTAATTGTTTTGTACAATAAACGAAGCTAATTTAACGATCATTTTTTTAAACATTTGTTCTTTAGGTCTAAGTAACAGGAACGAATATTTAGCTCAAGTTTTAATGCACAGATAAGACAAGAGACAGTGATAAACGGACTGAATATACAAGGATAGAGTTATATACGTTTATTTATTTATACATTATAAATATGGTTTAAAATATATGTATATATATATATATAAAATCTAAGCAATACATTACATAACTTTATCTTACATTGTTATTAGTTATAGAAAACTGCTTCATGAAAATCTCACTGCTACCTAAATTTTCTATAAACAACCAGGAATATTGTACATAATACTAATATTGTGCAATTAAATATTCTTGGGCATTTCAATATATACAATTTTGATTTAAACGTCATATGTTAATAAAGCGAGAAGAGGAGTAGTAAGAAAATGTACAAAATATTACTTCAAATCACTGCAGAAGATCAGCAGCTGAAATGGCCTGATTCCGTTCCTGATGAAGCGTAAACACTCCCTTAATGTCAATCTGTCAGATATTTACATTGAGTGATTTGAAAAATTGAAGCGATGCATATTAAAATTAGTTTTCGATATTTAATAGCACCATTAGTTGTCATCTCTTTGTCTAATGATGGTACAATTAATAGTTGCGTGTTTTAGTTACATTAATATATATATTTATAGATACATGCATTAGGAAATGTTACGTAAATATTAGATAAATACTACTTTATTTATATGTGTTTTTAATTATATATTATAGGAATAAAAGAACAGTTGTGCTTTTTTATAACCAAGCACTACTAACCACACTCCTGTATTTTTTACATTCACAATTATTGAGAGTGTCTTATAACATACAATTTTATAATTATTAACTGTTAGTTGTACAATGTTGGTACACCTGCGTGTATCCAGCAACGTCCAATGCTTGAACTATTATTTTCAATTTATTAATTGCGTTGGTGTGACACAGGAATTGAATATCTGCATAGTAATTTAAGAGGGACATTATGTATTATTATTAATTTTATTAAACCTCTTACAGTGGGAATAAGAAACTTAACTTAATTCAAAATACTAGGAGCACTAAATATTTGTGTACACAAAAGAATAAGCACTCACTCACATATCATTAATTTTCCCACTTAACTTAATCATATAGGGCTGAAATTTGGTACAAATGTTTGTTGTAGACTAAATATAAAAACTTAAGTATTTACATATTGATTAAATACTACTATGTAGTAAAAACCACTCCTAAGAGATTGTTACAAAGGGATAACACTGGGTTGATTTTAGTAAATTAATAACATATGTTTTCTAAATTAAAAAAAAATTTATTTTGTGCGTTTGAAATTTATCATATTTATGCATTAAGAGTTTACAATGAATTGTTACACTTTTTCCATTTTTGTTCTCAATAGAATTACGTGTTAAAATGTGAAACAACTGCTACAATGTAAATAATAATGTTAATAATATTGAGAAAGTTAAACATGTTATTTAATCTCAGTAATGACATTTGGTTTTTAAATTTAAGTGAAAAAAGGTTGGAGTAAAGTACAATTAGTGAGATACTGGAGGTTAAATTACATATTATGAATGTACTAAATACAGCTTAACTACTAAAATTGTTTGTCAAATAGCACAAGAAGCGTGAAGGGGTGTCTCCTAGTATATAAACAAATAGCATGTGGTTTGTTTTCAGCTACCATTTGATGGTTTCAAAAAGATCCAATGTATATTTATATAAAGATAGAAAATTCACGATGGCATATTCATTGAATATAAATTGTAAGTGATCTCCTTTCACAAACCTAAGTGCAATCCATTTGAGCTAATTAAGCCATTTGATACCTGCCTCACTAATTATGTTTAAGCTGGATAAAAGAACGCAGGGGGCACTCTGTAACTATATGATCCATTAATTGGATAGACTCCCCACAGTAACATGACTGATCTAGTGTCAATCCCCATTTATACTTCCAGTAATTGCTTCTGCCAACGCCAGTTTGGAAGCGACTCAAGAGTGTCCACCTCTCCGAGGGAGGCTCGTTCCACCTACAGGTATTGACTAATTGTTAATAAGGAACTTATTTTGACCATAAAAACTGTTAAACACAACGGCCAAGCTAGTATCGGGTGATTTTATCTGCGCATCTGGACAGTAGTGCGAAGAGATGTATTTCGAGATTTTAAACGATCTTTCTGACGTGGGATATTCTGTGTAATTGGGAGGAGCGTGGCTTCAAAATCATTTTTAATTCTTTAGTAAGTGACTCTTGATGTCGTATCTCTGTAGGATCACTTTTTGTGAATACTATATAGCCATACGGAAGCACTGTATTCAGCAGCTAAATAGACCAGTGACAAAGCAGTTGTACTCAGGTCATTTGTGTTGGCTCCCAATGTTGTTCCGGCATTATGATGTAATACATTTTCTCTGGTTTTGATTTTGGCTGCTGTTTTTTGAAGATGGCTTTCAAAGGTCAGTGTTGATCTAACATTACTCCCAGATACTGTGGATGATCATTATGATTGAGTTCTACACCATTTAGAAATATGTTCAGTTTTTGATTAACCAGTATGTTATTTAGGTGGAAACAAACTACTTTGATTTTTGATGGGTTAGTATTTAACTTCTAGGTTCTAAAATACTCTTTGGGGGCTGCAAGGTCACTTTTGAGTTTTTCTCCAGTAGTTGAGAAGTACTTGTCTTGGTAAGCTAAAGCAATATTATCTGCATATATAAATATTCTAGAATATGTGATTAGAATGTCAGTGGTATACGCGATAGGTAAAATTGGAGCAAGTACGGTCCCCTGTGGCAGACCATCTTTAAACCGTCTATAAGAGCTTTTTCACGACCGAGATAAATTTTTACTAGCCTGGCACTAAGCACTGACTCCAAAAGTTGTAAAATAAATGGACACGGAAGGTGGTTGTAGAACTTTAACAACAAAATCCTGTCTCATACTGTGTCATAAGCTGCTGTAAGATCAATAAAAGCTGCAGATTTTTTTTTACTTCCTTTCAAACAATTTCCCATAAATTATGTTTTAAGAGCTTAGATCTCATCGCTACAACTTCGATCAGGGTAAAAACCAGCCTGCTCAACTGAACATTAAAGTTAAAAAATGGGTCATATTCTATTGTATAACCGTCTTTCTAGATACTTGTAACAAAACCCTAAGAATAGGTCGGTAACTTTCCATTCGTTCAAGGCTTCAGAGCAGCAACTACTTTTGAACGCTTAAATGCTTTTGGAAAATTGCCTGTAGCTAGTTTCTTATTGTAGACTGATTACTTTGCTACCAGCATGCAACTGAAACTCCATGAAGATTTAGTCAAGACCAGCTCCTTTTACTGCTGGTATAGCAGAAATTGCACTATCTATCTCTTCCACCGTAAACGTTCTGGAGACTTCCAAGGATGCTTTTTGACCTTTCTTTATTTCATTCAACTTTTATAGGTTATGTTTGCCGAATGGATGACGGATTGACTTTGACAAGCTGACTATCCGTTCAGCTATATTATAGGCCTTCAAGTGAAGCACTTCTCTTTGATTTGGAGATTTACCAGTAGAGAGTTTCCTTAAAAGTGACAACGCTTTTCTACTGCTGTGAGTAAAGTTTGTATCTCCAACAGTTCTAAATCATTTTTCTCTTGTGGTACTATGGGTAAAGTTTAAGGCTTCATTAGTTTTAACCTATTTTTTTCCTGATACTGTCAAGAGGTTGCATCAGCATATTAGCCATTTTGGAGTCTTTAGTAGCCATTTTTGAGGTCATCTAATTCTTTACTCCATACTTTTATATGATCCTTTCTGTATCTTCTTGATATGCATGCCTTAGAAATGGGACGATGTGAGATTTTTTAAAGATTGCATTTTCTAATTATACCTGGAATGAACCTGATGATATCGCCAAGCCTAGTCGTACAGACCTCCCAATGTACATTATTAAATTTCCATCTAGGCCTTGAAAAGAGATCGAATTATGGGGATTTGGATCCCAATGAAAACAGCATTACAGAGAAGAGATCATTTTTAGGTAGGGAGAGTTGAACGGAGCTGTAACTGTTAATAATTATATAAGTATATAATATAATACATTCACATAAATAAGCACTTGATTTACTATTGTGTACCATAGGCTCATCTTACATATATAGTAAAAGTAGACAGTTTTGACGACATCTCATTCCTTAAAAGAAGTAAATGGTAGTTATAAAATAATAATTGTTTACAATGAATAAGAATGTCCAACGTCAATTAAAAAAAAAAATACTAGTACATTTATTTAAAAATATATTAACTATACTTTTAATTGCTTAAGTAGGTATTGTGTTATAATCTAAAACACCTATTTAATGTTAGTAATTACTAGTAGCTTAGTTACAAATGTTAACAATATGGGTATATTGATAGCTTAATGGCAAACAATCACGATTAAATTTTAGATGTCTGAGCTTAAATCTTTTTATATGTATACATGTAAATCTTTAAGATGGATTTGAACTTAATTCATATTGAATTGTTAGTATTGTACTTAAAAACTTTTACTAGTGTATCAAAAAAGTAAAAGGTATCTTAAACAAATATATTTGGTACTAATTGTTTGTGATCACATTCCTTCCGTAATCAAACATTGGCTAAATGAAGCTGGCGAGGAGAAATGTTTAAAATTAAGCAATTCATAACTTTTCAGTGATACGATATTTATTTTTTTATATTAAATTATATGCATAAATATTACGATAAGATATCATTGTATAATATATTAAAGTTTTAATTTTTTTAAGTGTAGCTATCATATACACTTGCATAATAATTCAAACATATCTAAATGAAAACTTGGAATAATGTCCATACTTTACGTTTAATAAGCTCTTAAATTACTTAATCTAACAATTTATGTGGTAGAAAATAAGTCCTGATACAGTTTAGCATTCTATAAAATGTTCCATACAAAGCAATAAAACCCATCACTCTGAAATAATGCAAACCATGATCTAAAATTTTGCCGTAACTGTACAACTAATATCACTTCCTACGTACAACCAAGGGTGGAGTCCAGAGAAAACCGTTATTGCAATCGTGTGGTAATATGGTTACAACATTGAAGGTATTTTTAATCGGAACAGAATGACGCAAACTGTACCTCCGATGAACAACCGGTTAATATATGATAGCTGTCTGAAATTCTAGAATTATCTGAGTTAAATGTGCAGTCATTTTGTAGCAAACAGCCATTTTAATATTATTTTTGTGGAAATGTTCTTATAATAAACATATTAAACCTATGTAAATTTAACTTTTTATTGTATTAAGAACTTTCTAATCAATTCTATTGGACCATCCAACGTCAATTGCAGCAGTCAATTGATATGTTTTATTAGTAGATTTTTTGACCAGTAAATATTAATTATAAAGCTTTTCGATTCGGTAACTAAAGTGGTTTAATGATTATTAAACTATTCCACAAATCTGCAATGTTTAACCAATGTAATGCACACTTTGAATGGCTAACATTTCCTAGTTAGTCGTCCATTCCGTATGCGATTTGTGGAATTGTGTTATATTATTAAAGCCATATAATTTAATATGCATAAATACATACATATTAAATTATATGGCAAAATAAATACATATGCTTGTATCAAAGAATTTTTTTATACTCCAAGTGGGCCGTCTCAAGGAAGAAATAAAAACTATACATTCACGTTAAAAAGTACAATTTTGCACGCTGTTTTTGTGTACTCAACTTTAATGCGAACCGGTTGATATTATATTAAGCTGTTTCAGGACCTATTTTCCACTCTGTATAGTGGTAATAGTATCTATTAAAAGAAATTATTGGTTTTAATTAGTATAATAATAGAGTTTTAATAGCCTAGGGGCAGTAATAATTACAGAGTCATATCGTTTAATATTTCATAGGCCATCAATTGAAACAATAGGGTAAAGTGAAATTTAATCTATAGATTTCTGATAATTGTATACAATTGTGTATCTAAATTAATGAGATTATATTTAACATAACACATTTGAAAAACTATTGACTGTTGGGTTATTTTAATATTCTTATTTTATAATTAAACTCACGTATATTCTTACATCTAACGACATCGTCACTGTACCTAGACACAAACAAATAACAATGTTAAATTCTTGCCTTTGATCAGGAGCAATTTATTGTTGTCATATTACAAAGTACAGTAACTGTAATAATAGTAATTACTAGACTTTGTTTCATCCTTGTAAATATAATCACTTTTTAGAACGTAATAATTATGTTTAAAAGTTAGTATTTAAAACAAAATGTGCTACGAGATGTTAATAACACATATAACTTTATCTCAACTTGCTTACAAAATGTAATATTTTATTTCTTCATTTTTCACAATACTTATTTATTTCAATATGTTCTAATTTTTACACCAAAAATAACCATAAAATTATTTTAATTTACTACAAATGCATAAAACAAAAACTTAAATGTAATTTAATACCTTTGTAAACTTTTTACAAACAGTTAATTACAGGTTTAAATTTGGTGTAGTTTGTAGGGGTATTAGATTTTAAATTATTGAAATTGTCTAACTATTAAATTATAATATATTTAAATTAATAAGATTTCTTATAAAATTGTAAATATGACAAGTAATACATGAGTGTTACCTGTCATTGATAGGCCTTTTGTTTTGAACAATATTGGAAATAAAATTTAGTCTTTATTATATTTCTCATATAAAATGCATTTACATTAAACAAGATACCCAGTTTATTTTGCATATTATTTTATCGTTAATGGAGGTTTTAGATTATTTTAAGAACTATTGAACTTTGAATGTGTGACATCGTAATAGATATTAGTGGATATTTCTCAATATAATACATTTATAGTAAAGCTCTGGATGTGAAACGATAATGACGTTCACAATAGAGTTTAGTAAAGTAAAGAACAAAAAACAAATCTAGTATTCATATCATCTTTAGAACATGACAAATCAGGTTTAAACTACTATAGAAGTCTTGAGTGTCCTTTTGAGTGGTAGTGACATACTATAGCCATATATAGTTTTTTTTATGCTCGCTATAGGGCCTATCAACTAACTGAAAATTAGACCAATACCAAACGGTTTGGATTCTAAGTAAAGCTATACTACCATTTGTTGCCCTGGCTATTGGCTATTAATGAACGGATAATCCTCAGGATCAGCTGACCTTAGTAAGGAACAATGACTTCACTACCTCAACCACACTCATTGCAGTTATTTTCCCTCATATTTGAACACAACCCTCCGATCGACGTCTTAATAATAAATAATGAGTCCTCATTTTCGTTCGCCATTTTTTAAAGGTACCTTATCTATAACATATTGTGAGTACATTTTTTAAAATTACCATCCATAAAACTTACAAAATCAAATATTTGAATTACTCCAGTGTCAGAATAAATCTTTATGTAACGAGAACAAGTTGGACACTGAGCAATCTATCAGAATACTAGACAACCGTAGATTCTCAGCACCAAAATAATTTTTATAACAATTTAATTCATTTGTTGTTTAGGTTACAAAGTTTAGGACCAATAATTAAAGTAACAATTGTTTTAATGTATAAATTTATTTTTACAAATTAACTATCGTATGTTTTTTAAAGTAATTATTTCATCCTAAAGAATGGTTTCCTAACTATGAACATTTCAAATAATGTCTAAACAACAACCCTAACATTTAACTGAATTGAAGTTCTAATCAACTAAGTATTTAGGAATATTGTATATAAATACATCTCGTAATTATTTTATTTTAATATTTTTTAAATACTTTTCCGACGTATTTTCAAATATCTCATTTATTCAAAATCAACCTACTATAAAGTTTTAATTTGTTTTTTAGTTCAGCTAATAACAAGACACTGTAAAATGATATTACAAAAATTATCAACTGTTATGAAATATTCATCAAATACTTTTAAAAATAACATGTAACATATTTATAATAAACAAACAAAAAATAAATAATTAAAAGCTAATACCAAACTTATGTGTTGAATATTTCTATATTTAAAAATGAAAGATTTTTTATCTGTTGTATACTAAATATCATAGTTATGTAATAGGATGTATATAAACCCAAAGTTAGTGGTTTTTGTTCTGTTAACACTTAAATAGAATGTCAGTGTGTTCATAGTTAAATAGCCCCTGTTTCAAGCTTGTTTGAACTTAAGTTAGAACGCAACACCATTGTTGTGCAGTACTATGTGGACCTATACACACACTTCCCTGTACACACTATAGGCCTTGTACTTGAGAATGGTCGTCTGACACACTACAAAATGCAAGCACCTGAAGAGCCATGTTTCTATTGTAAGGACAATCACCATTGTTGTACAGTACTAGATGAACCTAAACAAACACTGTCCTGTACACACTACAGGCTTTGTAATTGAGAGTGTACGTATCATAAAATACAACTATAATAAGTGCCATATTTCTCTAATGTGAAAATCTGCACCATTGTAGTACAGTATTAGGTTGATCCACATAAACACTCTACTGTATAAACTGCAGGCTTTGTACTTGCGAATTGTCGTCTGTCACTCCACAAAGGGCAAGCACATGAAGAGCCAGGTGTTTGTAGTGTAAGGACTTGTATCATTGTTCTACAACAATAGGTGGATCTACACAAACACTGCCCTGTACATACTACAGTCTTTGTACTTTAGACTGGTCGTATGTCACTCTAAAAAGGACAAGTTCATGATGAATGATGTGTTTGTTGTGTGATTACAGCTATAATTATTGTAGCATACTTCAGTTTAAGATTTCAGCTTAAAAACTGAAAATTAAAATGGGGTGTTGTGGGCCCAAGAACCTAAATGCTGACTTTATCAGCTTAAATAGTGTATCAAACTAAAGGTATACATCTCCTGAATACAAATGTACCAACAGATTTGGATAAGAGTAAATATTAAAGGGTATATGCCACACAAACCACTTCGAAAAAAATAAGGAGTAATACGAAAATAAAACAACCAATTGGGGTATCAAACACATTATATTTTGGAAAAGACAACTTTTATGGGCATTTTCTTTTGAAAAACAAAAACTACAAACACAAAAAAAGTTATACTAACATAGCCAAGTGGAATATACAATTAAAGGTATTCTTCTATAGATTAATAATATGCCATTAGTTTTTAGAAAAGGCTATGTTTTAAGGCTCCACTTCCTAAAATTAAAAATAGTAAATTAAGCCGTGTAGCTTGGCGAAGCTGTAGGCTGAGCTTCCTCATGATATTGCAGGCTGAGGTTCACAAATGGGGCTGTGCAATAGTGTCTTGGCAAGACCACAGGTCGAGTTCCACAATTTAGGCTGCAGCATATCTTAGCAAGGCTGTAGGCCGAGCTTCGTCGCGGGGCCGCAGGCCAAGCTCCATTAAGGGACTAATTCTAATTGAATAGTTCCCAGGTGAGGTCAGAGGCCGAGTTGTACAAAAGGGCTAAAGGCAGTGTTCCCAAGTGAGGCGGCAGGCTTCACCCTAGTGGCCTTTCAGGTTGAATGAACACGTAAGGGAGTTACTTTATTTATTCTACACCATCATCTGTTAGATACAAATAACTAAAATGAAAACTTTTGAAATAGGCTAAGTGATGTATACCAATAATTAACCTATAAAATAACTAAAACATTACTGTTTATATAATAATCATGCAACAAGGAACGGGTAAAGTGCTACTAATATAATATATTTTTTATTTGGAATAATATCTTTTATGTTCAACAATTTTCTTTGCTTTTATGTTTACCTGAAACGCACGCAGCTTACTTATTTTTTGACCTTTCTAACAACAGTTAATTAATGTTTAAAACTTGTCAGAATATCAATACATGATGCCAATATTTCTGCTTTTTACTATAATGTAATTTTTGCTGATGTTGCCTATATGGTTTGACTGTTAGACGTTGGATTATAATTCTCTAAACATACTGTGGAGTTTGAAGTTCTACACTTACGCTGAATTTTTTTTTTAATTATTATTTTGATTGCACAGCATAGAAGCTCATTCAAAAACCTCATTCAAACCTTTTGAACTCATCATTCTTCTAGTGATGGCCTCCAAAACTGTTTTTATATGCACAAACAACATGTATTTTTGAATGTCTTATGCCATTCAAATAGAGGTCCCACCTGGTAGATTATTTGAAAGCGGGTTCTTGATCGACGTTGTACTGTAAAGACTGGTTAAGTTCTCTCTAGTTCAAGAACACAAAAAGACACACTTTCAGTGGTGAGGACCCACCAAACCCACCCCTGCAAAAACAGGTAGTCAATAATCAATTACGAAATGGTTTATACGTAATATTCATGTACGGCTATTTTACTTGATTTACTTAAATGGTAAATTAAAATACGGTCGAAGCTTAGGAACCGATCTTAAATAAAGTGATACGGATAAATGTTTCCTGACTTTGAGAAGGACGAACTCTCCCGCAAGTTTAAATAAATTTAATTTAAAGAACACTATTTAAAGTCACTTAAGATTTGTGATTAAAAATACTACATTTCGGAGTGGTTAAAATATTAAGTTTTGTTATAGTAAATGTATGTAAGTGTTTTTTTAAACAAATAAATAATATATTTAAATTTGTACGATTATGATACTAAATTTAAAAGCATTTAAAGTTAGTACAAGTTAAGCAAGTTAGCAAGTTACAAACGTGTATGGGTGGGCCATTCTTTTTGGCAATAAAACTAAACCACCCGCCCACCCACACACGTACAGTTGTTTTGACCCACCCGCCCACCCATACGCGTACATTGGTATTAACCCACCGGCCCACCCATACACGTACAGTGGTATTGACCCACCCGCCCACCCATACATGTACATTGGTATTGGCCCACCCATACATGTACATTGGTTTTGGCCCACCCGCCCACCCATACACGTACATTGGTATTGACCCACCCGCCCACCCATACACGTACATTGGTATTGACCCACCCGCCCACCCACACACGTACAGTGGTTTTGACCCATCCACACACTTACAGTGGTTTTACTAAAAATACTTGTACTAAAAATATTGTACTAGAGTATTTAAATAAGAATAAATAAATTCTAATAAAAATTCAATATATTAGGATAATATTGCAAAAGTATGTGTTTCAGGGATATACAATAAGGGAAGTTTAAAGAATTGATTAGTACGTTTATTTAATAATACTGTATATCACTATAGAAAACACCATTTGTAATGATGGACAAAATATCAAATTATCTGCAGGTTTTTATACTAAAAAAGGTATATCTAAATAATTTTCTACTAACCAGTATGATTTAGAAAGAAAATTATTTAATTAAGTAAATGGAGTCTGATTACCAAAAACTTCAAGATTGGAACTACTCTCTTTTAGCCAAGAAAGTTTCTTATCAATCTGAGCCAAGTTTTCTTATAGTGCTGTGCTGAGGATGATTGGATTCTATCACCTAAAGTTAATGCTTACACTTTCTTAGTTTTTTTTATAACCACTTATTTATTATAGTTAGTTTCCAACAAGTTAATAAGATTTAAACATAATAAAAAATCTAGATTTTATATTATAAAAATTAGTAACGTAATTAAAAGGTACAAATACTTGATATACGTTTAGTAAACATTGAATGTAAAACACGTAATTTTTATAGGACACAACTGTTTCGTTGCACAGCTACATGATCCAAAAATATATGGTGATTCCACTCTTTAGTCTATAACTGTATCTTTTATTTACACTCAATAATATCTTAATTATATAGTAACAGTTATTTACAAATAATATATTACTAAACACTTTTTAAACACTTAAAATCATACCACTCCTATTTACAGTTAATTTTGTTACCTACCTCAGACTATGTTCGTTTAGTATTTGATACTATTCGTTAACTCTCACTGTTCGGAATTTAAAGAATTTTACTGTCACGATTAAACACCCACTCTATACTATAGACTGCAGATAAAACTGACACTGAATAATCGGCCTAAGGTTTTCTCTCTACTATTTACCACCGCGAAGTATACAAAAGATTTATTATAAATCATACTGTATGGTTTTAAAACCACCTAAACTATCATTAAAGATAAATTTCGAACTTTCTCGGGGCTTCTAGATTGGTCGATCAACCAGAGACGATTTTTGCAATTCACCATACCAAAGTACCAGTAGTGATCCTCAACATGGTAAATATCCTAAACAATATTCAGATATTTTAAACCCAGAATCGTTAACAAAACGCAAATACGCCATACTTGTTGGTATACTTGTTATACAATTTATATTTAATAGATAAAACATGGACAAACCAATTGTTTCATAGATATGTATTTAGATTCTAAACAGTACTCATAAATAATCATGCAAACTGCAAGAAATTATTGATACATTTAATTTCAATGAATCTTTTAAATAAATTTAAGTCGAAATATAAAACGAACAAATGTAATTTGTTTTGATGATGGTATATTGATGTTATAATACTATGTCAACATCAGCATTGCTCTTGGAGGAACCACTATGGAGGTCAGACAATGGTTGCCAATTGTCCTTCTTCCGGTGCTTCAACGTTTCCGGTCAAGTCTCCTGGAAGTTTATTTTTATTTTTCAATAACAATTTTTATAATGGATGTGGACATATGACATGATTTATTATAAATGTTTATGTTGCATAGTTTTTTCTGTAAATAAATCAGAAAATAAAGTATGTTAACCAGGATATTGGATAAATGTCTATCTATTTACATCGCTAAATTATTTTTAAGAACACTAATTAACTGTTTAAATTAGTATTATTCAAAATCTAGTGAACATAACTGAATAACTACATACTAATTATTATTGAAGTTGATCTATTTGATAATTGTTAATAGTATGAAACAAATACTGTGCATGTTTTAGTTTTATTACTAATTGATGAATTTAATTTATTAAAGTGACATAAACATCGATGGTCTTAGCGCACCTAATGCTGCATTTATTAGACCAATTATTGTGTAGCAAGGTCACATTTGGGCATTATTTCAGAAGAATCACTGTAAAAACTTAGATGAGATACAATCTAAAATCAAATACTTAGTTGTTTTAAGGTTGGAGTTTAGTTATTATTCTGTATTTTTTTAGTGTCTTGATGCTAGATATACTGGAGATTCAGCTTAGGAGCAGAAATAAAAGGAAACATTAGTCCTACATTATCATAAATTAAACTTTATTATTGTTGAAACTGAGTGGTCGTTACTTGTCAACACAGACCCAGGGGTGCCTAGTTTCCTCTCCAATCGTCTTCACTGCAACACCAGTTATATGTACGACAATACACTTCCAAATATAAATAGGTTATATATACGATTTTCCAGAAGATACGCATTTTAAAATCTAGTATTACACAACTGAAGAAAACATTTTTTGTTTTGATTTGTTTTTTGTTTTGATTTGTATTTCAATGCTCGCTTGCCTTTCTGTTATTTAATTACACAGTCTCTGTTTAGTAACTGTCTTTAATGAACTCTTGTAGCAATATTTATTTATTTATAATTGCTTACGTATTTTAATTTTAATATCGTTTAACCATGAATTACCTTTTATTATTTATTATTAGTAAATTTAGTTGTAATTTTATTTAAAATAGTTGTACTTGCTTTAATATTACTTTTTTAATTGCGAAATAAAATTATGTATAAGTATTATGTAAATATTATTTTTATTTTACTGCTAATTAGACATTTTTACATTTCGTCCACTAGACCCTGTTGTATAAGGTTTTGTCGTATTAATACCTCCATCGGTCTACACACATAAATAACTTATGCAATGAGATTGGCAGTTTAAAACGTTGGGAAGCCATCACTTTTTGAGCTTACGTGAACATAATGTTCAATTCTAAGAATAATTGATTATATGCAACAATAGTAGCCAATGTATGTTTAACATTTAATTCTAACGATAAATAAAAAGTTACTGAAAAAATATAATAACAAAAGATAATAGTTTTTAAGTATTTATACTCGAACTATATAAACTTATTTTTAATGATTAGGATTCAATTTATACGTGAAAACAGAATTATACACAATAATAAAACTTCATATTCTTTAAAATAAGTAACATGTCAAAAGAAATTTTAATTAAAAGAAAAGGATATTGTAAAATAATTTGCCTATTAATAAAACATATAAATAAATAAAAATGCCTGCATTTAGAAGCGTTTCTCAGTACATAACTGTTTTATAGAACAACTCAAGTCAATGGCCTAAATACTGAGAAATAAATATTAAAAACTAATAACAGTGCAAGTTAAGATTAAGGTATAGTATATATTATATAGTTTTACAAAGAAACACAAAGACTTGAAATCACAATATACTATTGGGATGCGAAAAGCTCTTTAATTTTACTCTTAAATGAGCGTATAAGTACATGATTTGATTGCTGTGGGGTGGCCATTGTACAACTTAGGGCTGAAATAAGAAAAACTCTGTCTCCTAACTTCTAAACGGACCTTAGGGAAATGGAGTAAAGTTGCATTGCATGTACTACGCTGCGAGACCTCTTCCCGGTACAACAGCCTTTCGCTTAAGTACTGTGGCTCACTGTGTGACAGTACCTTGTGAATCATGCAGCAAGTTAGAATCCTGCATACGGTCTCCATTGGCAGTAAACCAACAGCCTACCGAAAAAGAGAAACATGATCAAAACGTCTCAAATTGAAAATAAAACGGACTGCAGAGTTTTGAAGCTTTTGAATTCGCTCTATGTCTCCACACGAGATGCTGTTACCGTATGCAGGGTAGCAGTAGTAAAATACTGACAAAAATCAGTGACTACATGATGTGAAACTTAGCGGATTCTGGTAGCAGATCTCTAAAACGGTACAGACCGCTCAGCCTACCCAGTGCACGTTGTGCAGAGTAAGTGACATGTTCAGTGAAAGTCAGGTCATTGTCTATCACGACACCGAGAGTTTTGACTTTGCCGCTTTCAGCCAAGCTTACAACACTGAGCATGATCTCAATGCCTCTTGAGCTAAGGGACTGCACCAGAGTATGTGGGGCAAAATGGAGAACGGTACACTTGTCTATATTAAGTTTTAGGCTATTGTTTATGGACCAGGTGGTAATGCTTTCAAGATCCGAATTAATTAGCATGAAGGCCTCCTCAATTGAGCCAGGCTCGTATGACAACTGTAGCTGACAATCATCTGCATACAAATGAGCAGTGCAGCTTTGTACACATTCGGGAAAGTCACATGTGTACAAATTGAAATGTATAGGACCAAGACAGTTACCCTGAGGTACACCTCGATGTCTATTAAGAGGATTAGATGTCTCACATCCCAGCGTTGTAACTGGCTTCTATTTTCAAGGTATGACTTCACCCACTCGATAGCATCTGCACCAAAGCCACAAAAATTCATCTTCGCAGCCAGCAACTTATGGTTCGTGGAATCAAAGGCTTGAGAGTAATCAAGCAGAACCAGTGAACTGTATCTTCCATTATCTTTACTATCAAACAGGTCACTAAATAAGTTTACTGGGGCAGTGCATGTGCTGTGGCTTTTCCTGAACCCAGATTGTGTTTTCGGCAAAATATTTTCTTTGTCCATATATTCTACAATCTGTCGAGTTACAACTTTTTATAATATCTTTGACATCGCAGGCAGTATCGAGATGGGTCTTAATTGTTGGACACTTTTAGGGGCTGTCACTTTCGGTATGGGATGCACAATGTTCGACTTCCAGCTCTGAGGAAACACCCTACTCAACAGGGACTCATTTATGAGGTGTGTAATCGCATCCAGAGCGTAAGGACTCACGGATTTTATCATTTGTATAAAATAGTTTGTTGAATTATCTGGACCTGACAGTTTTTAAAGTTAACAACAATTTAAATTTCAAAATATATAGAAAACCTAAGACTACCGACCTAACAATTCACTCTAGCTCAAACCATCCATATAATCAAAAAATGGAAGCTTACAACAGCCTATTACACAGACTTTTAAACGTCCCACTAAGCGAGGAGGATTTCAAAGATGAAATTTTAACTATAAAATATATAGCAACTCAAAACGGATATCCAAGCAATATAGTTGATAACTTAATAAGAAAACAACAAAGCAATCCACAGCCACAACAAAATGATTCTAGTGAAAATAAAAAAGTATGTGTCTATGGAATATGGTTCAACAGGGCTAAATCACACGATAAAAAACGAATTGGCAAGAAATAATGTAATTGTCTCATACAAAACCAACAATAAACTAGATATCATGTTGAAACCCCGCCCGACTGAGAAAAAACCTATTCAAGACACTACAGGAGTATACAGATTGTCTTGTGACGACTGTCCAAAATATTATATTGGTCAAACAACCAGATAATTTAAAAAACGTTTTAAAGAGCATTTACCAGCCAGATCCATCAAACAGTCACAAACTAAATCAGCCTTCGCCTCTCACCTTATCGAGAACAACCATAATTATACAGACTTCCAAAATAACTTAAAGGTTCTCAATGTATGCAAGAAAGGTCGGTTTCTAAATTACTTAGAAGAGTTTCAAATTTACAAGGCAATAAAAACTGAACCAAACAACGTTCTAAATCAACAAGTTTCCTTCACATTGAATTTAATTTACAACACCGCTATAGGTATCATGGATTCAGATGGCAGATGTCAAGGACACACACGTCACAGAAGGATTGATAACAACAGCTGACCAAGACCCCACCAGTCACCACACACGCCCTTGCAGTAACGCTCCAACTTCTGTGCGTGTCGGTACGGCTGGTACTACCTTGGCCAAGGACAGACAGTGTATGTCCGATGTTCGAGTTCGTGTCTTCATGTTTTGTGTTTTATTTATTCGCTTTTAATTTGTGTTTTATTTATTCGTTTTTAACTTTGACGACCTTCACGGCGATAAGTGTTCACCAATGAAAAATGTAGTTTTATTTTAGTTTCACGTTCAGCCTGATGATGACCTGCAAGATGGCAGGTTGAAACGCGCGTAGCAAAGCTACAAATGTTGGATTACTTGATGGATCACAAAGGTAAATAACCTACTATATATTTGTATATACATTCAACATTGGAAGTTTTTACAATTTTACAGTGGCTAAGAGCGATCCAATGGACTTCGGTTACGAAACAACTTCTAGAACATTAACAAAATGAATAAAGTTAGGTAAAACACATTAAACTGGACCTAATTATAACTCATAAATATTAAACTGTTATCCTATTTGTGTGTAAATATGATTAGTATTGAAAGTATAAGTAATCAGTAAAATATTAGTTTTTACATAACAAAAAAAATTTTCTGTAACAAAATTAAATATTATGAATGTTTTGAATCCAATCAAATATGACCACTTAAAACACTTTACGCGTAAACCCATAAAATATTACACACGCAGATCTGTCATCATAATTACCAGTCATAACAACAAACGTCATTTTAACTAAATTCCTTATTTATTTGAGTAAGGTTACTCATTATTTGTTATTGGTGCTTAAATATAATTAGAAAAACACAAAATATAAAGGGTGTCCGGGCTAGAGGTATCAAGAAATAACTAACTCGTTTGGTATAACAATGTAAAATTTATTTTAAAATAACTATGCTAACATGTTACAAATACAACCAAGATTGTTATCTTATTTAGTAAAGTTCAATATGATCACCATAAGTCGCTCTTACACGGTCCAATCGGTATTCAATATCCCGCATTGTGTTTGCTAGCATTTCTGGCGTTATCCTCTCAACTGCAGCTACAATCCTATGCCTTAGTTCCCGTAAACATTGTACTCTTTTCTGGTATATGAAATCTTTGATGAATCCCCATGCAAAGAAATCCAAACAATTACACAAATCCCAGCCAAACATTTATTTTTGGAGTGTCTCTTTCATACATTACTGAGGTTTGCGGATTTCTTGATCCCCAAATATGACAGTTGTGTCGGTTTATTAATCCACTGAGGTGAAAAGCAGCTTCGTCACTAAAAAGTACATTTTGAAGAAATGTGGGATTTTCATTAATGCGATCCAACATCTTGTTAGCATATTCTAGTCTCAAAGGACGATTATTTGGCATTATCTGGTAAAACAGCTGAATCTTCGAGCCTTGTATGTAAAATGCCATGACCTGTTGATTTAGAAAGTTGCAGTAATCTAGAAGATGATCTAATTGATGTACGTGGAGTTTGAATTAAAAAATTGCGCACGTTGTTAATTGCTAGTACACTTACTTGCTTCTTTACGTGTTTTCCAGTTTTTTTAATCAAAGTTACATTAGCTTGAAGTGTTCTGTCCTACAGTATGATTATCTTTGAAGTTGGTGGATTAATGTTGTAATCACGACCAGCCCGACGTTGAACACGAGTTACAGATTTGTACTCTGCAAGCCACAACACGCACTGTACCTTTTGCTGTAGGGTACACATTTTTTATCATAAGAAACTTACAGCCTAATGACAAACATGACAGCAGAATGACTACAGTCAATTATACGAATTTGAAGCCAACAATGGTGTTGTAATCAGCTGACTTCTCAGTAAACATAATCATAAGGCTTATAATCACATTAGTGGCTAAGTTGTTGTTAGTGCCAGAGATGAATCATGGTTACATGGAAAGAATGAATTTTCTTAACTGGTAATTTTTTGGCATTGTGTGTAAGATATGTAAGATACCGTTAAACTTTACACATACAATCTTGGTATTATTACTTATCATCTGTAGTTTTAATTGAAACAAAAAATTTTACACTCCGATGGGAATATTTGTTTATTGATACCTCTAGCCCGGACACCCAGTATTTTAGATTAGTTTACTGGTTCATGACCAAAACGTCTCAAATTGAAAATAAAACGGACTGCAGAGTTTTGAAGCTTTTGAATTCGCTCTATGTCTCCACACGAGATGCTGTTACCGTATGCAGGGTAGCAGTAGTAAAATACTGACAAAAATCAGTGACTACATGATGTGAAACTTAGCGGATTCTGGTAGCAGATCTCTAAAACGGTACAGACCGCTCAGCCTACCCAGTGCACGTTGTGCAGAGTAAGTGACATGTTCAGTGAAAGTCAGGTCATTGTCTATCACGACACCGAGAGTTTTGACTTTGCCGCTTTCAGCCAAGCTTACAACACTGAGCATGATCTCAATGCCTCTTGAGCTAAGGGACTGCACCAGAGTATGTGGGGCAAAATGGAGAACGGTACACTTGTCTATATTAAGTTTTAGGCTATTGTTTATGGACCAGGTGGTAATGCTTTCAAGATCCGAATTAATTAGCATGAAGGCCTCCTCAATTGAGCCAGGCTCGTATGACAACTGTAGCTGACAATCATCTGCATACAAATGAGCAGTGCAGCTTTGTACACATTCGGGAAAGTCACATGTGTACAAATTGAAATGTATAGGACCAAGACAGTTACCCTGAGGTACACCTCGATGTCTATTAAGAGGATTAGATGTCTCACATCCCAGCGTTGTAACTGGCTTCTATTTTCAAGGTATGACTTCACCCACTCGATAGCATCTGCACCAAAGCCACAAAAATTCATCTTCGCAGCCAGCAACTTATGGTTCGTGGAATCAAAGGCTTGAGAGTAATCAAGCAGAACCAGTGAACTGTATCTTCCATTATCTTTACTATCAAACAGGTCACTAAATAAGTTTACCGGGGCAGTGCATGTGCTGTGGCTTTTCCTGAACCCAGATTGTGTTTTCGGCAAAATATTTTCTTTGTCCATATATTCTACAATCTGTCAAGTTACAACTTTTTATAATATCTTTGACATCGCAGGCAGTATCGAGATGGGTCTTAATTGTTGGACACTTTTAGGGGCTGTCACTTTCGGTATGGGATGCACAATGTTCGACTTCCAGCTCTGAGGAAACACCCCACTCAACAGGGACTCATTTATGAGGTGTGTAATCGCATCCAGAGCGTAAGGACTCACGGATTTTATCATTTGTATAAAATAGTTTGTTGAATTATCTGGACCTGACAGTTTTTAAAGTTAACAACAATTTAAATTTCAAAATATATAGAAAACCTAAGACTACCGACCTAACAATTCACTCTAGCTCAAACCATCCATATAATCAAAAAATGGAAGCTTACAACAGCCTATTACACAGACTTTTAAACGTCCCACTAAGCGAGGAGGATTTCAAAGATGAAATTTTAACTATAAAATATATAGCAACTCAAAACGGATATCCAAGCAATATAGTTGATAACTTAATAAGAAAACAACAAAGCAATCCACAGCCACAACAAAATGATTCTAGTGAAAATAAAAAAGTATGTGTCTATGGAATATGGTTCAACAGGGCTAAATCACACGATAAAAAACGAATTGGCAAGAAATAATGTAATTGTCTCATACAAAACCAACAATAAACTAGATATCATGTTGAAACCCCCGCCCGACTGAGAAAAAACCTATTCAAGACACTACAGGAGTATACAGATTGTCTTGTGACGACTGTCCAAAATATTATATTGGTCAAACAACCAGATAATTTAAAAAACGTTTTAAAGAGCATTTACCAGCCAGATCCATCAAACAGTCACAAACTAAATCAGCCTTCGCCTCTCACCTTATCGAGAACAACCATAATTATACAGACTTCCAAAATAACTTAAAGGTTCTCAATGTATGCAAGAAAGGTCGGTTTCTAAATTACTTAGAAGAGTTTCAAATTTACAAGGCAATAAAAACTGAACCAAACAACGTTCTAAATCAACAAGTTTCCTTCACATTGAATTTAATTTACAACACCGCTATAGGTATCATGGATTCAGATGGCAGATGTCAAGGACACACACGTCACAGAAGGATTGATAACAACAGCTGACCAAGACCCCACCAGTCACCACACACGCCCTTGCAGTAACGCTCCAACTTCTGTGCGTGTCGGTACGGCTGGTACTACCTTGGCCAAGGACAGACAGTGTATGTCCGATGTTCGAGTTCGTGTCTTCATGTTTTGTGTTTTATTTATTCGCTTTTAATTTGTGTTTTATTTATTCGTTTTTAACTTTGACGACCTTCACAGCAATAAGTGTTCACCAATGAAAAATGTAGTTTTATTTTAGTTTCACGTTCATCCTGATGATGACCTGCAAGATGGCAGGTTGAAACGCGCGTAACAAAGCTACAAATGTTGGATTACTTGACGGATCACAAAGGTAAATAACCTTCTATATATTTGTATATACATTCAACATTGGAAGTTTTTACAATTTTACAATGACTAAGAGCGATCCAATGGACTTGGGTGACGAAACAACTTCTAGAACATTAACAAAATAAATACAGTTAGGTAAAACACATTAAACTGGACCTAATTATAACTCATAGATATTAAACTGTTATCCTATTTGTGTGTAAATATGTTTAGTATTGAAAGTATAAGTAATCAGTAAAATATTAGTTTTTACATAACAAAAAAAATTTTCTGTAACAAAATTAAACATTATGAATGTTTTGAATCCAATCAAATATGACCACTTAAAACACTTTACGCGTAAACCCATAAAATATTACACACGCAGATCTGTCATCATAATTACCAGTCATAACAACAAACGTCATTTTAACTAAATTCCTTATTTATTTGAGTAAGGTTACTCATTATTTGTTATTGGTGCTTAAATATAATTAGAAAAACACAAAATATAAAGGGTTTCCGGGCTAGAGGTATCAAGAAATAACTAACTCGTTTGGTATAACAATGTAAAATTTATTTTAAAATAACTATGCTAACATGTTACAAATACAACCAAGATTGTTATCTTATTTAGTAAAGTTCAATATGATCACCATAAGTCGCTCTTACACGGTCCAATCGGTATTCAATATCCCGCATTGTGTTTGCTAGCATTTCTGGCGTTATCCTCTCAACTGCAGCTACAATCCTATGCCTTAGTTCCCGTAAACATTGTACTCTTTTCTGGTATATGAAATCTTTGATGAATCCCCATGCAAAGAAATCCAAACAATTACACAAATCCCAGCCAAACATTTATTTTTGGAGTGTCTCTTTCATACATTACTGAGGTTTGCGGATTTCTTGATCCCCAAATATGACAGTTGTGTCGGTTTATTAATCCACTGAGGTGAAAAGCAGCTTCGTCACTAAAAAGTACATTTTGAAGAAATGTGGGATTTTCATTAATGCGATCCAACATCTTGTTAGCATATTCTAGTCTCAAAGGACGATTATTTGGCATTATCTGGTAAAACAGCTGAATCTTCGAGCCTTGTATGTAAAATGCCATGACCTGTTGATTTAGGAAAGTTGCAGTAATCTAGAAGATGATCTAATTGATGTACGTGGAGTTTGAATTAAAAAATTGCGCACGTTGTTAATTGCTAGTACACTTACTTGCTTCTTTACGTGTTTTCCAGTTTTTTTATTTAAAGTTACATTAGCTTGAAGTGTTCTGTCCCACAGTAAGATTATCTTTGAAGTTGGTGGATTAATGTTGTAATCACGACGAGCCCGACGTTGAACACGAGTTACAGATTTGTACTCTGCAAGCCACAACACGCACTGTACCTTTTGCTGTAGGGTACACATTTTTTATCATAAGAAACTTACAGCCAAATGACAACCATGACAGCAGAATGACTACAGTCAATTATACAAATTTAAAGCCAACAATGGTGTTGTAATCAGCTGACTTCTCAGTAAACATCATCATAAGGCTTATAATCACATTAGTGGCTAAGTTGTTGTTAGTGCCAGAGATGAATCATGGTTACATGGAAAGAATGAATTTTCTTAACTGGTAATTTTTTGGCATTGTGTGTAAGATATGTAAGATACCGTTAAACTTTACACATACAATCTTGGTATTATTACTTATCATCTGTAGTTTTAATTGAAACAAAAAAATTTTACACTCCGATGGGAATATTTGTTTATTGATACCTCTAGCCCGGACACCCAGTATTTTAGATTAGTTTACTGATTTATGTCTAAAAACTATGGATTAGGTTGGATATTTGGAAACTACTAATAAAGATTTTAGGTTACACTTTTTTAGAAAACAGAAAGTTAAAACAGTTTATTTACATTTATTTTTTCCTTACGATTATTTTAGAAATTCCTTAATATGATAAACCATCCAAACCTAAGACAGTCATGAATAAGCCAGATTTTTGTATAAAAAAATATTCTGTTTCTGCTATTGTTCTAGGTACTTGTATGTTTAAAATTACAATAAAGGTGAACGTCAAGTTAATGTATTGAATATATCTATTACAAAATGTATAAGTATTTTAGTGCATGATGAATCGAGTTTATTTTTCTAGTATTTAAAAATTAAAATTAAATATTAGTGTATATGTCATAGTAAATTTTAAAAAATATTTTGGATATTTTTCGCACATTTTTTATGCCTCCACGTTTTTTGTTTCCGTTAATTTACTACCGCTTGATAAATATTCTCTTGCTATAAAAACAGTTCCCCAATTATTTTTACATCCACTATGGTACTTCTTATACCCTAAGAATACAATATCCAATATCGCTGGCTTATATGATCGCTTGCCAAGAACTTACACATAATGAGCAGTACATCAATCATTAGATTCATCAGTTTGTGATAAACTTTAGAGCCACCTATAACCGGACCTGACCTAACCTAGCCTAACATAACCGTAATTGCGATGAAAGGTTAGTGGTAGTGAAGTAACAGAAAGGTAGTGGTAGTCAATTAACGGAAAAGATCCAATGTTTTACACTGCAGCAAATGATTTTCGTTAGTATTACCCTTGATTATATACACCTACAATAGATAAACCATCTAATAGGAATATTTGTGGCAGTAATTTTGTTAGTTAGTGTGGCCCGCAACCACAGCTGTTTTAAACTGCATTACATTTACATGGAGCTACACTAGCGCTCCATAATGGACCACAAAAACAGCTGATATTTTGAGACTCAAAATTTAACATTGGATGGGAAATCTATTTGTGTATAAAATCAATGGTATTACTAACTGATATACACTATAGGTTATGGGTCCTTACGAAAAAAAAACCATAACACTGTTACAAAACTTTAGGGAACTTCGTTATACTTAGAGCTTACGTTTAAAATTAACACTTAAGTTTTAATAACTATGATTAATATTTCAACGGAGCATATGCAACCCTGTTAAGACTTAGTATTTTACCAGAATTAGTCATCCAGCTGTCCTATGAATAAAGTTCTACAATACAATGCCTCTAATAGAGTTTTAAATAATGGCAACATTAAATATCATTTCAAAATATATTTTATGCTATTCAGTTGTTATAAATGTTAAGAAAGTCATAATAGGTAGTATAATCATTGAACTTGGGGCAGGGTAGGGACTCTTACGATCCTTGGTTCACGTTAAAGTTATTGAGGTTTTTGTGAGCTACAATAAAAATGGAAAATACTAATATACATAGAATCACTCATATTTTAGGAGCTTATTTGTTACAATATGCATGTTGATAACAAATACTTGCAAATTAATTTATATTATTTTGAGTCTATAAAAATATAAAATCAGAGTGACTAATATTCTATGAAAAATTTACTTATTTCTAAAACGAGACGTTTTTTCTTAATGGGCAAATTGTCAGTATTATTAGCCACATAGTTGTCAAACAAGATGTTGATTGTTATTTAATAAATAATATTTTTAATACGTTGATTGTATATATCACTGTATGCCAATAAGAGTGTTACTGATAGCCTAAATATACTAAAAATACAAAGTTTTATATGATTATTTAATATGGTTCCAGTACAAGATACGAATCTATCTTGGAATACGCATTTCTTACTAAGCCATATTTATTATGCAATATACTTGTTTAAAGGTACAGAACGTGATATAAAACAAGCATAAAACTAATGAAATTAGTTTTACTTGAAATAACTTTGTTTACATAAAATAACAAATTATATTGCAAAATAAAAATTAATCTTACTATTATAATATTATTATCTTTTTAAGATTATCTAAAATAATAAACTAAAATAGTGAATATAGTAACATATCCATTATGAATTATCTTTATCCAGGCAAACTATGGTATATTGTCATAATGGCAAATAAATACAAATGCAAAGGGGAAACATTTTTAATCTCTTTTGTATTTAAAAAGAAAATATCCGGAATATACATATTTTACACTATAAAACACATCGGAATAATACTACTATTTTTAATTTAATTTATATTTTAAGCCCTGTAATATGTTTTGACACTAAAACTGTCCTAGTAAATCGATTAATATAAGAAATATGTCATAATGTACAATGATTAATAGATATTTAAATAATTGCAAACTTCAGCAACGTATGTTTTTTTTTCAATCACTGTTCCAAAATTCAACACAAAGGAATTACAATAAAAATTCTATTAGTCTAAAACAACATTACATTGTCAAACAATAAGCCATTTATAATGCTTTCCAATAGCAAGCCAGTGTTGACTGCCTACAGCCAGGCATTGTGATCCTATTGACCTTCACAAACTCTGCCCAGTGCATCCACACTAACCCCATGATAGTTGACATTTGTGTTCACAGACTTCATGTAGAGGACAAATAACAAAAAACACTAAATTTGAATAGCATTCTTTTTTCAAATTAACTTAAATATACACTAGCTGACCATAAAACACAATAGTGATTTTAAACATTTTATTGTAAGTATCATATTTCTGTTGAGTTTCATTGATAATTTCGTCTATAAAGGAACATTTATACTTCGTAAAACGGCTGGAACAGAGAATTAATATACATTTTATTAGTGGTAAAACAAAATCAACTGAAACGTATATAAAAAGAGCACAACATTTTTAGACTGTATTAAGTACTACTGATCACAATTCACTAGGATGGCAATGTTTGCTTATTGTTTGTAAAAACTAGTTCATAATTTATGGAATAAAAATAAAAATGACTATGTCCTCTGTCTATCTTTAGTTGATTTATATATTATTTTATATATTGGCCGATATGAAATAAAGTCTTTAAAACTTAGGTAACAGTTGGATTTTTACGAAGAATATTTTTTAATAACGTAACCACTTTTATAATACTCTATTCCTTAACATACTAAAATATTGCCTTGTTAGATCAAGATTCCTTTACTTGTTTTGTTATTTGTTTTAACAGATACATGTTTTATTTTGAATAAAACTTTCCTTAGTTAAATTAACCACAATTAAACACTGACACACCACAATACAGATTATTGTTAGAATTTAAATAGTATTAAAAATAAATAACAACATAATATGGAATGAGTTACTAAATGTAATTGTTAAGGAACAGTAAATCAAAGCAACTTGAATCCAACCGGATGCTAAAGGATTAATCCCGGACCAAAAACCCAATAGCTGAACAAAAGTTACAGTGAAATTTGTGTTTTAATACTTACACACTTCTTCAGTGGTATTGACCCACACACCCACCCATACATGAACATTGGTATTGATAAAATACCAATAAATATAAAATAAAAATGATAAAAACACACACTGGTAAGGAGATAATCCATCGTGAATAGAACAGGAAAACGTATTGAGAATTATTCAAGTGGCTGTTGAGTTCTAACCGTACTAGGAAATTTGTACTCAATCAAGTTACTGATAAAGTAACTTAACTGTATTTACTTAAAGTGATATTAAAGATACAAATTTCACACGGTACAGTGTTAAATATAGATGAATTAGGTTTGATTTGTTATCCAAGACATATTTGCATTGTAAAATAATTCTGTGAAATAGTATTTATAAAGGGTTTCTACACAATGTTCTTAATGGATACCTCTAATATACACTTTGTAGGTAAGGAACACTTACAACTATGAAGAGCCGCTTTACCGAACCTCTACAAATATATACTTAGAAATCATCATTACGTTGTTCTTGAAAATTATGAAACAGGTTTAGATTTTGTAGCTTATTTCACTTAAATAAGTAAATAAATATTATTATTTTTTTTGTACACTGAATATTTCATATGTTTACAAACCAAAAATAGTAAAACCATTGTTAAAATATAATTTACTTAAAAGTAATTTGATTGCTTTTCTCCTGTAAGCAAATCTATAATTAGTTAAGTTACTTGTAGTAATTATGTTATTAAGAGAACATTTTCTCTTCCTCATAATTACTACGCAGGTTAATTAGTTAGTGTGTAGCTCTTAGATGAAATTATATTATCTTTAATACTATACTTTTGAGATAAATTTGTTTCAATTATGATACTTTCCAACACACTAAGAAAACTATGTTTACAATGCATTTAGTGAAATGTTTGTAAAAAGTGAAACAAAACAATCACTTTCAAAATAAAAATCAACAAAATATTTACATTATTGTTATGAGAGATATAAAAAATAATTGGTCTAGGTAAGTGGCATAGAAACGTTTTGTTGTAGACTTAGAATACACGTACTAATCTTTATTTTTATGTTCTACACTAATCATATTGATCCAAATTGAAAACCTACAGAATATGTATGTTACTACGCCTCCCCCTAACCATTACAAAGTTGAATTCGTTACTTTATTACTATTTTGTCAATGTTACCTTTTCTTTCACAAGGTGGTATACTTTTATAAAAGTACTCAAAGCTACGCATATACAGTTGTAACAAAATAATACATTACCAAATGAACAAATTTGTAAACGACTAAATATAAATAATACTTTAAAAATAGTCCCACATTTTATTACCTTATAAATGGTTGTACACAAACAAGGTTTTCGATAATTTTATATTATTGAAGAATAAACAAAGGTTCAAAAATAGTTGTTTCAGATGACTGCGTGATATTTAATTTTAATTTTACCACTTAATTCCTTGATATATAAGTCTAAGAAACACATAAAAACTAAATATTTAATTTTAGATTTAACTCTTCCAAATATAAGAATATAATATAGATAACTACAAAAATCTTAATAAAAACCTAACAGATTATTACATTAATATATAAGTAATTTTGGATATTTTTAACTAATAAATATTATTAGCTACACACACACACACACACACTGACACACACACACACACACACACACACACACACACACACACACACACACACACACACACACACACACACACACACACACACACACACACACACACACACACACACACACACACACACACACACACACACACACACACACCCACACACACACACACACACACACACACACACACACACACACACACACACACACACACACACACACACACACACACACACACACACACACACACACACACACACACACACACACACTCACGCGCGCGCGCACACACACGCACACACACACAATATTGAAAAGAAAACTACGTTATAGTTTAAACTCAGTTATTCATTGTATATTATATATTATCTTAATTACAGTCTTTTCATTGGAAAACAGTATTGACTGGACTCTTTTATCTAATAAAACTCGCTCACCTATACACGTACAGTGGTATTGACCCACCCACCCATACACGTACAGCGGTATTGACCTACCCACCCACCCATACACGTACAGTGGTATCTACCCACCCGCCCACCCATACACGTACAGCGTATCTACCCACCCACCCGCCCATACACGTACAGTGGTATTGACCCATCCGGCCACCCATACACGTACAGTGGTATTTATATTGGTCCGTATTTATAATTGTATTTATATCCACGCGCGCACACACACACGCACACACACACACACACACACACACACACACACACACACACACACACACACACACACACACACACAATATTGAAAAGAAAACTACGTTATAGTTTGAACTTAGTTATTCATTGTTATATTAAAGAGAATAATGAATGTTTTGGTTTATTCTTGTATATTCTCTATGTAGATTATATACTAGAATATACTCTACTATTGAAAACTGATGTTTAATTCCAAATCAGTTAAAATGACCTAAACAAATTTAAATTACTCTCATTATAATGTTTACATAATGTTTAATGATCTTTTAGTGTTTATAAACTACGGAAATATTTTAACCTTGCCTCATTAATAAAGACTGAATTCATTTCATTATACTACCATCATATTGGTGTTAACCTATGTCCATTCATAATGGCAGTGGAGACAGAAGTTTTTCTCTTTGATCTACAAATTCACATTTTGGATTATTATTTAACTACCACAGTTTGTTTTTACTTTCAAATTAATATAGTGATAATTCCCGAGTGTTCCTGTCGATGAGATAAAACTAAATTTTTTTCCGGATTCGTTATTACTTTGGCTTGACAGTCCTTCGCTACACATCTCCAAACTACATTATTAATTTTTTAAGACATATCCTTCTCTATATTTGTAATCTTGGAAGATTATATGCGGCTTACCCTTTCCTTTAGATTGCCCACCCATACACTTACAGTGGTATTGACCCACCCACCCACCCATACACATATAGTGGTATTGACCCACCCCACCCACCCATACACGTACGTCGTACAGTGGTATTGACAAACCAACCCACCCATACACGTACATTCATAAATATTACTGTCAGTTTAGTTCCAATATGTGTATGTTTTGACAAACAATTTATTACATATCATATTGAACCAAACATGGACATACTAACAGGTACACTATAACTACAAACTGAGTGATGTAGTGTATTTTATACACTAGCGGAGAGCCCTTGCTTCGCTACGGGGAGGTTCTCTACGCTTGCTTACATTTACATCCGTGGTTCTCTCTAAACCATCACATACCTGCCCGCCCATTCACGTACAGTGGTATTGACCCACCCGTCCACCCATACATGTACAGTGGCATCACCACCATACGTGTATGGGTGGGTGGGTAATATTTATAATTTCCAAATCACCTCCGGTACCTGTATAGGCGCCATTTTGTATTAGTT
The DNA here is from genome assembly GCA_035578905.1 of Stictocephala bisonia. Taxonomy (NCBI): domain Eukaryota; kingdom Metazoa; phylum Arthropoda; class Insecta; order Hemiptera; family Membracidae; genus Stictocephala; species Stictocephala bisonia. The sequence goes on along the minus strand of JAQJVL010000678.1, from coordinate 57,018 downwards.
TACCGACCTCTTTGTATCAATTATCAATACCACTGTACGTGTATGGGCGGGCGGGTGGGTCAATACCACTGTACGTGTATGGGGTGGGCTGGTGGGTTAATACCACTGACGTGTATGGGCAGGCGGGTGAGTCATTACCACTGTACATGTATAGGCGGATGGGTGGGTCAAAACCACTGTACGTGTATGGGCGGGCGGGTGGGCCAAAACCACTGTACGTGTATGGGAGTGTGGGTGAGTCAATACCACTGTAGGTGTATGGGAGGGTGGGTGGGTCTACACTACTGTACGTGTATGGGAGGGTGGTTAGGTCAACACCACTAAATGTGTATGGGAGGGTGGGTGGGTCAAAGCAATGTACGTGTATGAGTGGGTGGGTGGGTTAATACTACTGTACGTGTATGAGTGGGCGGGTAGGTCAATACCACTGTACGTGTATGGGTGGGCGGATGAGTCAATACCGCTGTACGTGTATTTTAGTACCATCATATTTAGAAAAGACTATGTTTATGAGCTCTACTGTCCCAAAACCAGTGAAAAAAGACCTTTATTCACACTCTGAATTGTTATGCCCCAACTAACCATACCAGTAAAAAGTATGTACAATATCACCGTACGTGTATGGAAGGGTGGGTGGGCCAATATCACCACGCATATATGGGAAGGCGGCTGGGCCAATATCAACATGCATGTATGGGAAGTTGGGTGGATCAATATCACCATTCGTGTATGGGAAGGTGGGTAGACCAATAGCGTACGTGTATGGGAGAGTGGGTGGACCCATTTCACCGTCCGTCTATGTCACTTAAAGTTTTTTTTTTTTTTTTTTTTACTTATTCATTATTTTTAATTGACTTCCAATTAGAATGTCCCTCTTTAGGCCTTCAATCGGCCTCAGCTCCTTCCTTACAACCTTCCTCTTCTTCATTTATAAACTAATATTAATAAAAAATTATGTTTTGTAAGAAATATTGCCTTAAAAACTGGTTCAGTGGCCTATTGAGATAAAAAAAATAAATAAAAAAATAAACAAATACACTGACATTGGTTTTCCTGTCAGCTTTATGACAAGCAGGTTATTATTTTACAATATGTTTATCGTAAATAATTATTAACCAGAATGTATATAATATGAAAATATTATAAAATGCAGTGTCTCATGGTGAGTCATCCAGAAATAATCAGCTCACAATCCAAAAGTGACAGTTATATTATTACTGACACATAATTTATCTAGTTTAAATTAATATGGAGTATCTCAGGTTCATATCTCAAAATATACTCTACTCAATAAATCTTCCATGTATTATATGGTTTATCTAAATCTTGAAAGAAGTACAATTAGTAAAAAACCATCAATAGATCTTTTTTTAGAAGAAACAAACCCAGACTTTTTCCTGGCCTCAGAACATGGTCTAGATGAAATTGGTATTGAAAATGTTGTATTTTCAGGTTTTACACTGGTGAGCTCATTTTGCAGGAAATCAATCAAATGGGGGGGAGTAGCCATCTATAAAAACAATTATATCCAGATTGAAACACAAGAGTGTAATTCCTCTAGTAAATTTTGCAAAGAACAAGTTTTTGAGATCACTTCTGTTAAAATAATGGTAAATACTAAGGAAATTCATTTGGCAGCCTGCTACAGAAGTCCAGAACCTGCGCATGAAAATGAATTCATGGGGTTATTCGGAGACTGGCTGGAGACCACCTTGGGTACGGGGCGGCCTGTGGTCCTCGGGGGAGATCTAAACATTGACCTCCTCGGGGGATCGCGGGGGGCTGCGGATCTGAGGGTTCTCCTTGACAGCTTTGGATTAGTACATACAATTGATAGTCCTACAAGGTACAGTGATACAACAGAATCATGCATTGACAACTTCTTCACAAATCAGGAATATATCAATAGCCTAACTTTGAACCCTTTAATTACAGATCATCTTGCAATAAGTATTGATATAGTCTTAGATTTACCTCACACTAATAATAATTATGAGTCAATGCCCTTTAGAGATATGTCCAACAATAACATGCAAGAGTTAAGGTATAGACTAAGTAGAGAAAACTGGTATGATGTTTTTAATGCAGATAGTGTTGATGCCAAATATGAAAATTTTATTTCTACTATGGTGTTTTATCTTAATGTTTCTTGCCCAATTAAAAACATAAAGAAGGTTTCTGGTAAAAATAAGGTAAAGTGTGTTACTAGGGAAATTACACTTTCTAAGGTAAATGTTATGGAGGCTTACAATGCCTGGAAGGTCAATAGGTCTCAAGTAAATAAAGACAGATACAATTCATTAAAAAGAAATCATAGAAAACTAGTTAAAGAAACAAGAGCAAATTTTTTCATGAATAAAATCTCACAATCAAATAATCCTTCCAAAACTACCTGGGAGATCATTAATAGAAATAGACCTACCACAAATAAAAAAGAAGGGTGTGCTAACCTTTCAATAGCTATAAACAATGATGTTACTTCAGATCCGGCAAGAGTAAGCAATAGTTTTAATAATTTTTTTGTTAACATGTACAAAACAGTAGATTTAAATATGCCATCAAAAGAATTTTCAGGTTATCCCAAATCAAATGTAAGTCATTCTTTTTTGAGTGAGTTTCCCATTATACCTTTGGAAACTGTGCATAGAACTCTAATGAAAATGCAGTCAAAGAACTCCACTGGGTTTGATGGCTTATCCATCAAAATATTGAAGTACTGTGCACAGGAAATTTTGCATCCGTTAACAGACATTGTAAACAAGTCTCTTAGTACGGGAATTTTTCCCTGTGAATGTAAGTTAGCTATTGTTAGGCCTCTGTACAAGAAGGGTGATCCTCAGTTTATGGAAAACTACCGTCCCATTTCATTGCTTCCTGCGGTATCAAAGGTTATTGAGAAAATAGTTTGTGAATACTTGTTAAGATTTTTAGAGGGTAATGATCTTTTCTTTAAAAATCAATTTGGGTTCAGAAAAAACAAATCTACTAAACTAGCCTTAATTCACTTCATACAGAACAGTATAGATTCGATTGAAAAAGGTGAAACAGTCGTTGGTTGTTTTGTGGATTTGTCGAAAGCATTCGACTGCGTTGACGCATCGATACTTATTGAGAAAATTGCTGCAGTAGGCATCGGAGGTAATGTGTTGAAATGGATATCGTCTTATCTTTGCAATAGAAAACAAATAACATCAATTAAGCATAAAACTTCATCCAGGTCAGTAGTAAATTATTTTTCAGAGGAACTAGATGTAACAAGTGGTGTACCACAAGGGTCCATTTTAGGGCCAATTCTCTTTCTACTATATGTCAACGATATTTCACAGCACTTAGATACGGATAGTCTGGTAATGTTTGCTGATGATACCACTCTTTTCTCTAAAGGTAAAAATATTCAGGAATTGGAGATCGGCACATTCAACCTTTTGAACTCTCTGTCGCAATATTTCACTGATAATAAGCTTGCAATAAATTCTGGTAAGACTAATTTTGTCCATTTTCAAACCTCTCAGTTAAAAATTCGCAATCCTAATAATTATATTAATGTTTTTCTAGGTGAGTCTGAAATTGTTGAGTCCAATTATGCAAACTTCCTTGGAGTTACAGTGGACTCCCATTTTAGGTGGGATGAACACATTCTGCAGCTGTCTACCAAGATCGCCAAGGGTTTGTATGTGATAAGGGGATTCACATACCTAGGTAACATAAACTTATCAAAATTAATCTACTTTAGCCTAATAGAATCTCACATACAATATTCCATAGTACTCTGGGGTTCCTCGTCCCGTCAAAATCTTGAACGTATCTTTATTTTACAAAAACGAGCCATTAGAGCGTTAGCTGGCGTGCCGCCACGGGCCTCCTGCCGGAATCTGTTTCGAAGCCTCAAAATTTTGACCGTCCCTGCTCTTTACATATATGAAACGATAATATATGTAAAACAAAACAATCTGATTGAAGGTCATCAACATCCTTACAATACAAGAAATAGAGGTTACAAATCTTCTCAGCAACATAGCCTAAAGTTGACAGAAACTAAACCAGAGTATGCAGGTAGAAAATTTTATCAGTCACTACCTGCACAATTCAAGGACATCGGCACTTTTTCAATCTTTAAATCTAAGCTAAAACAATTTTTAATAGAAAATTGCGTGTATGGCCTTCCTGACCTTGGTCATCCTTTTTCCCTGTCCTCCCTCCAAGAAGAGTGACGACGGTGGAAACCAGAAATGACAGACTGCATGCCCTGAGTGGGTCCTATGCAGTGCCTCTACATAAGTAAGTAAGTATAAGTAAGTATAAGTATCTTACCAACAATCAAATGGTGCAGAAGGTAAATGTTAATTTTACTTTCAGATTCCTGTAATAAATAAATATATGATAAGAAAGTAAAATAAGTAATATGTAATGAAAATTGCTGTAATACGATGACTACAAACAGACAAACGCCAATAATATCTAGTTTTCACTGACATGAACAAATTTGAGATTATATAATTAACAGAATTTAATAATTTAATGTGACTATATAGAATGTGAAGCATTAACACCAACTTGTATTCATTATGTTGTGTATAGTAAGCAATATTTTATCACATTCTTGCCCTTTTTCTTATACTGAAAAAATAGTAATTAATTAATTTAAAATCAAAACAAACGTTTAATTTAATTGGGCACAAGTACTGAGGATTATTTGTATTAATGGTTATTATTGTTGTTTTTTCTTAGTTGTTGTATTTATTGGTGTATAGTTCTAAGATCTATTTAGTATTTTGATTTATAAAGTTATGATTAGCATGTTAATTGTTAATAGTTATAATTGTTATAAATATATATAAATTATAAGACTTTCTCCTTGTTATACTAGTTTAAATTTGTTAAATAATATAAGCTCCATTGAGTTATGTTTGGAATTTAACTACCTATAATGTTGTTATTGTTATTTACAATATGTTATTTAAGTATTATGTTGGAGTGAAGCTGTGATGAAATTTTATAATAAATCCCACGTTGTTTGGTACTTTATGAACTGATTCATTGTAATTGGTCTATACATAACTGTATTGAAGCATGTATATTTAATAAATAAATAAATGTTGTATAATCCTTTGCAATTTACATACATAATATGGTTACATTGTAAATAAAAATAATGTAACAATAATAACAATAACTATTAACAAGGACAGTTTAACTAAAAATTAAAATTTTAACTTACGGCATACAACTGGAAATTGTGCTGTTACTAAACAGGGAAAGCTTTGTAATAACAGCCTTTACTCGCCTTACAAAGCCCGTTTTCGTATTTGTGTTAATAGGCAAAGCACTGCTATGTCAATATAGGGATAATCCCGTTACAGAGAGTATTAATTTTAACACTTGTTTGAGTACTAAGCCAATAGCTCGATAGTTTTGGTGTTTGAAACATGAATAGGTTATGTATCACGTAAAATCTATCAAGGGGCTTAATGAACAATTATTATTGTTGAAACGTGTTTACTGTTACAGCCTAAGTGTTTCCTTTCTTACTTTCGTAGTATATTAATTTTGACAAATCATAGACCTTAATAATATCTTTAAGTAGATAAAGTTAATTTCTATATAATTATATTTACATTTCTGCATAATAACAATAATAAGTCATATTTAATATATAACTATACATAATAAAGGATCTGGAATAGAAAACTTGTTAAAATAAATTGTTTAAAATTAGCAAACTAAACTTAAGTAAATTAAAGTAATGTCCAAATCAACTTTATTGTAATTGGTTAATTTTCTGACAGTGCACTGTTGTTACTGTAGTTAACAAGATCATATCTTAGAGCTTTTTCCTATAACTAATGGCTTCTTTTTATTACATGGCTTTAAAAGACATTGGTAAGTAAAAACATACAATTTATGTTGTATAGTTGCAGTGATATATCTAACTAAATACATTTTTTAATAGAGTTTTTGGCATCGATAAATTTAATGTCCTTTATTAGCATACGAAAGATGCAATCACATACAAGTGTGACGACAGAAAGTCAAAATATATGGTACACTATTAAGTTACTGTTGAGGTAAGTTTTGTTGTAAGGCAAAATATCAATCAGTTCAATAAATTGTTCATATGGTTTTTTTTAAACAAGTATTTGTATATTTTTCAGTTTTATTTCGTATGCGTCAAGATATATTATGATTATTGTTGATGCTCACCTAACCCATATTCATGTAACGGTTTTGTAATAGTTAAAATGTGTCCTTTTACATTTAGTGTGGATAGTGTATTTATAATAATTTATATGTATTAGTAATACCCTCAAAAGTTGGCAAAACAAATTTTAACTTTGGTTTATCCTAAGTTATATAAAAACAATTGGTGCTTTCAGCTACCTATCGATGATTTGAATTACTTAAAATGGGACAAATAATTATGAATACACGAAGATACACTATTTAGTAAATCCTTATGCATTTTTCATAAGTTATTAAACGACTAAAGTACAATTTTACAATAAGTTTATTAATTCATCTAAGTATTAATACATAAATGATAAGATTGTTTTTTATTCAGTACTTTACTATTCACTCATTCTTAGGACGCCAATACAAGAGATAAGGTTGACAAGAGTGGTGAATAAGTTGGGTGATTGTAGAAGAATACGTGTAGTCATTTTTACTAGCCAACCTACTGCTTTACACATAATCTGAACGTCAGACTTCTCTAGGTAGTAGTGTCCATTCAGTGGACGTCATGTCAGTGTTAAGAGAGCTAAGCGTTGAAATTATTGCCATCGATATACGCAACATTTTGTGAAAGTTACATCACTGACATAGGTGGCAGACTTAACATTTTACATTTTATTTCATTAACCGTTTTTATAAGTAATGAATATATGTTTCTAATATTGTAATATGTTGTTTAACTGTAATAATTATATTGTTTTACATACGTCAGACTGTAAATTTTAGTAAAATATATGAAAACCATGTCTCTGCTTTTAAAAATAAGAAACCTGAAAGATCTAATGTAGCTAAACACCTTCTGAATTGTACCCACAGTTTGAATAGAATAGATGAAAATGTAGATAATCTAAAAGTTTGTAAGAAGGGTCGTATTATGAATGCTTGGGAAGAGTTATTTATTTTTAAAGAAAAATGTAAGGACCGTGATAAATTAATGAATGAACAGGTTAATTTTGATTCCGAAATAGTTTTTAATAATGTATTTTCAGGGAATAAAAGAAGAGAAGTAAAAGCCAATAGGAAATAACCAATAATATCACATCAGCCGCCATTTTGAAGATTCCAACCAATGGGGTCACGAGATCATAGGCCTATAAATTGAGTTGTTGAACACCAATTTTCATTCTTTTGTGAATCCCTCTGGTCTGAGGAAGGTGAGCGTGGTTCACCGAAATCGTTCACCATAATATTTGTGCATTTTGTGCTTATATTGTAATACATTTGTGTTGTGTGATGTTTACTTGTACTGAATGTATATATTTTATCATATAAAACATAAATCATAAAAAGGAGGGTTTTTTATTTTAATACATATGTCATTGTTCTTTGATATACATTGTGTATATACACGGTGTAAATACATTGTGTAATATAGCTATCTATACGATCATTAATACTGCTGTCATGTTCATGTTATAAATATGCCCATTATCTTCTTAAATGCACAGCTATCATGGCTGGCACGATCTTCACAGCCATCTCCCAACGTATTTATGTGACATATAGCTTTTAATGTAAGCCATATCTGCTTGTAATATAAGTTTATATTGAATGAAGAAGACCGTTTAGATAGGACCCCATTTATAAAACATTAAGTCTATAAATCCTTCTTTCACAACTAATGTCAATTACCCAAATACATACTGACAGCAGTTTCATAGTTGGACATCAGTTGAACAATTTATGAACTATTATCAAAAGTAAATTTGTACTGTAAATATAACTTGCATGTTGTGTATTGTGAAATTACACAATACAATTTATTATTTTTGATATTAGTATGCTTGTACTGGCTATTTCGAAAAATACGTTGTATTTGTTATGATTTATTGCATCTTATTTTATGTATCTTAGGGCCAGCAGCCTGTCGTGCATTTAGGGATGGTGTGCTGATAACATTTGCATTAGTGATAAGACGAAGTATTAGTTTACCATAGCAAACCTCCATGTTTAAATTTATTATTCACTGTGCAGTTATGTATTCTTATTACAAGTGCTTTGTAATATTTACTTTGAGTTTACAACTTTTACAAATAGTACTTAAATTTTAAAATGTCAATCAATTTTGATTACTTGAGCTATTTTTATCACCTCATATGGCCTTGAACTTAAATTACCTTATTAAACATATCCAAACATAGACGAATGAAAAAATAAAAACAGATAACCAAACCTTACCAAACATCCAGGATTTTTCAGTAACTATATAACTGTGATTAAACTATTTGAGCAGTTAATGGTATCAATAGGGATGTCATAAATCTTCTAGGAATTGTAACTCTTTTGAAACTATTTGTAAAACTAATAAAAACTACAAGGAGGGTCTCTGGTAGATTTATTTCAAAACGAAATTTTACTATTGCTATTAATGCTGATAGTTTCTAGGTTAACCTGTATATAACAATGAACAGACATTTATAAATAATACTAATGTAATCTCACGGTTATTTGACAGTTGTCTGTCACATAATCCTTTTTAATTTTTTTTAATTTATAAAATAATACACTAATTGTCACAATTTTAATATTTAAACTGCATTTGCAAAAGCTTGTTTGAAATGAACATTAAATGGAAAAAAGAATCAATTAGTAAACATATATAATGGAATATTGTGGTTTATAGCAACAAATATATATAACTTTTATCTATTCAACAGAATATCTAAGGAAATTAACTTTTTCCGGTTGATGTAGTTCTTAAGTTAATTTGTTCTTTATTTAGCTTGAGAGCCCAGTTAGAATACAACAATTTAAATTATTACACGGAAAGAAATATAAATTTGAATTTTTTCAAATAAAACAGAAGGATACTGTTTGTACTCTAAAAAAATGTTTTTTAGAAAGACATAAACAGCTCCAGATATCTGTAGATAATTGGTCGTTAAAGGGGATCACAATCTTTAAGCCTCAGGGGACTTACGTATTCATTTAACAAGCATAAGGACTTGCCACTAGTTAAAATAAATTGATTGTTACAAAGCTTTGTCAGATTTCCATAAAAATTCGTTAGTTTCAGTTAAATCTATATTGAAAGCGTTCCGTTAATCCGTCTGATATGCTCAATTAAAATACATTACATGTAAAACTGTATTTTGTTTATTTTCCAACAAGAGTGCTAAGGTAATATTTGTTGTAAATCTTTTTCTGTAAATAAATAAATGACACTTATGGAGTTTATGATTATGCTATAATTGATGTCTTCTGTTTTTCCCACATTCCTAGATGAAATGTTTATATGACGAAAGCAACCATGCAACACTCAATATTCCACATACTATGAACTGAGAGTTAAAGTTTATGGATTGTTAAAAATTGAAATACTGACTATTTGTAGATCGGATCGACAAAAAAAACTAATTAACTATTTGTATGTATTGGCAGAGAGTTAGGTCGAATTATAAAGTCAATTTTATTTTTAAATTGATGCAAAATATTATATTTGAAATGTAACTAAAACATATAATGTAAGTCAAATGTATTGTATGATTTTATTTGTATGGTTTTTGAAACTATAACTTAGAATATGGTTTGTACTGACATCCTCCCACTGGGGTGGGGGGATAATAGTTAGAGTCGAGGGCTTAACATTGTTTAAAAAATATGGTGATTTAAAAAAATGTTCAAAATAAATCAAATATATTCTAAACTCTAGTAATCAAATTTTACTTGTTAATATAAGAATTGCTTAAGCTTTTATAACAAAATGCAACAGTGTATATTGCTGGTTTACGTTTCGTATATTATTTTTAATATTCTTCAGCCTTTTTGTTTAAGAACTGAAATAAATTATACGCAATTATTTTAATTTTAAAACGTTTAGTAGTTATAATATGGTTTCTCAACCATTTATATAAGCCAGTTGATTGCTCACAATTGTAAATAAGCTAGTTAGTTATTGAATGTATTATACATTTAAGTTCACTATAACATTATTTCTGAGATGTAACTTTATTGTTATGTATAAAGCACTTGTCTAGTGAAATTCACCATTATATAAACATTTTCATTTACTTGTAAAAAATATAGTACATGTTTTGATCACGATACTGAGTTTTTAAGTTTTCAACTAACAACACTACAACATTTTAAAATCTCCTTGATATTTTTTCCATTAATACTTTTGATATTTTAAGAAAACTCTGTATTTATTCATGTTAAGTACATGAATTAATTATTACTTAAGTATGCGTGCATTTTTATGTTGTTTTATTATCGTTTATGTTTAAATAATTTGTAATTGTTTAACTGATTGCCCTGACCTAATATTACATATAATAATACATCATAATATATATTAGACAAATGCCCGTGAGGTGTATAGCCCTTTTAGTATACTAAGGTACTTTGATGGTTGAAAATTCCATTTTTATTAAAATAATAAAAATTACTAACTATTTTGTTAAGGCTAAGTTGAAAATAGTAAATATAAATAATCATATAAGTTATTGTTTAATTGAACCTTGATAAACAATATTTGTAAACAATTATGATCCTAACTGTGTTACTACTATCATTCTGAGCTACCTATCTTGGATCAGCTAACTACTTATCACTTCTTACCTCTACTGAGCCATGGACATCCAGAATCATGCCCACACCACTAAACACAGCCGCTTGGACTTCTACATTTTATATGATAAAATTTATATAAGTTATATATTTTATTCGCCAATAATGTAACGATACATTCGGTTAGTTGTCTTTCTACTTAGTTCATTTACTATCCCTCCACGAAGTCATCATTAATAGGAAGGACGATCCCGTCTATTTGTCAAGGGCTGGTGTAATCGATAACGCTCCAAAACTTTATAATAAATTGATTAGGGTGCAAAAGTACCAATTTAAAAGTGCCAATCTTAAAAATGACAATATAATTGCCAAAATGATAAAGTGCCGATCGTAAAAACTGTTTACGATGGAAACCTTAAATAAATATTTTTTGTATACAAATTTCGATCTGGTTTTACATAACATTTGTTGTATTATGGTGGAACTAATAATTAAAGGAACATCTTCATATTTGTGTTACAATGGGTTTATTTCTATATAACATTCATCATGGGCAGCAAGCAAATACTGGAGGTGCAAATTCCATAAAGAATGCTCTGCTCACCTAACCTCCACACTCGATGATAGAGGAAACACTGTTTTGAAATATGGTGGTGATGTGGAATCCCACAATCATGTTCTAAATCCAGAGGAAATTCAACCTCTTCTATTACTAACAAGCATGAAGAGGCATGCGTCCGAACACCCGGAAGAGCCTCCCAGCAGAATTATGAGACGTTTGCAAGATGCTCCGAAAGCAGTTCTAGCTCAACTTCCCGAAAGAGAAAACAGTCAGAAACAAGTTCAGCGTCAGAGCTTAAAATATTTACCCTCAAATCCAAATTCAATTAAAGAATTAGAAGAAAATTTAGACAGGTATTGAATAACTAAAATTAGAGAAAATGTTTTGCAGTATGATTCGTACGTAGATGATAATTATACTCTTGATGGTTGGATTATAATGTTTTCATCAACTCAAAATTTAAGAAAACTTTTCCGATCAGAGACATGGTTTGTCAATGGCACCTTCAGAGTAGTGCCAACTCTTTTTTTCCAACTCTTTGCCGTAATTGGGTCAGTGTCTGTCCAAGGTGAACTACCATTGTGTTATCCTTAGTATATGCGTTAATGAAACATAAAATCAGTCATATTCAAATGTAATCGAAGAGCTAATTTCAAAAGTGGAGCAAGCTGGCATCCGAATTCAACGTCTCTCGTCCATTATGACGTATTTTGAGCTAGTGATAATCAATGGAGTACAGAATCATCTAGGTAATAATATAAAATTGTGTCTGTTTCATCTGTGCTAGAGCGTATACTGGTGCATACAAGCTCAATTATCAAAACACAGATGATAGCTCCATACGAGATGCCTAAAATGACGTGTGCTCTGAGCTTTGTACGAGTTGACGATGTACAAATAAATCGAAAACTAGAAGTCTTTGATTTATTTGTGAATCAAGCTTCCAAAAGGTGCACAAATGTAATAGATTACTTTGAGGCGACGTATAATAAGAGGCCACGCAGCCAGAGGAAGAGGGTGAGCTGTACCGGTTCGTTATGCTTTATGGAACCATTATACCTCAGTTCTGGAAGGGAAATCAAGAACTAATAATGCCTATGAAGGCTGGCTCAATAGGCTTCAGTTGCTAATGGGAAAGAAACATCCAAGTCTCTATGTTTTCATAGATGAAGTACAACGAGAACAAGGAGATACTTAAACAATGTTAAGCCAAATCACCTTGGGGCAGTGTGTACAAAGATCGTAGAATTTTCAATATAGTAGCAAATTACGAAGTTAATAAAGAAGATGACACAGTACTTTAATATTTAAACACTTTAAGTCTCCACGATTATACTTAAAAAGTTATATAAAATTAAATAATGTCATTGTAAGTTTTTAGTTCCTACATTTTGGAATATTTTATTATTAGTATTTTAATTAAGTGGCATTTAAGGCTTGTGGCACTTACTGTCTTAAGCACTTTTAGTTTGGCATTTCCGTTTTGGTACTTTTGAATTGGTAATCTAGTATTAGAACGTATTAAATTAGGTAGCACCACACTGCTTTATTTCCTCCTTAAGTTTAACCACCTCAAAAGTTTTATTTTATTGTAATAATTTAATATATTGAAACTGAAATATTTAGAGATCAAATTTAAATATCAGAATGTAATAAAATTCTAAGAAAATGAAACAACGATGATAGCATATATTAAATGTATTTACAATTTATAATTTGTAAAATAATTAGTATATTTACCAACAACAATAAAGTATTATGAGTAAAAGAATTTTCATGTGAAAGTAAGTAGTATATACAATATATATATATATATATATATATATATATATATATATATATGTGTGTGTGTGTGTGTGTGTGTGTGTGTGTGTGTGTGTGTGTGTGTGTGTGTGTGTGTTTAAAATGCAAATAGCTGAAATCCGTAAACATTTGACGATTTTATTCATAGCATCACCATGAACTGCAGGACACCACGGATGCAGGAACAGTGATCTGAGAACACTTCCTCCGTTAATATCTGTCTCATTGTAGACCAACAGTTTTGTTCACATACCGCCATGCCTTAATGTACAGTCATGTATTTGTAAACACTTCCTCCGTTAATTTGTCACAATGTAGACTGACAGTTTTGTACACATACCGTCATGCCTTAATGTAAAGTCATGTATTTGTAAACACTTCCTCCATTAATTTGTCACAATTTAGACCAACAGTTTTGTTCACATACCACCATGCCTTAATGTACATTCATGTATTTGTAAACACTTCCTCCGTTAATTTGTCACAATATAGACTGACAGTTTTGTACACATACCATCATGCCTTAATGTACAGTCATGTATTTTTAAACACTTCCTCTGTTAATTTGTCACAATGTAGACTGACAGTTTTGTACACGTACAGTCATGCCTTAATGTAAAGTCATGTATTTGTAAACACTTCCTCCGTTAATTTTTCACAATGTAGTGTGGTAGTTCTTTTACACATACCATCATGCCTTAATGTACAGTCATGTATTTTTAAACACTTCCTCTGTTAATTTGTCACAATGTAGACTGACAGTTTTGTACACGTACAGTCATGCCTTAATGTAAAGTCATGTATTTGTAAACACTTCCTCCGTTAGTTTTTCACAATGTAGACTGTCAGTTTTATCCACATACCGTCATACCCTAATGTACATTCATATATTTGTAAACACTTCCTCCGTTAATTTGTCACAATGTGGACTGACAGTTTGTAGTACACATACCGTCATGCCTTAATGTACAATTATCTATTTGTTAACACTTTCTGCGTTAATTTTTCACAATGTATTCTGAAAGTTTTGGACACATACCATTATGCCTTAATGCACAGTCATGTATTTGTTAAAATTTCCTCCGTTAATTTGTCACGATGAAGACTGTCAGTTTTGTACTCATATCGTCATGCCTTAATAATATGTGTAACACCCCTACATGTACAGTGGTAGTGACCCACCCACCTACCCACACACGTTCAGTGGTATTGACCGACCCATCCCTACACATACAGATATTTGAATATAACTTTAAATATACAACAACGTATTGTAACAATTTTTAATTGTTTCATTATAATTAAATTAGAAAATTGTATTTAGAAAATGTTAAATATTGTAAGAACTTAGAGTTTTAGGAGTTTGGTTTGTTTTCCAAAAGTTTTCGATATAAATTTTCCTAGTTTTGAGAAAAATTCAGAATCTTCCCCTTTTAAATAAAAAAGTAGTTTTTTCCCATATAAATTAGCTAAATAACCAGTATTTTCACGTCTGTTAATTTCCTGTCAATTTCATGCGACATGTTTTCTGAAGGCAACATGTTTGGTGAGCCTTACCTGTTCAGATGTCCTGGTTTAGAGGGTTCTTATTGGTTGGTTTTGCTTCTAGAGTCAAGTGGGGGTAAGTCCGTTGGTGGAAGGGTTGCGAGCGTTCCGGCAGTTCGACTATATCTTTCAGTGTGTGACCACGTACGATCCTCTTATTATTAATATATAAACAGTGCAAACCAATTATTAGTTGTATATAAGGCGCAAGTTTTTCTAGAACTTATATGTGTATCATACAACAGATATTTTAGTGTTTTTACGTATTTAATTATTATTATTGTGTTTTTTATTTATTTATTTTATTTTTTTTCTTCTGAGCAACTTTAACTAGACTGTCATGCTTAGTGTGCAAGTTAAAACCTTTGGATTTTTAATTTTTCATTGTTATTCTCAACAATTATAAAAGTATGGTTAAATTTAATTATATTATTTGGTAACGGCTCAATAATAACTAAAGTATGAGGGCGGGTTGGTCTGTGCAGGTTATGAACGCGGAAGATGAAGTTGACTTTTTTAGATTTAATTGTTTAGAGTTAAGTGATACCATCTCTTTTTCTAACTTTTATGGGAATAAAAACAGCACCTTAAAAATTTTTCATACTAATATTAGGAGTTATTCCAAGAACTTCGATGAAATGCTCAGTTATTTAAGTGAAATGCCACAACTAGATATTATTGTTTTAACCGAGTGTTGGCTTTCAGATAGTGGCGATGGGCAGGGGGTGGAGAGTATTGAAGGGTTTGATTTTGTAACTACTAACAGATATCAAAACCATAACGATGGGGTTATTGTTTATTTTAACAAACGGCTAACTGTAACTACAGAACAAATAACATTGGGAGACGTTTTTGGCATTAAACTGTGTTTCCCATTTGCAAACCAAAACTTTGTTCTCACTGCCTGTTACCGAACGTTTGGCTGTAATTTAATTGACTTCCTTGACAAGTTACAACTTTACTATTCTAGACTAAATAAAAAAGACGCTCACATTTGGCTTGAGGACGTAAACGTTAACACTTTGATAGATACTCAATTCTCAGAGCAATACTTAAACTGTTTGACTGCCGGTGGACTTGTACAGTGTATTGATAAGCCAACAAGGGTGACTGACAACAGTGCTACGTGTCTGGACCACATATTTCTACGTTACAATGACATGAACAGTGTACAAGCTGCCGTGCTCCAGACACACACCACTGACCACTACAGTACAGGCCTCACTATAGCAACACGCACAGACAGTGTGAGCATTCCAACTGTACACAACAGCACATACTTAGACCACACACTATTCACTTCTAACTTGCAAACTATAAGCTGGGAACCAATTTTAAACAATCAAAATGCTGATTCCTCTTTTTCAGATTTCAATAACATTATTCAGCAAACTATCCAATCCTCTTCCAAAATCAAACGCCATTCTACCAGGCTAAAAAAAATTAAAACCTTGGATAACTTCTGACCTCGTGAAAAAAATACGGGTTAGAGACAAATTAAGCAAGAGAGTAAAACGCCAACCTTTTAATGACGTTCTAGCCAATTTATACCGCAATCACAGGCTGTATTTGAGTAATGAGTTAAGAAGTGCCAAGCGTAATTATTATAGAAACAAGTTACGAGAATCCAGTGACAATCCAAAACTGTTTTGGGGGGTTATCAACGATCTGATTGGAATACGTTGTAAAAAAGAAGCTTTCCCAATAAAAAAAATTTCGACCAGGCATCGCTGATTATAACGATTTAGTATTTAAAGAAGTGCCAGAGGATTTCAATACTTTCTTTTCAACCGTAGGACAAAACCTTGCAAGCACGATACACGTTACAGGACCTTTACTAGTTACTGACTCAGACTATAGACTTGACTCAGAGCTCACCTTACACACTGTTACTGAACACGACATAAAACGACACATAAATGCACTACGAGGTGGCTCTGCTCCTGGCTATGATGGTGTTCCTGCTTCAATATTTAAAAAAAACATCGAGTTATTAAGTCGACCACTTTTACACCTGGTCAATCTCAGTATATCCACCGGAATCTTTCCAGATATTTTCAAAATTGCTAAAGTTCTTCCCTTATATAAAGATAAAATTCATACAGATAAAAACAACTTCCGTCCGATCTCTTTACTCGGTGTTTTCTCTAAAATACTAGAGAGAATAGTCAAAGAACAGCTTGTTAAATACCTGCAAATTAACCAGATTCTAACAGAGTGTCAGTATGGGTTTAGGGAGAACATAACAATTTCAGACATACTTTTTGATGTAAACAAACAATTGCACGACTCTATTTCCAAAGACGAGAGAATTATGCTTATCTTTTTAGATTTGAAAAAAGCTTTCGACAGCATAGATATAAATTTACTACTACCAAAGTTGGAGCAAATAGGAGTGAGTGGTATAGCACTTGATTGGTTTTCTAGCTATTTAACAGAAAGACGACAATTAGTTGCCTTGGGTGGGGTCAATAGTAATTTACTTCCAATAGATTATGGTGTAGTTCAAGGTAGCACTCTTGGACCAATATTGTTCTTAATATATATCAATAATATCACAAGATTAAATTTAAATAGTAAATTGTTTCTTTTTGCTGACGACGCCTTGGCGCTCGTAAAGGGTCGGGACTGGGCAGAGGTGCGCTCATTTGCTTTAAGAGTTCTCATGTCCTTAAAAACGTGGTTTACTCAGAATCTCCTTTGCTTGAACGTCAGTAAAACAAAATACTTACCTATCTCGTTAAGGAGTAATACCGATTATACCTTAGATAATTTAGTGATTCATTCTTGTGGAGACTACAATAGCCGGGTATGCGGCTGTGAGGCTATTGACGGTGTGACGTATTATAAGTATTTGGGGGTAATTTTTGATATACGATTAAACTGGGCTCAACACATAGACTGTTTGAAAAAGAAATTACGTAAATACGTATTTGTGTTCAAGCGGATTCGAGATATTCTCTGTGAAAAAGAAATCAAGTTAGCGTACTTTGCCTACGTTCAGTCCTTGTTGTCTTTTGGAATAATTTCATGGGGGGGAGCTTTTAAAAGTAATTTACAGCCTCTTAACATCATTCAAAAATCTATATTAAAAGTGGGATTTAACAAAGGTTTTAGATATCCAACTGACACTCTGTTTTTTGAAACTGGTATTTTAAGTGTACGTTATCTATTCATAAAAGCCCTTTTAATTCATATATTTAAAAAACATAACATAATCTTTTCTAGAATTTCCCACTCGCACAATACAAGATATTCACGTAATGTTGGAATTTCAGCTGTTCCCTTAGCTAAAACCTATCTATCAACAAATCCATTCTATACATGTCATACATTGTTTAGAAATCTGTCCAACTATCGTCAAAATGTGGGCCTGGTATTGTTCTCTTCTCCATCATTAGCTTCTCTAAAGACAAATGCTAACCAGTGGTTGTCTCTTATCAGTACACAAGAGGCAGAGGCTCTTATCACTGCCGAATACAGACATGGCCACAACCTGAACATCCTTTACCACGCAACTACGGACTGATTCTATACTACTACTATAGTTTTTTCAGCCACAGCGTTCTCTCTGCCTCCCTCCTTGACTCATGTAGGCATATATTAACTTTTTTTCCCTTCTTTCTTTTTTTTTTCTCTTGTGCTTGTGCTGTAATAAAGCATTTTTGAATATAGCAGAGTTACTTAACATTGCCAAATTTTCAAAACAAATAGTTAAAAAAGAAAATGAGATGGTATACAGAACTAGTTAAAAAAAATACATAAATAACTTTCTTTTACAATTTTAAATAAACTGGATAAATTAGTGAAAATATTATTCTACTGATAAGCAACTCAAGCCTACGCACAGGCAGCATTGCCTATGTAGGCTTATTTCCATACACTATTTTTTCTACTAAATTTAAACGAGCAATACTCTAACAATTTCAGCAATACAGCAAAACCCACGCATAGCGGTCCTAGTTTCCACCTTTTTTCTTTTCTTTAGCAGTATTAGTAGACCAGTTGTAAATCTAAATTCTAAAGTTAATCTTTAAGGAGTTGTGTGTTTTAGTTGTATTGGTATTTCACATGTTAAATGGTTAATTTAAGAGTATTTTTTTCCTATGTATACAGTTAAATTTTTGTAACATTGTACATTTGCATAAAAGGAAATAAAGTTATTTTGAATTTTGAATTTTTGAATTTCTTTCGAGTTCACGGTGACTTTACCGTTTTGGTGTTACTTTTACTGTTACGGCAATTTTCTTAGTTCGCGTGTGAGTGAGTGATCGAATGATGGTCGAGCTTTGTTGTGGTCACTTTTGGATTTGAAACCTCCAGGACAGCTACGTAAGTAATTTTTACAAGTTTTCTTTAGTTAGGTTTTTCAGTAGGGTTTTAGTAGATAGGGTAAGATCCACCAAGCATGCGCGGTTAAACTTGTTTCTGGTTTGAAGTCACTCTTCTAGTGACAAATTATTAGAGTGTTTTGATTTTCTTGGTTTTGCTTTTAATCTTTGTAAGAAAAAGGAAAAATGTTTCAAGTCACTAAAAGCTGGCTATTTCTTTTGGTTCCAGATCTCCCGGAAGCAATTTAAAGAAATTTAAGAAATTTAAAGAATTCGCAATTTAAAGAATTTAAAGAAGTTAAAGAATATACAATTTAAAGAATTTCAAATTTTAAAGCAATATTGAATTTAAAGAAATTTAAGGCAATATTAAATTTAAAGAATTTTAAACCAATTTACAGAATTTTTACAGAATTTCGAAAATGTATTACTATTTTGAATTTTGATTTAAAAGTTTAAAGAAATTTGTTAAAGAAGTCAAATAAATAAAAAGGTTCTAGTCTGAAGATATTTAATTTATTATTTTGGAAGAGTAATTTTAATTTATTTATGTTCCATAGAGTCAATAAAAGAAGAGATTTTTAGTATCGTTTTTTCTTATTATTTTAAGAAGAATCCAATTTTTATGTTTTGAAGAAATTTATAAAAAAAAAAAAAATAAAGAAAAATTTTTATCATTGAAGAAGTTTTCTTTTAATCTCTCATTTAAGTTGTTCAACATATCAAAAATAAATAGTAGCTTTAATAAGGTTACATTAAGTGCGTGACTCTGCTATTTCTTTAATTTCTTTAAATTGCCTCCGGGAGATGTAGCATTCCTGGAGGTTTCAAATCCAAAAGTGACCACAACAAAGCTTGACCGGCATTCGATCACTCACTCACACGCTGAGACCCATCCCCCCCACCAAAGCTGGAAAGCGTGCCAACTGGGGGATGGCTCAAAACAAATCGAGCGATGGGATCACGGGTGGCAGTTGGAGGGTCAAAATAACACTCGGCAGCTGAGCAAAACTAATTTTATTTCAAGAAAACCAGAATAAAATAATCAAAAACGGCAGAAGGCCACAATATTAATTCTCAGTAAATCACTAACAACAAACACAAAAAAACGACAACTCCAGGGTCCAAGACGAACTAAACCCTCAGCCTACCGAGCCACTGCCGACCACTCCAATCCACCCATGAAACCCATTCCACAAAGTAACCAAGCGGATTGCCTAGGTTTTTTTTTTTTTTTTTTTTTTTTTTTTTTTTTTTTTTTTTTTTACAAATTTAAATGATTTATTTGGTTTTTAATTGTTTTTCTTTTTAAATAATTATTTATTTGTTTCTTTTTTTTTTTTTTTTTTCTAAGTATTACCAAGACACCTTTGACGGTAGGTCGGCCAACCATGGCCTACTAACTGGCAAACCCCCACCGTCAACAACCAAGAAAGAAATATTTTTTTTTTTTTTTTTTTATAGGCAACCACGCTCTGCTACCACTTGAGACCCATCCCCCCCACCAAAGCAGCTGAGCAAAACTAATTTATTACCAAAAAACCATCATTTAATAAATCAAAACGGCAGAAGGCCACAATATAAAATAGGCAGAAGGCCACAATATAAAATTTTCACTTACATAAATAATAACAAACACTAAAAGCTACAAGAACAACAAACTCAACAAATACCAAAATTAACAAATTAACAACTACATGGCCTATCTGCCGCCTAGCCTGAGACACCCCAAAACGTAAGAAAAATTTAATAGGCCCCGACTAAAAGTGAAGAAAATTATAAAATTTTTGGTATCACCAATTACACCGGCAATTTGGCCCGCATCCCTTGATTCCACCGGGCCAGGGAGTAAGCCGGAATCCCTGGGCAGCTCCGAATTAAAAGTTAAGCAAAAGCACCATAATCCCCTTTTGGTGAAAGTTTAAAAATTAAACAATTTAAAAGAAAATATAACACGGTACCGTTCGAGTAAAAAATCACTTCAAAATCCCCCCCTAATACACTTAACAAAAAAATAAATAACAATAACTAGGCCTAAGCATATAAATAAATAATAACAGGATTGAATAATGGGGACCTAACAAATATAAAAATCTAAACAAATGTAACAAGAAATAAACTAACTAAACTAAATAACAATGAACATTAACAACACAAGTTCTTTTTGGATTTTAAGTTTTTGTTTTCTTTAATAAATGAATATAAGTAAGTCCCCATGGCTGAGTTCCATAAATCACTGTTCAAGTTCAAGTTTTAGGCCTAGGCCACATACAGTTCCATAATCATTTTTTTTCTTCTTCTTCTTTTATTATCAGCAACCCCCAGCTCAGCCGCCGGGAAAATAAGAAAGAAAGCACTGACCTGAGGACAGAACTGACCTGAGGACTGAAGAACTCTACCCAAAGCTGTAGAGAGGGTAGCGGGCGAAACAGGCTCCAGCATGGTCCTCAGGCCAGGCTAGCAGAGCAGATGGTCGACAATCCCCGGACGGCAGGCCGAGGGCTGAACGTCCCACTCGAGGACCCTGGACTGTAGGACAACACCACAGCACATTAAAAGCAGTCCAGCCATCACAACACAAATATTATACATAACCCCTAAACATGACATGGCAACACAAAACGGGCACAGACAAAATTATACAGGATTATCACACTAGAAAAAATAAAAGATCTATTTTTTAGGTCATGAATAATTATGTTGGCAACTCAGATTTAGGAAAAATTACCATTAACAAATTATAAAAGAATTAATTACGTATATGGACTTAAAAAATGACAAACTGAATACTAGGCCATGGATACATGAGCAAAATGTTAAAACATGAAAATCAAAGGGTACAGCTAGGCTAGGTTATTGGCAAAGAACAAAAAATATGATATCGGTAACTACAACTGTAAAAAGGCTCCATAAACATTATACAGAATTACAATGGAAAATAAAGGCAGATATAAAAGGCACTAACGGTAATTAACGGTAAAAATTAACATGGAAGCACATGGCTTTAACCTAGTCGGAGAAACATCTAGACAAAGAACACAAATTTAACAAAACCCTGAAAACACAACTAAGCCCGATTAATATTTTCAATGAACCAAAAGTATTTTCACCAAAAGGGAGATTAAATATTAGAAATTACAAAATTAACACTTACGTTTTGGAGTCTCTCAGCCGAACATAGTAATCTCAGCAGGCAGAGCCAAAGACAAAATGACGGCCAACCTGAAAGACGAAGGCTCCAGAGAAACTAGAACTACTCGAACAATCTAGAAGCCGGTCAACCGGACCGAAGCTGCTGGAACACGGAACGAACGAAACCGGGCCACCGGCTACCAAAGTAAGCGGATCGCCGGGCGTGAGCGAATCTCAGGCAGCCTGGCAGACAACGAAAAAAAAAAAAAAAAAAACGAAACTGCACCGGTCCAAGACCCGGTACAACGCGAACTAAGAAAATTACCGTAACAGTAAAAGTAACACCAAAACGGTAAAGTCACCGTGAGCTCGAAAGAGGATCGTACGTGGTCACACACTGAAAGATATCGTCGAACTGCCGGAACGCTCGCAACCCTTCCACCAACGGACTTACCCCCACTTGACTCTAGAAGCAAAACCAACCAATAAGAACCCTCTAAACCAGGAAATCTGAACAGGTAAGGCTCACCAAACATGTTGCCTTCAGAAAATATGTCGCATGAAATTAACATACGTGAAAATACTGGTTATTTAGCTAATTTATATGGGAAAAAACTACTTTTTTATTTGAAAGGGGAAGATTCTGAATTTTTCTCAAAACTAGGAAAATTTATATGGAAAACTTTTGGAAAACAAACCAAACTCCTAAACCTCTCAGTTCTTACAATATTTAACATTTTCTAAATACAATTTTCTATTTTAATTATAATGAAACAATTAAGAATTGTTACATTATTTTCCCCCTTCAAAAGGAAAAAATAAGTGTCTTTTTTTTTTTTTTTTTTTTTTTTTTTTTTTTTTTTTTTTTTTTTTTAACCCTACCTTCATCACATCTCTAAAAGGACTTGAGATTTTCTAACCTTAACAACCTGTAGTTTCAAAAACCTTTAATTACTTTCATGAATATTAAATGTTCAGAAACCTGCGATAAAATACAAAATGTTCAACAAAAGAGGTATCAGTTAGGTCCAATAGAATTTACAGTTATTCATCCGAAACAATTTACTACTTAACGCAAACTATACTTATTTACACAAGTTATACAGCTAATATTAAATATACAAAAGACATCAAGTAAATTGCCATCAATTGTCACTTAAGCTAATTAACACATTCTGTGAACGGCAATGATATTAAACGTTACCTAAAGAAGTACAATTTATACCCATGCACGTACAGTGGCATTGACCCACCCAACCACCCATACACGTACAGTGGTATTGACCCACCCGCCGGCCCTTACACGTACAGTGATATTGATCCACCCGCCCGCTCATACACGTACAGTGGCATTGACCCACCCAACCGCCCATACAAGTACAGTGGTATTGACCCACACGCCGGCCCTTACACGTACAGTGGTATTGACCCTTCCGCCCGCTCATACACGTACAGTTGCATTGACCCACCCAACCGCCCATACACGTAGAGTAGCATTGACCCACCCACCATCCCTAACAGCTACAGTGGTATTGAACCAGTCTCCTGCCCATACACGTACAATTGCATTGACCCACCCACCCGCCCATACACGTACAATGGTATTGACCCACCAACCCGCTCAAACACGTACAGTGGCATTGACTCACCCAACCGCCGATACACGTACAGTGGCATTGTCCAACCCACCCTCCCTAACACGTACAGTAGTATTGACCCAGTCACCTGCCCATACACGTACAGTGGTATTGACCCACCCAACCGCCCATACACGTACAGTGGCATTGACCCACCCAACCGCCCATCATACACGTACAGTAGCATTGACCCACCCACCCTCCCTAACACGTACAGTGGTATTGACCCAGTCGCCTGCCCATACACGTACAATGGCATTGACCCACCCACCCGCCCATACACGTACAGCGGTATTGACCCACCCGCCCGCCCTTACATGTACAGTGGTATTGACCCGCCCACCCACCCATACATGTACAGTGGCATTGACCCACCCGCCCGCCCATACCTGTACAGTGGAATTGGATTTAACACTGTCTAAGTGTTAGAATGCCATGTTTCCATGAGAGGATCCCATTCACATGCAGTAGTAAAGACCCCAACCTCCCACCCACACACGTGCAGTGGTAAAGACCCACACGCACACCCATAATATTAAGTGGTAAGCAGTTTAGTTTTTATTTTTATGTGGAAGTGTTTAAAATATATTTAGGGTTTAGCTGAATATTAATGGTACATGAAAAATAAAAGTTACGGATGGGAAAGTCATGTATTTGTGAACACATCCTCCCTTAATTTGTGACAGTGTAGACTGACAGTTTTGTACTCATACCGTCATGCCTTAATGTACAGTCATGTATTTGTAAACACTTCCTCCGTTAATTTATCACAATGTAGACTGACAGTTTTGTACACGTACAGTCATGCCTTAATGTACAGTCAGTATTTGATAACACTTCCTCCGTTAATTTGTCACAATGTAGACTGACAGTTTTGTACTCATAACGTCATGCCTTAATGTAAAGTCATATATTTGTAAACACTTCCTCCGTTAATTTGTCAAAATGTAGCCTGACAGTTTTGTACACATACCGTCATGCTTTAATGTACAGTCAGTATTTGTCAACACTTACTGCGTTAATTTGTCACAATGTAGACTAACAATTTTGTACACATACCGTCATGCCTTAATGTACAGTCATATATTTTTAAACACTTCCTCCGTTAATTTGTCAAAATGTTGACTGACAGTTTTGTACACATACCGTCATGCTTTAATGTACAGTCATCTATTTGTCAACACTTACTGCGTTAACTTGTCAAAATGTAGACTGACAGTTTTGTACACATACTGTCATGCCTTAATGTACAGTCAGTATTTGAAAACACTTCCTCCGTTAATTTGTCAAAATGTAGACTGACAGTTTTGTACACATAACGTCATGCTTTAATGTCCAGTCAAATATTTGTAAACACTGCCTCCGTTAATTTGTCAAAATGTAGACTGACAGTTTTGTACACATACCGTCATGCTTTAATGTACAGTCATATATTTGTAAATACTTCCTCCATTAATTTGTGACAGTGTAGACTGACAGTTTTGTACTCATACCGTCATGCTTTAATGTACAGTCATATATTTGTAAACACTTCCTCCGTTAATTTGTCAAAATGTAGACTGACAGTTTTGTAAACATACCGTCATGCTTTAATGTACAGTCAGTATTTGAAAACACTTCCTCCGTTAATTTGTCACAATGTAGACTGACAGTTTTGTACTCATAACGTCATGCCTTATTGTACAATCAGTATTTGTAAACACTTACTGCGTTAATTTGTCACAATGTAGACTAACAATTTTGTACACATACCGTCATGCTTTAATGTACAGTCAGTATTTGTCAACACTTACTGCGTTAATTTGTCACAATGTAGACTAACAATTTTCTACACATACCGTCACGCTTTAATGTACATTCAGTATTTGTCAACACTTACTGCGTTAATTTGTCGCAATGTAGACTAACAATTTTGTACACATACCGTCATGCTTTAATGTACAGTCAGTATTTGTCAACATTTACTGCGTTAATTTGTCACAATGTAGACTAACAATTTTGTACACATACCATCATGCCTTAATGTACAGTCAGTATTTTTCAACACTTACTGCGTTAATTTGTCACAATGTAGACTGACAGTTTTGTACTCATAACGTCATGCCTTAATGTACAGTCATGTATTTGTGAACACTTCCTCCGTTAATTTGTCACAATGTAGACTGACAGTTTTGTACTCATACCGTAATGCTTTAATGTACAGTCATATATTTGTAAACACTTCCTCCGTTAATTTGTCAAAATGTAGACTGACAGTTTTGTACACATACCGTCATGCTTTAATGTACAGTCATATATTTCTAAACACTCCCTCCGTTAATTTGTCAAAATGTAGACTGACAGTTTTGTACACATACCTTCATGCTTTAATGTACAGTCAGTATTTGTCAACACTTACTGCGTTAATTTGTCACAATGTAGACTAACAATTTTGTACACATACCGTCATGCTTTAATGTACATTCAGTATTTGTCAACACTTACTGCGTTAATTTGTCACAATGTAGACTAACAATTTTGTACACATACCGCCATGCTTTAATGTACAGTCAGTATTTGTCAACATTTACTGCGTTAATTTGTCACAATGTAGACTAACAATTTTGTACACATACCATCATGCCTTAATGTACAGTCAGTATTTTTCAACACTTACTGCGTTAATTTGTCACAATGTAGACTGACAGTTTTGTACTCATAACGTCATGCCTTAATGTACAGTCATGTATTTGTGAACACTTCCTCCGTTAATTTGTCACAATGTAGACTGACAGTTTTGTACTCATAACGTCATGCCTTATTGTACAGTCATATATTTGTAAACACTTCCTCCATTAATTTGTTACAATGTAGACTGACAGTTTTGTACTCATTACGTCCTTCAAGTAACCCTTGTTGGACGCTATTTTGTTTGAACATTCAAATCTCCCTGCACTTACGGCTTTGTTGAAATTTATTGTATGTACCGTACCTTAAGATTGTTTCTTAAAAATCTAATAGTTCTGAATTTTACAGCTTAGTACAATATGTTTTAAGTATAAGCCAAGAACACGCATGGTCTTAGTATTATTAAGAATATTAATTTAATATGGGACACACCTGCTCGTTAGTCGTGCCAAACCCACCACTCTCTGCGCCCGGTATATCTCGGCCTGTGACTTTTGACTTCACATAATAGTAATTTAACTGTATAACATAAAATCACAGTATTACATATATTTACAGTATCTCACTCACACTACTTGTGTTGCTAACTGTTTAGTAGTATAAATACACAATAGTATTTATTGAGCCTATTTTAAACGTGTTCATTTAATTTGTTTTTCTTTAACAGCTGAAGATTAATTATACACATAAAACAACTGCATTGCATTACTATTAAAACCATGCCTAAAACCTTACCTGGTATGACATTATGAAAGATTTAACCTCATCAATATTACAAACACTAATGTTTACATTCTAACAGCTGTTAAACTTTTTATAAATCAGTATTTACATTTGAAGAGCGGGTTATTTTTTTTCACAACACTACTATAAGTTCAGCTGTTTTCGTTATGTGTTTACAACCTGCGAAACATCATATTTTCAACACCTGTCTATTGTTTACTACCGAGAGTAATATTGTTTACAACCGAAAATTTTCCACAGTCAAAAACACCTGTTTTTATTCCGTAGTGTAGTGAAAAGTATCGTTCAAAACTCGAGTGAAAGTGTTTTGTATGTTCTTGACCATTTGAAGTGCTCGAAAAGTCTCGCACTTCAAACATATGGTCTCGAACACGCAAAACCCCACTTTCCACTCTTGTTATGAAATATACTAATTCATTTAAATCCCTTCATGTTATTCTTATGGCCGAAAAACATACTTTAAGGACTTCCCGTACCCTTCAGGACGAAAATATTGAATAATTAAGACGTTATTGCACAACTACAAACAGAGGACAATATTTTTGACACCTCAATCGATAAAATTGGTTAAGAAAAAAAGGAGGAGTTGCATTGACAAAAAACAGCTTCAGGTAGTTTGTATAAAGATATAATATTAGCTATTTATAGATTAGCGGAATGTGACTCCATAACCTAATGGATTTTTTATTACAAATACATTTTTAAACATGGATTCGTTTTCAGGATGAATTTTTTTAGTTTTACTGAGAAATTGCTCATCCATGGTAATCCTATATGTCATTATGGTATTGTTGAGTAAAAACTTGATAATTTCACTTGTTCACATATTAGATGTGGCAACACAATACCTGTTAAATATTTATTTTTAGGACTGCTGGAGCATTTAACATGGTCACGCAAAAATGTGAGGGACTAGTTGTGTTTTGGTTTAGTTACTTCCTTATTTTTTTTTTTTTTTTTACATTATAGGATTGTCAATACCTAAATCTAGCACAGTTGGCTTCAGCAATTTCGGAATAAAAATTGATAATTTTTCACTTAAAAAAAGTCAACTATAAAAACCTAACTAGCATTCCTCCTCTTCACTTTTTAATATAGTTATTTTTATAAGAAAATTGTATTTTATTAACTGTATGACAACTAACACCATAAACCTACAAAAAACGTGTGTAAGTAAAAAGTTATAGAACATTCTAGATATTATTAAAATTAAATTGTTTACCACATAGAAAACCTATTTTATGTGATAGCCTCACTAAATAATAAAATCGTACTTTTCCTTTATTATTTTGGAAAGTAAAAAGATGTTTAGTAATAAGTAATAAAGTTGTGTTATATTACAAATTTTTTATGCAAAAGCAAAAATTATATTACTATATGACACATAGCCAATTTAAACTGTTTAGAGATGGCAACCGTTATGTGTTTAAATATTAGTAATATATGACTTATCACATCTTTTTGACCAGTTTAATCAAATATTCTAGACCTTTTGTATCACTAATATTTAGTTGTATTTTTTTTTTTTAATATTATTTTTTTATTATAGTTTTAAGTGTATTCATTTCAACAAATCGTTGATAACAAATAACCATCCCTTGCTTGAATGACATCTTATGAGATGGATGGATCATAATTTCTTTTAATACGTATTTTCCTAGATTTTTGATTAATTTAATAAAATATAGTTGTTTTAGCCGTTCCATTCTTAATATTTCACACGATTATTCACAAATAAAACGGTTATATTATATTTTATAGTAATATTTGTTCACATCACCAGTTCAGATATGCATAATGTGCAGTAAAATAATTGAAACATATTAAATATTTTATATATGAAAATGAAATATTTCACTATGTAGTTATAAAAAAATGGTATAGTTAAATCTAAGAGTACAGTTTTATATTTATATAAAAATATTTTAGTTAATCGGTGGCCTCTTATGTTGTATCGGAAGTACTGCACATTTATTTTTTATAAACTGTGTATTATTTAAATTATTACAGCATAAATGTAGCTTAATGGATATATTTAAATATAAAATTAACTTAAGTTTTCCACATTATTAATAAATTGAATAGAAAAGTTATTTCAAATTAATTGTTTAGCTAATTTTTCTTATTGAAGTTGTAGAAAGTATGATATAGAATGTGTTCAGAACATAAAAACCAAAAAAAACCACATACAATTTAACCACATGTTTGAAAATAACCTACTCATGACCTTATTTAATGACAATAAAAAAAAATAAAAAACAGGTTGTTTTTAACCCTTAACAAAGCAGAATGGGTTTGATATAACCTAGGGTTTTATTTTACGCATTGCTCACCCCCGAATACATCTATGAGGTTGATATGTTCTGTAACCTAATGTTTTAACTACCTCGGAACTAAAATAAAGTGGTCTCCACAAAAAAAATCATATACAAGGTGTCTCAAATGCATTGTGGGCAAACTATTTGACCAAGAAAAGTGCTGTACAGTTTCCCCCAAAACCATATGAGTAGAACCAATTTAAAAACTTTTCATTGTTGTTAAAATTCAGCATTGAGTGTCCAGGGTTTTAATTTTAAAATATTTTAATGTAAACATATAGCATGTGGCATATGTCAAAGGTATTGACGGCCTGAGTGTTTTGATAAAATCAGATTTGTGTTGTATTTATCTGTTTGAAAATGGCGGCCAAAAGTATGTCAAAAATAGAACATTTTTCCTTCTATCGCTAAATGTACAGATTAATCTAAATATAAAATAAAACAATATTTCTGAAATCCTAAGAAAATTCCTTAAAAATTATACCTAAAAACGGATCAATTTTACAATAATATATCCATTTTATTTTTTTTTAAAGATTTGATAACCCCAAAAGTAAACAATCTTAAATAGGGAGACTTGGTTTGTTGCATATAAAAAACTGAAAAACGTTTATATTCAAACAATATGTCTATCTTGAATGATAACAAAATTGTGGCTAAATACCTTTACATTTAATGTCACGATCTGGTTTAAGTAAGCAAGGTGATTAATTTGTTCTCTTCACTGTAATAGGTGCTCAAAGAGTCCACCACCTTCATCAATACACTTTTTAATCCTTGTAGGGAAAGATTCAATGGCATGGATTATTTCTTCCCTAATTATTTGTGTACATGGTTATCTTATTCTATCTTTCATATTTTCTCTCGATGTAGGAGCAGCTTGATAAACAATATCCTTGATCCTACCCTACAGGTAATATAGTCTATGCAAGTAAGATCTGGATATCTCGCGGGCCAGGGTACTGGACCCCTCTCCTAATCCAATGTTCTGCAAACATAGCACTGAGAGTGGTAATGTACTAGACAACCATCTTCCATGAACCATATTTGTCAATTTGTTTCTACGGGAATATCATTAAATAAAACTAAAAATGCTTTGTTTAGGAAGTGGTTGTAAAATTCTCCTGTTAAATATCCATAAAAAAGCAAGGACCAATTATTCGCCCTTCGAGTATGAAACACCAGACGTTCTATAACCATTAGCTTTGGTGATTCACCTCCCTTATCCAATGAGTACTAGGGTTCCAATAGTTATGTCTATTAACTTGTCCATTATTTTTTAATCTCCATATTTTAAACAGTCCAAAAAACATTAAAATTAAATTCTTGATTATTGTTAATCATAATCTAGGCCCATAGTGAGAAGTTAATGCGATGTAAATGATAATTTTCCTAAAGTTCAAGGTGGAGTGAAATGTGATACGGGTGCAAACTATTGTCTTTAATGATCCTGTTGATAGTAGATCTACTAACTCCAGAGTCTCTTTCAAGGAGCCGAGCAGACATCTGTTACGGACGAGGATCAATTGTTATGGCAGCTGAACTATCAGCTAACCTCTGTTGTTTTACTACAGAGTCCCCTATATTATTATTAGATAACTGATCTTGTCCTGCTGTTTGTACTCTATTAGCTAATCACTCAACGCTCTTATAACTTTGATCGTTTCTGTCAGAGTATCGTTCAAGATAAAGCCTTTCTGCAGGCCTGAAATTGGTAAGGCACTCACCCAAAACGATTAACATGCTGAATGCTTCTTTATGGCATTAAAAAAATAGAATTACATACATAGTAATTACAAATGAAATTCAAAACCAAAAAGTGTAAAGAAGAGAGTAAACAAAAACATAATTAATTGATAATAGTTTTTTAATTAGCATAATACGTTTTGGTACATCTACAGTACAAGTTTATTATAATTTAAGCACAAATATATCAACAAATATGAGCACAAAATGCTCAAATATTATAGTGATTGATTTCTTTTGTAAATCCCTCTGGTTTAAGAAAGGCGAGCGTGGTTTACCAAAATCGATTACCATAATATTTGCTCTGTTTTACTTATAATATTTTGTGCATATATTGTAATAAGTTTGTGTTGTGTGACGTTTACTTGTATTGTAAATTAATAGTAAAAACATTTTATTCTTCACTAATTAACTGAAACTTTCAGTATAAAACCACAACTGCAATGTTTGGTATGCAATAAACCTGGTCTTACTATTTAAGATTTTTTACTTTAGGAGTTTTTTAAATTGTCAAAAATAAATTAAAAAAAAGATATAATACAATAAAATTGAACCATATTGGTTACCATTTTAAAGAAAATGTTCTTAGGAATCAAGAACGATTTTTGGATTTCATATTACTATTAAGCTGTGCTTTTAGCGATAGAAACAAAAAGGTTCTATTTTTTTCATAATTTTGGCCGCCATTTGTATACAGATAAGTAAAACTGAAATATTATTATACAAAAACACTCAGGCTGCCAATACCTTTGACATGATATGCCACATGTGTTTGCATATGTTTGCATTAAAATATTTTAAGATTCGAACCCTGGTCACCAATGCTGAAGTCTAACAACAATGAAACTATTTTTATTTGATTATACGTATATAGTTTTAGGGGGAAAGCTTTACAGCAATTTGCTTGGTAAAATGGCTCTCCCACAATGTTTTTGAGACAGCTGTCGTGAGACACCCTGTATATAGTGGTTATATAAATATAGATGTATTGCAGTCTGTCAGACCCATGATATCAGTACGTTAATGTTTTGAAAACCATACTGATTATATTTAACAAATTAAAAACAGATAACAACAAATCAAATAATAACTTTAAAATGTGTAACTTAGCTTACTGTAATGAGCATAGTGCTACTATATCTTTCAAATGCGTAGAACACTCTAAACATATTGTTTACATTAAACTTTAAATAAAAATGTAATTTTCGATACCAAATTTGTATGCCATTTTTTTTTTTAATACTACTCAAAATATTCAAAGGACAAAAATATTTTATTTGGTTAGTAAGGTTTCAAAGATACTGTCTACGTAGGTTTTGTCAAATAAAAACAATGAAATCATGTTTTTTTTATAAAGAAATGCTTTATTACATACAACAAAATATCATTTTTATGACTAATTTTAGTTTTTGTTTGCTGAAGAAGCAAAATAGGTATTTTTAAGACGTAAAAAACAATTTCATTGCTAAGAAAACACGCAACGCCCCTAATTTAAATAATAAAACCATCAATAACTCAGTATAGCATTTTTCCCGGATCTGTCAGATAAATGCTACCCTGATGAGGGACAACAAATATGATGCCCTTTTAAGGGCTAAACTTACTTTTGAAAAATAAACATTCTCTTATTTAATAAAGTTTAAATTAAGCTGCTTAGTAAACAAACCCGATAGTGTTTTAAAGTTTCCTCAAGGAAATATAAATATAAAATAAGTTATTTATTAGGGAATTCTAAGGCTTAAAAAACATGTTGACTCTAAGCTAAGATGCAAACAAATATTTAGCAAAGCAAGTATGTACATTACTACAACTTATCTTTAGAACAGTATAGAAGACCATGTTAATAGTTTTGTGCTGGATGAACATTAATTATTACATGGTTAGTAAAATTAAATACTTGGGGTGTATAAACACAGTTCATTATCTCTATACCTACGTAAATTTACCCTCTGATAATTTATTATTACAGGTGTTTTGTACTAACAAAATAGTAATAGTTGCTATGAGCTTAGGCACTATTTGAGGAGTATTGGATATCCGGATTGGTATTAGTCAGAGTTGGGATATTGTTTGGATAACAGAACTTAGTTTGAGGTTTGTCTATTTGATTATTGGTCTAATTATAAATAAATTTGACTTAGGAATAGTACACCTAGGTCAGAGGCACTGACTACACTTGTACAATTACATTTATCACGTTCTTCGTGTTTCATATTCACCCACATCTCAACGATTTGAATATATATTGAACGTAGATTAGTTCATGGAATATATTAAAATAAGATTTTCAATCAAATACGTTCTTATTTATGCACCTTTGGTCTTTAGATGTTTTTGGTAGCTGAGTAAGATTTAGTGTGGTAAAGCTATATACATATATAAATTTTTTTTCTTTAATAACATGCCTATAAACTACCAGGTAAGCCAAAGTTTCAAAAATAATGTTGAATAAATTGACTAGTATAAACCATGTATATATATATATATATATATATATATATATATATATATATATACATTTTTTTATGCATGCTAAGTAATACATTGTCTCTACAATATTAAAAATAAGATGTTTGTGTTGATCGATCCAACAACAAATTGAAATTGTAATTTAATACAATTATTAGAGGAACAAAATATATATATATATATATATATATATATATATATATACATTCTTGTAAATTGGGATTTTTCTTTCTATCATAAAATAATGCTTGTTAGTAAATTTGCTTTAAACAAAAAAAAAAAAATGAGTCTAAATATAGTTAAAATTAATTGAGTTAAACATCTAACTTACTGAGAGTGAAATATTATATAAATAATTAATAAAATACAAATTACCTATTCGATATAAAAATGTAAATAATAGGTAAAATAATTTAAGAATATAAAATAATCATAAAATAAATTTGTAATTTTTTATTTTTGAAGCATAATGTTGTATGCTATATTATATAGCTAAAGAATGTTGCTGGTGTTTTATTTAATGTTTTTTAAATAAATTAAGGTATATTTCGTTAAAGATGAAAACCATGCAAATTTATTAAATAAAGTTGAATAAATAAAATAGGACGAACGTATAAGTTACATTATGAAAAAAAAAAATAAATCTTAAGGGAAACAAATAGAGTCAACGTAAAGAACAGGACATGAAAATAATTTACCAGGAAGGAAGCGCTGTTTTTTGCAGTTGATCTCTAACAACTGGTTAAGAACCCAAATCCTTTCAGTCTAATTGGTTGTACCATGGAATTTTATTTATTTAAACTGAAGCTGATTCCCACCAGTGTTACAGTTTTACAAAATTTATATGGAATAATATCTTTTACAATCTGCAGTAAAACAAGAGGAAGTGTTATTTTTGTAAATATTACTTATCCACTTTAAATCACTTATCTCCTATATATATTATGTATTTTTTTGTACCATAGTATACTAAATATTATGAAACGAGGTACTAATATTTATTTACAGGCTTTATTTACTTTATATTATGAGATGTTTTATATAGGTTAAGAAAGGCGTACTTTTGTACCTAATAGATCGAAATATATTTCACCAGTAAAATTTCCAATAAATTTAATGGTATTGAAATCTTTATAGGTAATACCTCTCCACATGAATTGTACTTTTAAAGGTATTAGCAGCAAAAAATTAACGACCAGAAACTTCCAGTTATTTGCCTCCTTAATATTTCCATCAGGGCGTGTGTGTGAAAAATCGTATACTTCATTGTCATTTATCCCCAAACCACAACATAACATTCCATTGACTTAGGAACTATACTCACACCTGACTGCTATATTAGCATTCGTGGATCATATATAGTTTCCATAATTACCTACTATGCAAACTACAAAGGTTTGGTACAATTTTAGAAAATATATTTAATAAAGTAGAAATTATATATACCGTTCTAAAGGTATTAATCCGCAAACAAAGATACACCGGGAATGTGTTTGGCTAGAGGTAACATATTTTACTCAACGAAGTAAAACAATACCACCCTGCGTGTATGGGTGGGAAGGTGGGTCAATATCACTGTACGTGTATGGGCGGGTGGGTGGGTCAAACCACTATACGTGTATGGGTGGGCGGGTGGGTCAATACCACCGTGCGTGTATGTGTGGACGGGTGGGTCAATACCACTGTACGTGTATGGGCGGGCGGGTGGGTCAAACCACTATACGTGTATGGGTGGGCGGGTGGGTCAATACTACCGTGCGTGTATGTGTGGGTGGGTGGGTCAAACCACTATACGTTTATGGGTGGGCGGGTGGGTCAATACCACCGTGCATGTATGTGTGGGGCGGGTGGGTCAATACCACTATACGTGTATGGGTGGGCAGGTGGGTCAAACCACTATACGTGTATGGGTGGGCGGGTGGGTCAATAGCACCGTGCGAGTATGTGTGGGGGGGTGGGTCAATACCACTCTACGTGTATGGGCAGGCGGGTGGGTCAAACCATTATACGTGTATGGGTGGGCGGGTGGGTCAATACCACCGTGCGTGTATGTGTGGGCGGGTGGGTCAATACCACTGTACGTGTACGGGTGGGCGGGTGGGTCAATACCACCGTGCGTGTTTGGGAGTTAGGGAGGGAGGGAGGGAGGGAGTGAGTGAAAAACACAAACAGTTCGTAGTCAAAAAATTTGAAGCTTGTGAAAGCCAATCTATTTATGTGATCCATGTAGAATTTTACTCAGGTAAAGATTATTTAGTAGCTAGGCCTGAACCATTTGTCCATAAAGTTGTGGTATAAAAACAATCTTTTTTGTGTAATAAAAACAATCTTTTATATAAAGCCTAGAGCTTTTTCCGTTCAGTTAAAATAAGTACTAATTTATTGTACACCGTATGATTGTGAATTTTTTCTCGTAAATTAAGCACTAAAACAATGTAGGAGAGTATCTGTTTTCATTGTTTTTTTGTTTTTTTTTTTTTTATTAGAACTTCACACGCCAGTTGACATGGACCTTCAGACCGTCAAATTTATTCAACTAGTGAAGTACCGACCGTTGGTTCAGTACTTGGAACTCGAACCTTGGAAATTGCCTTTCACAAACCGAAGCCTTAACCCTGAGCCACCAAGGACTAACCTCATTGACTAATCTAATTACAAAATAAAGTTATGTAAGAAAATGTAATAGCCTGTCAAATATTTTTGGCATTCATAATAATAACGTCCTAATAACTATTAGGGAGGCAGAAAAATTAGTTTGTTGAGCTTTTTCAAATCATATACTGATTTATTATCTCAGTATAAGGGGTGGATTGGTAACTACTTCTAAAAAATTTGTTCATGAAATAAAGTACGAATAACTCTAAAGTTTAAGTTTTTAAGCTTTAGAAAATATTTAATTTCTAAATTACTAAACTTATTTATTATTTTGAGGTAATATAGAGTGCAGGAAACTCTTCTCGGTTCTATCTCAGGGTTAGAATTTATGTGATCTTTAGTCAAAAGTTAGCATAATCCTTCTGTACGACTGATAAAGAGCTAAATAATTTGTTTTACACATAATATTATCTACATACCTGTCTGTTACATACAGTCTGTTAATCATACATTTTACAGAATAAACAATAAAACAGAAAAATAAGTAGTTTAAAATCATCCTCTTTATGTTAATTTCCCTCTGTGAATATTTGGTATGGACTTATTTAGAACGATGTTGCTCTACTGTAATAAATGAGCTTTAAAATTAAAAAAATTAATTTGAACGTTAATGAAAATTGGTTTTACGTTAACTAAAAAAGTACTAAGCCTACGAGGCTAATACTTTGTTGAGTCAAAGGCCTTATGGTGTAGATGTGCAATAAGAAGGGGTTTTGACAAATTCTTAGTAAATCGAAAATGGTGGCCTTTTTAGTGCCAAACATTTAAAATGCCAAAACACTGTTTCTGTAATTGGATTCTAGTGGCTAAATAAACGGTTTTACAGCAAAACTAACACTATTTTCTGCACCTGATTTGAGACGATCTACAACTTTGGCCCTGTGACTTTTTCTCTACCTTGTCTTCTTCATCCTTAAGTAGAGCTAGATTTTTAATTTGTGCGTGTAAATCAAATGGGTTAATATACGGCCTCTAAGAGTCGACTTAAAATTTTTTCTAGACTGTTAAAAATTGTTATTTAGTAGAACATACTGTATTCTATGGGAAAATATACAATTTAATCTGAGCACATGTACAGATTTATCTAGACTTTGAAACCAAGGGTCTTTTAGGTACACACACACACACACACACACACACACACACACACACACACACACACACACACACACACACACACACACACACACACACACACACACACACACACACACACACACACACACACACACACACACACACACACACACACACACACACACACACACACACACACACACACACACACACACACACACACACACACACACACACACACACACACACACACACACACACACACACACACACACACACACACACACACACACACACACACACACACACACACACACACACACACACACACACACACACACACGCACACACACACACACACACACACACACACACACACACACACACACACACACACACACACACACACACACACACACACACACACACACACACACACACACACACACGCACACGCACACGCACACGCACACGCACACGCACACGCACACGCACACGCACACGCGCACGCACACACACACACACACACACACACACACACACACACACACACACACACACACACACACACATATATAAGGCATTTACCACTTATCACTATTTCTCCAAAACTATGTCCGATTGGCTTGAAATTGTGTACGTAGGTTTATCTTGGTCTCTAGAGGCTAACTAAGATAATATTTTCTTCTCAGATATCAGGAATCTATCCCACTGGCCTCTAAAACTTTCATGTTATTCTTATGGAACTATATTAATTAATTTTGTATTTGATTAACAGCTGTTAAATTAAAACAAATTCAATAAATTGTGGTATGCTCAACTTTTAAAATTCTAAATAATTGAGTACAGAAGTTAATTATACATAAAATCTGCTATTTTAGATCGGATATAAATTTGATTTAAATTGGATACAGTGTAAATTGAAAGATTACTGCACATTTTGATTATATAATCAAACTCAATATTATAACCGGTGATGTGGGCGAGTACAGCTGGTTACATAAATATTAAATCAGGAAATTGAGTAACCAATTAAGAGTTTTAAAGGTTTGTGTTATATCTTTTGGAGTGTTAATCACCATATACCAGTATCAAATGTATATGTAATTAATTATAAAGCGGTCAGATGCGTTAAAATAAACAATGGAAATACTTTTTTTATGCCAAAAAATTTATAAAAAAAAGCTTCACACTATAAAATAGATATTTTGTCAGCTATGTTTACCTTACCTTAGAGCCAAGAATACCTTAGAGAAAAAAATTATATCTAGTATAGATATCTCATTGTACGATTTTTACTATGTTCAACGAATAACAATGTTGTTAATAATCCAATTTATGTTATTTGGTATGGCCTATTAATAAGTAAGTAGACCTCTTATTCAATAATCTTCATTTACATAATACCTAAAATATATTTATTACTTAAGACGACATTTAAACTAAGGTTAATACGTGAACAGCTTTGCTTTGGAGACAATATGTAAACATATGACGAATCCTGAATTTATATTATAATGGTTTTTGCTAAAATATTGAGTATCTTATTCGTGTTTTGTTATGATTTTATACAAAGTCTTAGACTGTTCATAAATAATGTACCTGCTAACATAAACCATAACTTAAAAACATATTATTCTATTTGATAAATAACGATTAATCTATTCGATATGAATATGCACAACCAAACATCACTTCACTAAAAAATAGCTCACTTTTAATTTTGGTTAAACTATTTCTAAGTTATACACTTCAGTTCATTATGTAAAACACCAAAATGTAAAGATGTAATGTCGTAATAAATGCTAAGCCTACTTACGATATAAGATCGTTATGTAATATGAGGAAACATTGTTAAAAACTCACACAGGAGAATAAAGGCCCACGTCTCACCACGGAACGCAATTAAGGCTTGAAACGTGACTGTATTCCGCATATTGGACTGAATATTTTACCAAATGGAAGTTTCTGAACTTTAATTATTAGTTTTTATACGTAGTTTTTTAATTAGTGTAATACGTGTTAGTACATATACAGTTCAAGTGAACGTCACACAACAAAAATGTATTACAATATAAGCACAAAATGCACAAATATATTACAATTCAAGTACAAAATGCAAAAATACTACAATAATTATAGATGTTAGGGAACCACGCTCACCTTCCTCATACCAGAGGGATTCACAAAAGATCACCATAATATCTGTGCATTTCGTACTTGTATTGTATAATATATTTGCGCATTTTGTGTTTAAATTGTAATTAATTTGTCTTGTGTGACGTTTGCTTGTACTATGTTTATACGTTTACGATGATTTAAAAAAGGGCTATTATACTTAATTTTATACAATTGTACGAAATAATTATAATTATTTTTTAAACGCAGAACTTTTTGAAATAGGGAAAGCTAAAGTAAAATTTTTTTAATTTACCTGACCTTTTCAGTTTTTTTTTTATTGAAATAAACATTAAAGCACTAAAACCCCTTTATTTTAACTTCTTATAACTTTTTGGAATATCAGCCTATGCTATTTGATTGAAATCTATAAACTAATCTGATTATATTAAGTGGATATTTCACTTTGAATTTGAAACCCGATTTCATTATACCACATAAGTTTGTTGACATTACTAAAAGTAGTATATTAAGAACTAGATTATTGACCATTATACTGCTTGCCAAATCATTTTTACTTGGGAATTCAATTTTAAAATAACTGCAACTAAAATCATTACTCATCACAATAATTGCTGCCTTTTACATTTTACATTTTAATTTCAATTACAAATTGAAAAGCTGTATTTTTATAGTTAATTAGCTTTAACTAATATCAATAATCATCAAAAGACCACCAAGGTAATCTAAAAATAGTACATATAACGATGTTATCCATAATAATAATAAAGAAATAATGCTAAGAGTATGTTAATCTTTAATTCAATATGGGCTATTCAAACTTAAAACATGCTAAAAGTAAGCTTATTTAATATTGATTATAATCAATAGATACTCTTTTATCAAACAAAACAACATAGAATTATATTTAACGTAATTTTGTTTTAAGAGTATATTTACTTTAAAAACAGTCTCTTATAATTTATAGACGGTAGGTTTTCTTTAAAATTAATTTTTGTATGGACATATTTAAAACGTTAAGTTGCTTTATGCATATACAATTATAAATCTTTGTAACACATGTATGAATATTTAGCACTATCAAATATGCCAAAGTAACTTGTAAGATTATAACGGTGAGTAAACAGTAGGGGTAGGTCCTGAATATAAAACAGGACCTCAATCAATACCGATCAGGACACGGTGAACACAAGAGTTGAGAAGTTGAATATCAGCTGACGGTCACAAGTGCCAATATTTTCTTACAAATACATAATTGCACTAATATTTGATTGTAGAAACGTGTTTTAGATTATGGCATATACAAATTACATCTTGAAAAAATTAACTCAGTAAAATCTTAAAAATTATAAAAATTGGATATTTAAATTATTCACATGGGATTATAATTTTACAAACAATAAATATTATTATAATTAACACAGGCCTGATTATATTATGAATATACATGTTACCAAAATCATTGTTCTTCAAAATCTCTAAGATAATCTTTAAAGTAAACTATAAAATCATTTAACCATACTTTAATTTAATGATTGTAAGTATCATTATAAAAAGATGTATTCTAAAAAGATAAAATAAAACTGTACTTAAGGCTCATGATAGATTAATAAATGTAAACTGAAGTATGTATTAATCTATGGAGTACATTTTGGAATTTATTAATTACCTGGTAATATTGAAGTACTACTTGGGTCATTCAACTTCAGTAGCTTTCCACTAACAAGCATATTTCTATTTTTATTATTCTTGTCAAACAAACTGTCATATTAGTGTACTCAATAAAAATATAGACTGTGAGCATAGATTAGAATGAATTTACGATTAGCTCTACCTAATTTACAACAAACCTTCTAACTTACTGTGTGTGTTAGTTTTATATAACTTTAGTTTTAAATTTCAACAACACTTACCACGCATAATATATTCCATTAGCAATCAACCTGGAAATGGAAATTAGTTGGTATGGTAATAACATGGTTGTCAGAGAGTTTTGAACAAAGAATTATTAGGCCACAAGTTATGTAGGGCATTTACAGTAATATACATATTTATTAGAAGAACGACTGTAATAATATTAAAATACCCAACTACAACATTTTTATAAATAATATGCATTGAACAAGTGTCTCACAACATATTGATAAATGTATAGTTTCCCAATATGATACTTACGTGTATATATATTGTATTCAAAACTAATTAAGTAGGACAGTATAAGTAGTAAACAATCAATTGATATGATGAATGGGATAAATAGTTTATAATGGTTTGATTCGATTTAATTAATGTCAAGTTTATATAAAATTTGTATAGTTTCGAAATAAAATAAGTTTGAAATCTCGGCAGAGTTCTTATTATTTATATTTTAACTACTTATTTTTAAATAGATTATTTATTGTTAGTTAGATCGTTAAATTTAAGTAAGTGTTTGAGAATAAAATTTATTGTATCGTGGAACAGAAGGAGGAGCTCAATTCCACTATGAATACAAAGTAGGTCGTAAACGAATAAATTTGGGCTCA
Source organism: Stictocephala bisonia (assembly GCA_035578905.1). Classification (NCBI taxonomy): domain Eukaryota; kingdom Metazoa; phylum Arthropoda; class Insecta; order Hemiptera; family Membracidae; genus Stictocephala; species Stictocephala bisonia. Next base: position 14,928 of record JAQJVL010000678.1, on the reverse strand, counting down.
GAAGAACCAATTTCAAAAAAATCAACTTGTTACTCGAGCTTTAATGAGGTGTAAACCACACAAGTATAGCAAACTTTTCTACTTTATTCCAAATGGATACACTAACTTTAAATATATCATTTACTACTATATCATGCTCCTAATTGAGATTTTATAGATTAAAGCATATTTTAAACTAACAATAAACATTCATTGAATTGATGTAAGTCATAAATTTTAAGTATTTTTTAAATAGTCAAGTATATCTTTGGATTTAATATGTTGAAATGCTTTAGTATGTTATGATTTAATATTGTCATTATTTTAAATTTTAAAATAATGCCAGTGTTCATATCGTTTTCAATTTTTATAGTTATTGTTTTCGAATCCTTTATTGAGGGGATACTATAACCAACGAAATATATTTTGAAATTTTTTTACGATAATACACTTACTTGTTTATCACTTAATTTATTTGTAAATTAACCTGAAATGAACCCTAATAAACCCATGTAGGCTTACGGACAAAAACAAATTTAAATTCGAAAAATCTCCTAACTGTAATTGATATTAATGGAAGAATTAGCAATGTCTTATCAAATACGTTAAAGTGATGAGTAAATGTCAGACGCCGAGTAAACAGTAGAGGTTGTCCTGAATATAAAGCAGAGATTACCGATACTGATCATTATGAGTAAGGGTGGGTGGAACCGTCATAGGACTCTGTGATGCTGATCACTAAACAAAGCGGGGCAATTAAACGAACAAAACAGATCCATAAAAACTATATCTAAACAATTACTTACTTTTAGTGAAAAATTCAGTTCAAATGCAGTTTTTGAAGCAAATTATTCTTATTCATCTATATACACAACTTATTATTGTTACTTCTATAACCTATATATATTTATCTATACATTTAAAGTATTCTTGGCTTCCCTTGTCTATCCAATCACTTACGATAACTTTGCATTGAACTGTATTAATTTTCTTTGCTGGCGTGGTGGCGCAGTGGCTAAGACTTCAGACTGCGGAGGGCAATTTCCAAGGTTCTTCACTCGTTGAATAAAGTTCACGCACACTCTTGCAAGTACATGTGAACTGGCGTGTAAATAAACAATGTAAACGCTGTTTGGTTTGGCTTTAGTGCACAAATACCATATAAAGGCCTGATAGTTTTATTTGGCAAAACATTTTAACGTAACACAATAAATAAAGAATGCATATACATAAAAAAACTTTAATAAAACCATATTTAATATGGTTATACAATTAAATTATATTACGAGTAGAGCACGATGCCACTAACTTAACTTTTAATGAAAAACCGGGTAAAATATGTTAGGATATCGAAAAAAACCACGAGAAACCGGTTATAAGTTAAAATACGTAAACTACATTACTACTCAATTATTGTTTTCGTGATTTTACACACTGAATTCTGGGTAAAAAACTAGTTCTTTTTCCGAACTCTAACTTCTTAAAATGTAAGAGATTAAGATATTTAAAATCCATAATGTAGACCTAAGATCCTCTAACTAACGATAATGTGATAATCTAAGTAAGGTAGCCTCGGAGTTACATGATGTGTATTGTGCATGTATTAAACAATAGTTAGTTATAAAATGATATATATGCTATTCTTAAAAGCCAATTTGACGGTTTTTGTACAAGTGATTATTAATCAGGTCTTCTATTCATTTTTTGATTTTCTCTAGTGCACATGAATATACACATGAAATGAATCATGTATATTTTTTCAGACAGTGCCAGACCAATGTATACAGATTGGATAATAAGTTCTGATACAGCTTACCCGTTACAGGAAAAGCAATAACACTAATTACAGATTAACATGATTCAAAATTGTACTTTTAAACTTAAAAGGACAATTTAGCTTACTTACTGAAGACGACTGCTTGCAGTCGAAAGAAAAAAAAACGTTAATAAAAGCATATGTAATATGGTTATAAAATTTTTTTATTATTAAATACCTTATATTTAATATACAAATTATTATATTATTTTCTTAAATATTTATTTGTACTACAGGCAGACTATCCCCAGGAAGGGTTGGAAATTATAGAAACGTACCAAAAAATGAAATGCCATATCGAGATTTTGTTTTCTGAGTTTCAATACTTTATCTAGAACGGTTCATACAATGTTAAGCTGTATAAAGAATTTTTTTTACTCTGTATGGATAATAAACATTTAGCAATGAATCGTTCTTTGCAGCACAAGTTTCAATTATAATTTATTATTCTAAAAATGGCATTATGTTTACTTCTCCAGGATCTTAGTTTGTTAAGCGTACCACACGTTCATGGTGTACATGTGTTGGCTCAAATAGTGACGAATTATACTTATAGGTATAACTGAGGACTTTTTTACTTGTTACAGTAGTGAGAGTCATCGTTATTTCCTGAAAGTAACTCCCAAAAACAAATCTGTATAAGTCCACAAAGAAGAGAAACAGAATTTCATCGTATAGTGTATATTTATATAAACCTGTTCCTTTTTTCTGCTCTTACACTCCTTTTTTCTCTGATAAGACTAGGCATTAATATAGGGGATATTTGCCTAATATCACACCCCTTTTTACAAATTTAAATATTTTGGTTATTTTTTGGGTATAAAAATTAAATTTATGTCAGTTAAGTAGATGTACCATTGTTGTGACATATCCCAAAAATTAGTTCAATACCTGGTATAATTATATATTTTTTTGAATGTTAACCGTAATAACGACATTTTGGATGCTTGAAAAAACTTTGCCCAATATCTCACCCCAGTTGTTTTAATTCAAAAGGAAAAAGAAAGGTGAAGAAACCATAAGAATCAAATTTATTATCATTATATTTAACACAAAATTCAATTTCAAAGATGAAATGCTGCAAATTGCCATAGTTGACAGTTCAAAAGGAAATACCTAGCTGTCTAAACAAAAATCACAAATATAGGTTTTGTAATCAGTGGCTCCGGAACATTGTTCATGACACCAAATGTGACATTTCGTGCTAATAATCCACTTTTCTCCACCTTTGTCAGTTGAGTAAGGCTGGTTGCAGAAAGGGCACTCACAATCGTTTTCGCTGTCTTCGTCGTCTGTAGAAACTGTCAATGGTTCGTCAATATCTTCGTCTGATTCTGAGGATAACTCTGAGAACAGTCTTCTTTTCTTTTTCTTCATTCCCACACTCTCTTCTGCACAAGTTTTTGTTTATTTTCTATTTTGGAGGTAACCTTGCTTTTTGTATTTGATTTTGTTAAAAAAATATTTCTGGTCGTTTTTTTTCTTGTCATTTTTAGCAAGATCTTCACTTAATTTTAGTTTGTATGGAGTACTTGTCAGAACGGTTGCCGGGCAATTTGGTCGTCCTCTTTTTTTGGCCTCAACATTTTTGTTTAGTTGGGGCAAAGGACTTATATCTGTCGGAAATACCCTGGGAACTTGGAGACCACTGGGTCCAGGTTGGGGTTCAGGTTGTTCTTGTCCGGTCAAAATAGTTTCTCCTGGAACACTGTCATTTGTCTGTGATTGTGAGACTTCTAAAAGTTCTTCTCGGTGTGTGGTCTCGTCAGAATCAACCACTGCAAATTCAAAGTCTTTGAATATGTTTTTATTCAATGGGTAAAGTCCAGTTACTCTGAACCCATGTTCGGCTGAAGCAACTGTTGCTGACTTTTTGTAAGCTTCAGCAAACAGTTTTGCAATCTGAAAATGCGTAACCACTCTCCCTACGTTTTGTTTCAGCCAGTTTTCTATTTCTTGACCATATTAAGTCTTAAGGGGGAACATGAATGATCGATCAAGAGGCTGCGTTTTGTGTGAGCAGTGAGGAGGCAAACTCACTATATGCACTCCGTTTTCCTTAGCTGAATCAAGTAACGGTAGGTTTCTAGTGTGAGAATAGTACCCATCTAATACCAGGATTACTGGATCTTCCTTTGTAGGCTTCACGCTCTCCAGAAACTGATTTTCAAACCATTGAAGGAAACTTTCTGACTCTATCCATCCCGACTTGTGGTAGGCGGCTGCACTACCGTTGGGAGCCCCATCTAGGAGCTCAGGTGTTTTATTCTTTCTAGGAAACACTTATAAAGGAGGATTAAAGTGCCCTGTTGCACTCATACATGTGACAACCGTAATCAAAGAACCCCTATCTGCAGTAGACACAGAGCCAACTTGGTGTTTGCCTTTTAAAGCCATGACTTTTGTTGTCTTACGTTGCACAATAGTGAGGCCAGTTTCATCACAATTGTACAGCTTCTTTGGATCATGGTTTATTTTTTCCATTAGTGGTTCAAAAGTTTCAAAAATTTATTCACGTTGTCTTTAGTAAACCCCCGTACTCGCTTCATTGATGTAGGCTGTGGTTTCCTTAAACTAAGCTCTGGATGCCTCCTCATAAATGAGTGGAGCCATTTCCATCCGGCTGTATTATTGGACTTGTTAAAAGGGTGTTGTAAAGAATTTTTTTCAGCCAACTGGAATAAAATTTGCTTGCAATCTTTAGCAGATAATCCATAAAACCTGGTCTCCATATCCAGGCAATATTTTACAAGGGATTTCTCAAGGTCATTAGGAAGGACGGGCTTCCTTCCAAGTTTAGTGTTAACTAATTTATCTAAGTCTTGTTCTCCAAAATTAACTTTATCTTTCAACGTGGATTTTGGAACGTCAAATTGCTTGGACGCACGTCCCAGGCCCATTTTCTTATTTCGCACAGCAGTTATAGCACTCTTCATACTTTCCTCGGTCCACTGCTTTCTCTTTTTTTGTGGCATCTGCAACAATAAAGATTAGGCCTATGTTGCAGGTCACCAATAAAGAAATCACGAGTTTAGAATAAGCGAAACAAACAGTGTGCATAATATCGCACGGTGCGATATTAGGACTAGGCTTGGGGTGCGATATTAGGAACAACATGACTTCACAATATGGCCGACCCTGACCAATAAACTATGAGCACGAAGCTACTGACAAATACATTTAGTTAAACTACATGATCCCTAGATAGTGTGTTAGATACTAATAGAAGGAATAGTACTTACCCTTGAGACAGTTAATCAGCGTAAACTAAGTCGTCAAAAAATTTAGGTTTAGACAAAATATTTAAACCGTTCCACACACATAACGCAACTGATTCTCTAACCAACACGCTCACAGGTCTAATGGCTGCTTGCTAGACACTAGTTGAACCGGTTTCCGCCAGGCTACAGCACCTCCTTGGCTGGATCACAAGGGGTGCGATATTAGGCTAAGGTGCGATATTAGGCCTATTACCCCTAGCAAAACATTTAACAGCTCTTGTTTTTCAGATGCTACCACGTGACAAGTCGTATAAAGTAAATAGTTACGTACGCCAAGCCTGTTCTAAATGTTATAAAATATACATTTCCCCGTTGGAATATTTTCAATGTTCGTATTCCTTTGTATCTATTTACTGTTTCATTGCGAGGTATTGGAATGGATGTTTATATTGGTTTTGTTAATAGTTACTACACATATTATTGTTATAATTTTTCATGTCTAAATCTAAATCCTATACTTTCGTAATTTATAAATCTATATTTACAAAATAAATCGTTTTTGTTAATTTATTCATGATAAATAACACTAACAAACAACTAAAATTGTTTGTTAAACTGAATAAGCAACTTTCAAAAACATCCCTCGTGCAAATAATGACAGAGAACAAATAAATAGCACAGGTAAGCAAACACAGAAGCTGATGCAATATTGTGGGAATAAACACGCTATAAATGGAATATGTTCAGTGATATATCAGTGTCAGTAGTAATAGTAAATGCAAACATAATTGTAACATTTTTTGTCATTGGTACACACGTGACATATATCTCGTAACTGTGACTCATAGGTTCAAAAAGTTCTGTTACAGTAATTAAACATTTCTGTTTGATTATAAAGATAGACTGATACATATAAAATATATATAAATGTTAAACAAATATTTAATTTTTCTTCTCACTATTCTGGAAATATTAAAACACTTTCCATAGAATATTAAATATAAATTGAAGTGACACGTATTATAACCAACTAAATTGAAGTGACACGTATTATAAGCAACTAAATTGGTAAACATAATATTTAAACTATATTTGGATTAAAATATTTTAATTTATTCATTGTCTCCACTTTAAATTATCTAAAAATGATGTAATAAAACATAAAGAAATACAGAATAATAATCTATGCAATTGACCAATTTAATAAAAAGTTATTATTTTCTATAAAAAATTACCGTTCCTTTATAAATATGAACCCAAGTAGATATACTATATTTGTTGTATATCAAGGGTTTTAGATTCTGGTTTTAGCCTATAAAATATTGATAACTATCAACGGTTAAATATATTTTAATTAAGTAATATAAAAATATTTAGTACATTATTTTCTGTCATCAATAAATATAATGTTCCAAATCCTACACCACACTATTTTACAATGTAATAGCCAAAAAATAGTACGAATTCTTACCTTTTATGTATAATGTTGAATCTACGAAACAATCAGGTCATAAGACAATTATATATATATATATTATTAATTGTATATATATCTTCAAGACGTTGATTTAGCCTAGTCTGTCATGTTCTTTATTTTTTACTTCTAACGTTTCCAACTTATTTACACGTACAGTGATATTAACCCACCCGCCCACCCATATACGTACAGTAATATTGACCCACTCGCCCGCCCATACACGTACAGTGATATTAACCCACCCGCCCACCCATATACGTACATTGATATTGATACCCACCCGCCCACCAATACACGTACAGTGGTGTTAATCTTATATTATTCATGTATATTATTTAATTTAATTTATATTTATTCTTTACAATTTTCTATTACACAGAATATATCATCGCTATCAACACCAGTCTCAAGTTAATGATAGATAGTAAGATATTAGAAAGCTATGCATTGGTAAAATACATTTTATTGCAGCAAGCCTGTTTAGAATGAAATTTCACTAACAGTATAAAAATGGTATTTTATAATGTAATAAAATTAGTTACAACAAACCTTGTAATTCTTTTATATTTACATATTTAGCAAAATAAATACTTGATAAATATTAAATAATATTTTTGTGTGGAAAGTACACTCAAGTACATAAAGAAGTGTCTGGCAGTTTTCCAGTTCCTTGGAAGATTAGGGTCAAGCAATAACTAACTGAGATTGCCTCTTCTAAAGGAAACACTTTTCCCAAGTATATCAACCCCTAGCTTTTAACATTTGTTTGATGTTAAATTAATACCAGTCAATTAAAAAAAAATTCTTTTTATTCCATCACGTTTTAAAATACTTTTATTTATTTTAACAATTGATTTTATTGTCTAATAATTGTTTTAACATAACTATTTATACAATGATTACAAATGTTTATACCACCCGCCCACCATTACGCGTATAGTGGTATTGACTCACTCACCCACCTACACACAGACAGTGATATTGACCCACTCACTCATACACATACAGTGGTATGAACCCACCCACCCGCCCATACACGTACAGTGGTATTGAACCACCCACCCACCCATACACGTACAGTGATATGATTATAGCACATAATCATATAATTTAGAAAGAAAGAAATCAAATATTTTCAATAATGAGTGATTGGAATCATTTTAAAACTGGTTTGAGGAAATAATTGTTGGTGAGGATTTTCTAAAAATTAGTAAAAATCAGTGAAAAAAATGGTTATTTTAACACAATTTATTAGTTTTTAAAAATACTTTTTGATTAATACTAAATAAATATATTACATATTTAAATGAATTTCCGTTGCTTTATCCACATTATTTAGTTTACAAAGTAGTTAATATAAAGTACTAAAATCTTACATAAAACAATATAGCTTAACTTAAAAAAACATTTATTTTTAAGTCAATAAATGTACATAGAAAATAAGTGGAAAATCTGGTGTGATAACCCAAAATAAAATTTTTGCCTTATTTTTAATTTATTTTAGTTTTATTATTACACAAAAAATAAAAAAACACTGCCATCATGATTTCTATAAACATTGTAAATATAGTAATATAATATTTGTAATTTGATATAAGTTTATTTTATTTTCGCATTCTTACCACTTTACATGTCAAATAATATTACTCGTTTTATAATTGTAAATTTTTTTAAAAATCAATGACCGTTAAACCAAACATGTGTTTGGCTTTAGTGATCGATGGTTCTTTCCAAACATGTTTTTGGCTTTCGTGATCGATGGGTCTTTCCAAACATGTGTTTGGCTTTAGTGATCGATGGTTCTTTCCAAACACGAGGTGCAACATTTAGTACTTAATTACTTATGCTTATTTTAGACAGTCATTTTTAGCTTTTAAGTCTAAGTATCTTAAAATCATACGTAAAATGCTTTTGATAATGCAAAGTCAAACCTTTTAAATATAAATGTTCAAGAATTAAACACAATAATTAAAAAAAAAAAGAAATAGGAGTGGTACTCTTAATCCCATTGTTCCTTTCGAAGACACAATTTGTCAACCGGAGCTAGTAATTGAGGAGAACAGATCAATATATTCAAAAATTCAAGATTTCAAGGATAAACATGCTCTTAAGGAGATACATAAGGGAGGATTGATGATTGGAGCAAAAAGTATAATTGAAGTACCTTTCGCTTAATATATTGAAAGATATCTAGCTAAAACAGTAGTTTAGTACACGCTTTGAATGTATATCCAAATTATTAAATCTCTTCTTTACGCTTCTGTATATCATTCTTCTCACTGACCATTTTTAACGGAACTAGGTGTCACCATCACAATAATTTCAAGATAAGTTACCTTCATTTACCAGCATACAACTCGTCTATCATTTCATAATTCCTCCAACCAACTAACAATCACCAAATATTATCCTTTGTGAAGTAAGCACAGTATTATCTAATTTTGTTAAGGGAAAAATAAATATAACAATTCGATTAATTTAGACAAATTTGAGAGAATTCATTTATTTAGATCCATCAATTACCAAAACCAACAATAAACAGTCATAAAAATCTACAAAAAATCTACATAAACCGACCTTATAATAGCTACATCTAATCATCCTTAGCAATACAAATTATCAGCTTTCCATGCAATGACAAATCGTGTGATAAACATACTTTACGAAAAACACTTCAATGAAGAAAAATATATAATAAAACATTTGGCAATAAAAAATGTATACAAACCAAACGTGATTAATAAAATATTAAACTTAAAAAAGAAGAAAATTAATAACATCTCAACAAATCAAAACCCAAAGAATATAAAACTTATAAACTTGCCATTTAGCAAAAGCATAAACAAAGCTATTCGAAAACCCTTTCAAAATACAAGTTACAAAATAAGTTTCTCAACACGCAGCAACACACTAAAAACTTTTAATAATAACAAATCTCAAACAGAACATAATAGTGACAACATTTACACAAGATCAGGTATTTACAAAATTAAATGTACAGACTGTGACAAATTCCACATTGACAAATTTGAAAGAACGTTTAAAACGCTTTCAAGAACACATACAAGCTCCTAGAAACTATAAAAAAAACGACTGTACAATGAAATCCACTTTCACAGAACATTTTCTCTCCACAGACCACACCTACACAAATATGGAAGAAAACATAAAAATAATTAATTTTATAAAATTGGGCAAGAAAAAGAAACTAAACAGAAGAATTACATTTACATTTGACACAACAAGAACATCCAGTTTGAACACATAAATGAATTACACAAACCCGATTTTCGAGAAAATTCTGAAAATTCAAAAAATTATTAAAATATCAAAAACCTATCAATATTGACCAATACTATTTGCAAAAATCACATATCTTACAATTTTTATTTATTGAATACTTAATTAATTGTTTAGTTATACATTTGAAAATGACTAAGAAGTCAAAATATGTTGTGTAACATAGTTTAAACAAACATTTTTATAGTGTACTCAGTGTAATTGAATTACATCCTAATAGCATGTAAGTATCCCTAACTATTAATATAATATTATTATGTATTTAAATATATTTAATTATTTTTATTTATATAGCATTTATTTTTAAAACTGATTGCTGATTTTGGAATTTGTTAAATATAAAAATATAAGGACAATTGTTAAAAACCGGTAAAGGAATATAACCTAATAAAATAACGTTGTATTGCAAAACATGTTGTTAGTTATACGATTAACATATCAGTTACATATCCCAAAAAAGTGTAATTTGTAATTTAATACACTTAGCAAGTAATCTATAAAATATTAATATTTCTTGCATATATTACTATATGTCTGAAGAACAGTGTCCTTTTAAAAATATTTAATAAATAAAAGTGACTTCAATGGTTATTCTATGCTGACCTATATTTTATTATACTCAACTGAGCTAGGAAAGAGGGTTAAAGATTTTTTAATATTGGGTGGTCTATTGACTAAAGCATACAACAAATGTTAACTCTTTCATTTTACACATACTTTTTTTGTCATATTTTATCTTTATAAAAACTCCAATATACTAACTTGAAATACGATAGTTCTTTTTTCAACAGAAGACTGAATTTCTATCAGCTAAATTTTGCTATTTTATTGCATAATTTACCATAAATGGATAGGTACATTTTATTACAACATCTACATTCAGAATCACATCAGGTTCTGTACTTACTAATGTTATCTCTAAAGGGCTCTTCAGGACCTAACCACAGTATTTGAAATTCAAATGGGCTTATCCTACAACTAACTGGATTACAGTTGGCCAGTCTGTGAGTAAACAGATTGTACTGATACCCTTCCATCAAGATACATACTTAGTCTTGATTTTTTAACCAAACCCATGAATCAAGTTTAAATAAATAAAATATTTAAATACATTTTTTATTCGTATTCTGTGTTTTTCTTGACCTTTGAAGAGGGTACATAATTAACAAAATATAAAAATCAGGACTAAAATTTTCGTTTAAAAACACGTACAATACAAAATGTAACAATTTGTTCCACATATTGTGGTATAAATAATTGTATAACCATTACCAGAGAAATTAAAATATGTGGTACTAACATAATTATTCGATCATGAAGTCTTTTGAATTTGATAATCATTTTAAGTTATTAGTCAATAGTTGTTTAATATTAACAATTGTTATACCTAATAAGTTAGACTTAATTTTTAAATAGTTTTGAGTGTAGAGGCTTTCAAATAACATTGATGACTCTTGAACATTTTCACTTACAACATTTAAAAAGCCGCAATTTTAAAAAGGACTGTTGTACGAATAATAAGTTTGTTGTTTACGAATAAATGATAATGTGAACTATTTATTCAAGATCCATAACTAAGTTTCAATATTTTTTACAAAGTAGCTGCTGAGATTGCTAAAAACGAACTTCTTTTGTAAACGTTGCAAACATACGTGTAGAGGGAAAACGGAGCAAGATCGATCATGTTCAGTTTGGTAGACCTGGCCCTACCTGTCAACACAACTGAAACTATGTACCTCAGTTTTTTATGGTTTAAAGTAGTTTGTCGTCATTTGTATATGTTTAAAGCCCTGTAGTGACTTTCAATTAATTATGAACTATTAAAATCCCATAACTTTTATTTGGACGATCATTGTATTATTGAATACTGCAGTAAATTTAATCATTACTAGTTACAAATATACCTGGTTTCAAGGTTATATTTGTATATCTGCTGTACTAACTTTTATTGAATTCTGTAAGCCTCACCACTTGACTAACAACATTGCTTCGAATCGTTTCTACTAGTTTCGCTCAATCGACAACGACCTGACTCTGAAAGCTATAGGCTGTCAGTTCGAATCTCCCTGGCTGCACTTACACTTTATGCTTCTCGAACTACTATAAAATTAACTCTGTTGTTATTTAAATAATTTTATAAATCTCACCCAGTAGTTTTTTTATAACATTTATTATTAAAGCCTTAACATTTATAATATGTTCTTTGTTTGGAAAATTGCAAAACATGGACATTGTTGTACTTATATTGTACAACAATAATAAGTATCGAGAAGCCTATTATGTTAAGAGTGGTTAAATAATCTGGCACTACCTGGGGAAAATTGCAAGGCCTCCATTAGAACGGAAGAATAAGAATATTTATGTCGCTACACAATCATATAGTGGACCACACCCTGTAACCATTGGGACCCTAACACAAACCTCACCACAGAATTCTAGACAGATGGAGTTACAGACACCTGTAACTGGGAAGACGTTGCACAAAAATAAAAATGATTCATTAGCATATACAAAACGTCTTGGCTCCCAGTACTCAAGTACAGTGACGTCCCCTCATATTGACTGTTCTTTAACTGTGCTGACCCTGAGTTCTATGGCCGGTAAATCGACATCTTCACCTGTGACACCTAGGGCTGAGACGCCTTCGCAATCTCCACCTTCTCTTGGACCTCTGGTGGCCTCTCGATGACCAATTGTTCTAGATGCTGCAGCTTTCTTTGAAGGAAATTGGTTGATTGAAGGAATAATTCATGCAGCTAAGAATCAAATAAAAGTGTTATTGAATACACCATAGACGACCATAGACACCACCGTCAGACGACGGCAGATTACTCAATTATACAGATCAGCTGTTAGAGTTCACACCATCCAAAACAAGTGAGCCTGCTGACAACCTATCTACTAGCCATCAATCGACCTAAACATCTTCTATTATATACTCTCCTCAAATAAACAGCACACATGTAAAATATATGAGGTTAAACAGGAGTAAATGGCTCTCCGATGATCTGTTGGCAGCTCACTTTTACTTCTTGAACAAATAAGTCTCTAAATATATATCAGAATGTGCTGTTTTTAGATTCATCGATGACTCATTTATTAAAACTGGTAAGCAAACCAGAGGCTAGAAGTTTCTATAATTTGGCAGAATAAACTATGTGTTATTTTCTTAAATAATTTTAATGAGGGTGTAAGCCAAAATGGTGGCTCACTCTACAGTCCTGTATTTTATAGTAACACAATGAATACAGTTTTTCATTATGACTCGGCACAGGGTGTCAATAGAATGCATGCTGAAATTTTAATATCAAATCTGGGTCTGAATAGAAGTGATTTGTCTGAAGGTTGCCGTTGATGCAACAGGTGACGACCACGAGTGCAGACTGCACGTTCTTGTAAATGCGATACTACTGTTTGGACAAATTTGTGACACTATAACTACCAACGTCATACCTCGTGTCTCCCCTCCGATACAACCATATCTTGCTCCTAACTCACCCATCTGCATTCCTGCCATCTTACCTAGTGGTACTGATCAATCGACCGTGTCTAAGATAGGGCTAAGATTCTTAGGTGGTCATGATCGATGCTTACGTACTAGGTTGATGGCCATGAATCTTGTCAAACTGAATGTTGAGGGATCCTTAATCCTAATGGTATATGTTGTGATGAGGACGTAGGTAACATTGTAAGGGAAGTTGAGATGTAATGATACCTTAGTTGTATTTGCTGGTAAAAAAGTGATTGACAAAACTTCTTTACCAACAAATTATCTTCCATAACAGTTCTGATATCTATGAACCGCTAACCAGTTTACCCGATTACCTCATACTTTCAAATCTTACAGTCATTTCTCCAAATACCTTTTTAGAACCAATCAAGACTTGGGTATTTACTAACAGGAATTATTTTAAAACGATGTCTCTTTTATGGGGAGGGGACCCTAGATCCATATCCAGTAAATAACAAAGTCCATGATATAAAACTACTTCATCAGAATGAGCAAGATGCTTTGCCTAAACTAACCCAACTGGAAGTGATGCTTGAGTTAACGTCTCCTCACATGTTGTGCCTCTCAGAGCATTTATCCTGATTTGAAGTCATTAAATTTACTGAGGTTTTCTGTGGCCTCTGTTTTTGCCAGATGCCACTGCTGTGGAATGACTCTTTTCATGCAATTTTGATATTGTAATCGATAAATAAAGAATTTTATTTGACATAAAATTGTATGAAGATATTATAAAATTACATTAATTTTGTTCCTACTTCAAGGTATCCAAGAAATCTCTCACCAGTAATGCAGTGTACTCAACATTAGTGATGCTCAGCAACTTAAATGTATTAATATATGGATGGAGATTGTATTTACTTCTAAGTAGTCAAACTATTACATAGTTTTTCAACGTATATTCTACTATAATCTTTTATATTTACTTATTTTTATTCATTGTTTTGTATTCATTTTAAATTTCAACATAAAACATTGAAAATTGTTTTACGTAAGTTATATTAATTTTTGATCACCGACAACTATCACTCTTAAAAGCTATGAATGGCAGAGAAGTATAAAAGGAATAATGTTATTTAATTAATTAGTAAAGTAATGAATAATTCTATTATTTAATATAATACTATTGAACTATACATGTTTGCTTTTTATTTAAACAGCCACAATTTATAGGATATCAAAGTATTACGTTGGTTCTGTAGCGGAATATCTTCAGAACCAATTTCAACATTTAGTGTCATTATTTGGCAGACACACTTTTATTAGGTAATTTTAGCTGTACAAAAACAATTCGTCACTCTTTACCCCAAAATATCTTATTTGACAATAATAATGTTAGTTAATTATGAAACATAAGTAGTATGAATACACCGATCCTAAGACGTCCGAAGTACGACTTTTCGTCTGAAATACGACGGGGGGTGGGGGAAGGTCACGTGACCTTAATTGATTTTTAACGACCTTAATTGACTTTTAATTGACCTAGATTGATTTTTAACGACCTTAATTGACTTTTAATTGACCTTAATTGACTTTCAATTGACCTTAACGAGTTCTTAACCGACCTCAATGAGTTTTTAATTGGCGCTAATGGGATTGGGTTGGGGAAGATCACGTGACCGGATCC